>JAUMHR010000052.1:21790768-21812663 GCA_032361145.1 Enteromius fasciolatus
CTTCCGTCCCATAGCATGATGCAGTCGGTTACGATATACACAAAAGCCAATAGTATTTCACAACAGCATGATGCAATCGATCACGAGACAAACAAGAGCCAATGGCATTTCACAACCAACGTTGACGTAAGGATTCTTGTAGCAACATTTTTTGTACACGGAAGATGGAGACAGTGACCGCATCTTTTCCTCTTACAAATCAATCGGTTTGCCTCAAAAGACTTGGAATATTAATATCTGTTAAATAAATTATGAGGGTGGTTGTATCTGCCTGCAATATCTTGTGTTTTATTGACAGATGGTTTAGGGGCAGGGATTGGGTTATGTGCTCATAAATGTGTAAATAATATCATTTAAATAAAACTGTTTGTTTACATTGAAAAATCACACCCCTACATACATGCAATAATGCCATTGTTTTTACCCAATATATATTTTAATTATGACGATAAAATAAAAACAAAAAATTGCGTATTGATGCTAAGGGTTTTTTATTTAAAACAACAGAGGAACCTTCACATCGAAAAGTGCCTAAAAAGGGCAACCTTGATCTTCAGAAAGTGACGCAAAGGGGTTTTGCCTAAGCATCAAAATGTGACGAGTTGGAGTGAGACTCTGTTGTCCTGCCAGATTTGAGGTCTGGATGACAGTCTCTTGATGCATCATACCATTAACTTTGACAATGGGTTCATATAAAAACTGTTTGAGGTACTGCATCAAAAAGCTTTTTTTAGAATTTTTTTTGGCATCATGCCAGTAATTTGGTTGATAATGATAGTACTCTAATTCATATGTTTATAAGAATAAATTGATAATAATAATAAATTGTCTATCAAAATAAAATTTATGCCTTTTTGCTGGCATGGTTTGAAGATTATCTAAGTCAAATTTGATGGATATCAGACTAAAAGTCTAGAACAAGTAGATTTTCTAAGTAAGCTTTTAAAGAATATCAAAATTGGTGTCCTTGATCGTTATCCAAGCAATCAATCAAGACCATTTTCATTACAATAAACAAAATTATAAAAAAATAATAATAATAATTTCATTTTATTTGTATTATTATTTTTGACCACAAGATGGCACTGCTCAAGGAAAGTTGAGTGCCTTTAGGGAATGATACCAGATACATAATGTGTGTTATAATGATAACCCAATGTGCTTGTAAAAAAATGCAGATATGACATATAGAGGCAAATACAGAAACTATGAGGTGATAATAGCATCACATATACTTTAGCTTGCTCGTCGCCAAATTGGTTTGTTTATTATTTGAGAACAGTTTGCTTAATCAATTTGCATTTAAATTCAACTTGACAATTCGACTAGAACCTTTAGTGCTTGGCCCCTAACTATGCTTAACAGAACAGTTAACTTTAGCATTATTTATAAAACTTGTTTGGTGGTCTAAATGACATCTCCCATCTCTGTGTCCTATCCCAGATTGCAGTGCAGCATAATAGGATGAAATAGTAAAGAGGCTTAGTGCCACTGGGCAGCATGTCTTCCTCAATCTGTAAATGCTATTTATGCTCACTCAGACACTGGGTCAGCTTGCTTACACCAGAGACACAACTGACACAGTCACAACTCTAATCTCTAAAAAATACTCTGAAATGATGGTAATGGGAAATTTTGTTTTGGTTCTTTTGATTTTACTCCATGCCCTATGTAAATAAGGCTTTATAAATAACTTGACTTGACTAGTACAAGCAGAAAAGGTGTCTGCAGGGTGGGTTATTAGGGGTTATCATATAAAGTATGGACAAAAAACAACAACAACAACAACAACAAAAATTTAATTAAAGGGTTATTCCACCCCAAAATGAAAATTTTGTCATTAATCACTTACCCACATGTAGTTGCAAACCTGTAACAGCTTAGTTTGTCTTCAGAACACATTTTAAGATATTTTGGATAAGAACCGGGAGGCTTGTGACTGCCCCATGGACTCCCAAACAATTACCGCTGTCAAGATGCAGAAAAGTATGAAAGATGTTGTTGGAATGCTCCACTAGTGGTTCAACTGCAATATACTGTAATGAAGCTACAAAATGGCACTGTGGTGACTTAACAGTGCTGAAACATAAACTCCTTATTTTTTTCTTTCCATACAAAAAGTATTCTTTTAGCTGAATAATATTACAGTTGAACCGCTGATGACAGATGGAGTATTCAGACAACTCTCATACTTTTCTGCATCTTAACAGTGGTAATTGTTTGGCAGTCAATGGGACAGTCACAAGCCTCCCTGTTTTCATCCTAAATATCTTAAATTGTGCTCCAAAGACGAACAAAGATTTTACGGGTTTGGAACGGACGGGAGTAAGTGATGACCAAATTTTCATTTCGGAGTAAAGTAACCCTTTAAGAGGCTTAAGCTAAATTAATAATTAAAAATAAATTGTGATTTAGGGACAAAATCCTTACCCTTCTACCATCAGGTGAATGTAACCTGAGCACTGGGAAGTGCATAACTTCAGACATGCGACCTAACAGTGCTTCAAATGAGTATGTTGTTCTTCTCTGCAGCATCAAGGTGTGCTTCACTTCTGGTTCTCCATTACGAAACAGTACTAGCCGTTTTGGTGTGTGCAACAAGATGGCATGCTCATTCCGTTTTGTGCTGCAGGTTCCATGTTGAGCAGAGCTATGTGTATACCAAGCCAAGCACCGGGCGCTAACAGGACGAGCGTGATACCAGGGAGGCAGTTTCCGGCGTGCTCGTTCCAAGTCAATGGGTTTGACAGTTCGGCGATCAGAGCAAATGTAGGAATGACCATGATGTAACTGATCGAGAGACTGAACTGCCGTTTGACCACGAGGAGTTGTAATAGTGCGCACACCAAATGGCAGTGGCACACGCTTAGATAGGCTATCCAGGAGAGCCTCAAAAGTTTTAAAGGTGCGGCTGTTGATAACCACAGGCAGCCCGCTGAACTGAGAATCACCACTTTTATAAAAGCACACACGTTTGGAGGCAGTTGGCTCAGTGATGTGTAGTTGCCGTGATGTCATCTGAGTGTGGCCACTAGCGGTAGACTGGGCCTGTTGAATAGCCTTTCGCACTACTGGAGCTTCACTCATAATCTCAATTAATCTGCATCGTACATGAAAGGCAGACATAAATAATGTCACTGATTATTGCCAACACAAAATATTAACAAACCATATCAGTCTGCACATCCCTGAGGCTTCAAAAATCATACTTTTAACCAAAAACACACTGAAGTGAACACATTCATTTTAAAATTATGATTCATATTTCTAAAAACACATGATTTTGATCATTTCATTCAGTTTACTATTTAATAATCAAAAATGCCATTTTCTCTATGCTGGAGGAAAATATAGTTTAGATTTTAGAAATGATTATTATTAACACATTCTGATTGACCACTAGTCTGATTATTAGAGGGACAGTAGGTTACAGACTCTATATCCCCGTTAATGGCAGATGTTGTTTACTGTTTAACAGGTCTGGATTTAACACTAGAACAGCTCCAAAGATCTTTTTTTTTTTCAGACAATTTTATCTTTTTGACAGTCAGAAGGGCAATTATTAACAGCTTTATTATTCTTTTTTCATTATAAACATCATTATATTCCATAAGTTTACCATAGAGAAATTTAATTTTTTTCATACACATGAAAACAATTATTTTGATTTTAATTCTAGACTAATATCCGTTTGTGCTCTAAGTATAGCTTTATTCAAAGAAGATTTGTTCCGTGACAGCTACAGACAAGCAAACATGTTACAAGACTCAAAAACAACTATAAAAAACAAACTCCATGTACATAAAGTTTGAAAAAATACTCACTGTGTTCTTCATTTTGAGCAGGATTTAAATTAATGTAAACATTTTAACGCACAAAAGCCCTGTCATATGCTGCATTGAGCAGCCCTACGATGGAGACTAGACGTTATTTTGAGCATCTGCTTCGCACTTCATTTGCTTAATCTTTACTCACTTGTAATCTCACCAACCAGGGACAGCATTACACATGCAGCCCAGCTTTAAGAGTGTGTGAGCTGTGCTCGCTATTATCTACCCTGTTGATCTACTACAGCCTTCAGGTTTCTCTATTTTAGCACCAACGCAAGCCCACTAACTATAGGCAATGCCTTATGTAAGAATAAATACCTCTAAGAAAATACGATCAGTGACAATAGAAAACAAACAAACAAACAAACATATATATTAATATAATTTAAACAATAGCTTATTAGTTGTGTTATTCAGTAAAACCCCTATTTGTCGTGGTAAGCTAAATTGTATTTTTAAAATGGTTAGTTCTGGACCTTGGTTTCAATTGGTTGAGTCGTGTTCGTTTTAAAACTGTTAAAATATAGCATTTATTGCCCCCATTTTTTTTTTTTAATTCAGAGGTAATAATGTGAGATTTCAATTATATGTGATCACTTAAAATTCTTAACATCTAAAAGGTAAAATAGCTTATTTACTTAGGCCTATAAGCAACCTAGGCTACAAGTGAATCCTTATGAATATTGCAATTGTTATTAATATTTTTTATTGTTATTATGATCAGTTGTCAATGGCATTTTGTATTCGGTTGCATGTATTAGCTAAATGGCGTTTATTCACTTACTGAATATGAAAAATTAAAAGATTTAGTTTTGATCTGTGTGATTTCTGCTTTGGACTATTTTCGAAAGATTAGGCCTCGCAGAGTGAATCAAGACTTTTAAAATCTAAAAATGAATAACATTTCTGTAATCGCTGAACTGATACTTTGGCTTTATGCAGTTCACAACATAAGTGTGAATAATAAATGCTGATAAAGACTGCAACTAAACTGGTTACTGTTTGATCCATCAGTGTCTTACTGAAATATGATTGCTAACTTTTAATCAAATTGTGTTGCCTTACATAAGCACAATAGGAAAAAACAAATATATTGTAAAAGTATCATATTAACATATATACACACACAAACACACACACACATATTTTTCCTAACTGTAATCAACTGGCATTTTAATTAAAACTGCTTTTTTCCAACATTTATTCCATAGTAAACATAATTACATACATAAATTCAACAAAAATGATTATGGCATAATCACACAAAGGAAGATTGCTGATATAAGTTTAGTTTAGAATATTTAGATATTTTGATGATATTTTAGGATCATATCTATTTTGTGTGTGTGTCTATAAAGCCACATGTGCCATATCTACAAGTGATACAATCATACTTAATATAACCTTTTATAATTACATTAATTCGTAGCAGCAGCTATTGTTTAACCTGTATTGGTAATCAACTCTACTGCCCTGCCTGATCTGCAGCCCTCGTCACTATATGCTGAAATATCTGTCTGGCATGTGTGTCTCTATATTTAACCCTTTGCAGTAGTTTAGACGCCAGCTTCAGATCACAGAGCGAGCATGCTTATGCTTGGAAACTATCCAAGACATGTTTGGGATAAACATAGAATTTTCCCCCCACTTTAGTGAATGGCTAAATTGAAAGTATGGAGGTACTTTTTGGGCAAAACATCCAAGTGCTTGTAACAGTGGAATTTGTTGCAGATGTTTATCAGTAAATGTGAAGTCACAGACACCACAAAACAGTTACATCTTCTCAAATCCTTCAGTGGAGAGTAACAATTCCTACTCTATGAATAACAACCTAAGAAACTCATGTGCTCACATTTTGCTACTATTGCTGCTGTACAAAACACTATCCCACACCTGCATCAAAAAATGTGAAGAAACTGAGGAATATAGTACATCTGCAAATGCATATCAGTATGTGATTTTTTTTGCAATGAGAGTTGCACACTTGTAGAATGTGTTCTCACAATATACACTGTTTAAGGGGTTAGTTCATCCAAAAATGAACATTTTGTCATTAATTACTCACCCTCATGTCGTTCCAAACCCATAAGACCTTTGTTCATTATCAGAACACAAATTAAGATATTTTTGATGAAATCAGAGAGGCATATGACCCTCCATAGACAGCAATGCAACTGAAATGATCCCAGAACCAGAAAACAGTAAAAACACTGATAAAACAGTCCATGTGATATCAGTGGCTCAACTTCAGTTTTGAAACTCTACGAGAAAACCTTTTTTTGCGGAAGGAAAATAGTTTTGGGTGAACTAACTGAGTTTCAGCTGCTTTGATGTTATTGAAATTAACGACAGGTAAAGTAGATAGACAACAATGAGATGACCCACAAAACAGGAATGGTTTTACACGCTGACATATTTTCCCCTACTTAGATCACAAACTCTGGTTCAAACTCTGACTTGTCAGAGAATGTTTATATCTATCTTTGTGAGCCTGCTGATCCTGATCTAATCCAGGCTAGATTTGGAAGCCGCCACCTCTGGAGATTCTGCAGTGGATGCCCCACCTCTGAGGCAGACTCATAGGCAGGAGAGGCCTCTAGAGCAGATTCATGGACAGGAAAGGCCTCTAGAGTTCAATGTGCAGCCCAAACACTCAGGATGGCTACTGAGGATAGGAGAACAATCTCTGTGATAGCCTGTGCTGAGGCCCTGGGGATGCCAGCTTCTTGAAGACTTCATACTTTCATACTTTTTTTTCCCAGTCATTCAGGTACAGGTTGATCTTGATTCCAACAGCCAAAGAATGCTTTTCCAGAAGTGGTCTGGCTATTTTTAGATTTATTTATTTATTTTTCCCTAATCTGTCCTTGTTTGCACCTTGTGAAGTCTTCTCTTGATTATGAACATGCCTACCTCCTGGAGAGTGTTCTTCACTTCACTGGATGTTATGAAAGGGGTTTTCTTTACCATGGATTGGATCCATGGAGTGATACACAGTTCCTGAAAGGAACTAGTGTGGGCATTACTATTTCGCAACAGAAATACTCCAAAGGAGCTTTTTTACTGCCAGTCAACATAATCCAAAGGATGAGGCAACAGTATGTGTAATGTCAACATTCAGTTATGAAACAAAAAAGAAAAAGAAGAAAACGAAGAAGAATGGCACAGATGTTAAAATACAGTGTATTACAAGTGACAATAAAACATTGAAAACAATGGTTTGAATGAATCAAATACAGTCATATAATCATATAGCTGACTGTTCTCTTTTTTATGTTCTAAAGTCATAACATACATTTGCTGCATTTTATTTCAAAGTGCAGGAACATTTCTATGTTTGTCAGTCAAGATCAAAAATAATAAATTTATACTTGCCCTGACTAACAATATTTGTAGGTTTTTAGCACAAAGCTGAGACGGATCTAGAGTGGACTAAAGATTAGACATTACTAATTGTTTTTAAAAAGCACAAGAGCACACTCTGATGGCAATGTGTGAAATGCCATGTTTAGCCTGAAAATAGTGTGTTAAGTGTATAAAGAGGTCCGCAATTAAATATTTAAAATCAGATGAATACTATTGATCTACTGCATTGATCTATAACATGGGTGTTTAATCTTCTGCATGGAGTGCCTACATCCTGCAGATTTTTTTCTCTTGTAAGTTCCAACACACCTGCCTCAAATTTGTTGGTATTCCTGAAAAACTTGGTTAGCTTCTTCTATTAGATCTGGAGTTAAACCTTTACTATGCAGGAAAATAGTTAGCAAGATATTAATACTAGACTTTATATAGTAGAGATATTGTGGAGACATACCAAAGAGACTCAAAAATCACTTCCACAGTCCTTTACATTGACTGTTCCCTGCTGGTGGAATGACCTGCCTAATTTTCAAAAAAGCTTACCAGGTGTGCTGTGTTAGACTAACTGGGACGTCCCTTACGAAAAAAGTTTATTCAAGTGTGCTATTAGTATAGCTACTTCTTTTAAACAAAAACAAACAAACAAAAAAATAGAAAAGTATACTTTATGACTACTTTTTATGTACTTCTCAGTACATGTGAAATGACATAGGGTAAGAGATTGATGATTTTTATAAAAGAAAATATATATATATATATATGTATATATATTGGGGTGGAGTAACCTTTTAACCTCATGTTAAATGTGGCTCTGCACAGATTGAACAGTAGGTCTAAATTACATAAAAGTGCAACACTGGCTCAATAAAAAAAGCTTATTATTATTAGGCTATTTATAAAACTGCATTTGGTTTAGCAGTCCAGCTTATCTTTAAAGGATAACCTAACGTGATCATAATGTTATGATTGAGATGCAGTACTTCTGACATGGTATTACCTTTCTAAAAATCAAGGTTAACTATCCCAGTCTATAATATATAGTAATATATACTTAATTAGGATTTAACCAACGTAAGTGGACAATGGCTCGGCTCCCCTGGTCTAGACACTTGACACCGAAGAAATAGACATGAGACACAACAATATTATATTAAGTTAATGTACAATTGGACAGATTTCACAATAAGGCTTTTGATAACTTAATTTTAATCTGTATTCTGGTTAAAAAAAGATTGCATTTAGAGACTTCACATAACAAAACCAGTAACAAAATAATTCATGTGTCAGATATATTTATACTTCTAAGGGTCAAATCAGTGAAAATAGCTTATTGTGTCATTGCATAGAGCTACTATGCAGTGTGAGTCTATATTTAGAAGCAGCACAACTGGAGTGGGTTTGGGAAAGCCGTGCCTATGAAAGTGATAAGGCCAGGGAGGAGACACATACTGTATTTCAAGGATTATAAATTCCTGTCACACAGACACACACACACACATACACACAAAGGCACATTCCTTGTCAGACAGGAGACATCCCATCGATTGCAGCTGCTTCTCATAGACATTGTGCCTCTTTGCCTTAAAGCTTCAATGAAAGTGTTAAATGTACACAAACTCACTAATGAAACTGGAGGTGTGGCTTTTATTAGTTATTAGGTATTCTGTCATAAAAATATACATACAATAAGTTCAGACATTGCGTATAAATATTCAATTTGTTTGTGTACCTGGTATTTCCTATTATGTGACGACCAAATATCCCCACAAGTTTAGTTAAAATGTAACAGGAATTCCAGTGATGAAACAAGCTAATAAATCAAACAGGATTACGTTTTTGAAAATCTAATAATGCAGAACATTTTGTGTAAAGGATAGGTTTAGGAGTAGAGTTAGGGTAAGGGGATAGAAAATAGAGTTTATACAGTATAAAAAACATTATGCCTATGGAATGACCCAATAAAACATTGAAACCTCAGTGAGTGAGTGATTGAGTGTGTGTGTGCGTCTGTGTGAATGTCACGGATTCATACATGTGGCTTTCAGATCCTGACAAGAGGACACAGGGTCAGTCCATTCCAATGACTATTCATTTCAAAAATTTCATTTATAAAAACAATAAAATGTGTGGGGTGTTTTGGATTTTGTTCCAATCCCGTAGAATAAAAAAATAAACTGCCATTATCACAAATGTCGATTCCTGACATCTATTAGATCAAATGGACATCAAATGGAGACCCGCGCTTTCTGTGTTTGCACTGAAGTTTCAAAACAGACTTGTTGGTATGCCAACTACAATAAAGTATTAAATCACACTTTTTATATATACATTTTAAGAAAAACATGGAAGACAGATTTGATACTTGCATGAAAGGTTATGGAGACCTGTAGTAGTTCTAAGCAAGATCACTTTAGTAACACAAATAACAGCATTTGCTGATTTTGTGAAGCAAGCAGTGCATGTTGCCTTTACAGTTCCTATTTTTCAGCTATAGTGTGATTGCATATTTAAGACTGTTAGTTCACATTCATACTAACGTAACATGTTTATTTCTTTTGTTTAGTAAAATATTTTGATCGTATTTAAGTCAATAGAGCATCAAACTGTTTATAATAATGAGATAAGCAGAGAATCACTAAAAAGTTTGCAGTGGTTCCTCGACTGAGACTTTGACTTGAAGAGGAAATTGTATTATACTTTTTTCTTGTTTATCCTCAAAAATGCAATAATAATTAAAGAAATAATAATACATCTAATTTTATGCTGACGCTATTAAGAGTTTTTTAAAGACTCCATAAAACAACTTTATTAGCTTTATGAGCACATTCATTTTCATTCCTGAGATGGAGGTTGAGATTGTCCTGTCAAAGCCATGAACCAATATTTTGCTGCTTGCAGTTTGGTGGAATGTATTAGTAAGGACACCGTCTTTCTACAGAGTTTTGGACCAACATTTTTATTTGCCCTGTGAGCAAGACACGTCAAAAGTATTTTGTGATCTGTTTTACAGTTTTACTCCACTTATGATTTAATATTGCCATCTTGAAAGACATTAAGCAGCTACAAAAGTTAAACATTTTTGAAAACACATTTTAAGGCCTCTGATATTTCAGTTAGACAGCTCTGTGAGTAAAGGGTGTGTCATTTGGTTTTCATCGACTGAACATCGAAAATAATCAGTGTCTGGGGTTACAATGAAAATATGTGCGATTCAGGTTTTATCAAGAAGAACATAAAATCTCCTCAGGAATTACTATAGCCACAGTAGTACACAGCAGTGCTAGCATCAGACAGTACAGTTGAGATTAGGTTGGACCCCTGCAATGGTACATGCGGGACCGCGTAAGTGAGGCATTGCTCAAACTCCACTTCGTCCACCATTTCAGCAGAACCTTGATTCTGAGCTGCTGCGGAGACATGTGAAAGCATGTGATGGTCAACAGGAAGTGACAATTCCCCATAAGGACGCTTCAACTGAGAGTTGGATCCATAATGGTCATCTAAAGTTGAAGGACAATTTGGGTAATCAGGAGGCAATGCTTGCTGAGAAGAAGAGCTTTTGTTAAAGACGGTGTGAGATATGGGGTGGGCAAGGGAATTTAGATGAGTACCAGAACTGTGACTGGTTTGTGGTTTGGTACTCTCATTAAGAGTTTGCTGTGGGTGAGCATTGCTCATTAGATTAAACTGTGCATTGCTGGAAGTGTGTGAGTTAGGATTGGTGTGAGTGTTAATGCTGCAGTGAGTAACGCTGTGAAAATGTGTGTTTGCGAGTGACTTTATGTTAGTATGACCATGCATGTTGGGGAGAATGTTTATGTTTTCCTGAAAGTGGTGCTCTTGGTGGTTGTGGTAGCTGTATGCTGACTGATGGTGATTGTCCTGAAGATGGGCAAAAAACTCAGTAGTCCCAGCGTCCATAGGAGAGGGGTCGGGCGTAGGCAAACTGTAGGTCTCAAACAAAGTCTGGGTCTCGCAGTATGGAGGCAGTTCTGAAAATCCAGCACTCATGCCCTCCATGCCCAGAGGGTTCTGAGCATCCCCCACCCCATGAAGCATAAAGCTGGAGTCCAGTCGTTTATTTCGTTTTACTTGTTTACGTCGTCGCGGCCGATATTTGTAGTTTGGGTGGTCTTGCATATGTTTCACTCTGAGACGTTCCGCCTCCTCAACAAATGGACGTTTGTCCACTATTGGTAAAGCTTTCCATGACTTACCTAAAAAATAATACCAAAGGGAATTTTTATTAAATGAACTAAACACATTCAAGAGGCTGAACATTTATAAAAAAATAAAAAAAAATCACAAATACATTGTGGACTCCATACCAAACATTTTATACAATAATATCTGACAACATGGTTGATATTTAAGCATAATATCTATGTGATTTATTCTATTTCAGAATTTGTGTATAATAGTTACTTATCACGCTTGATACATAATTTCATACTACCTGTAAATAACACTGGTATAAAGCGACAATGGACAAAATATAAACCAAATATTTTAGAGCAGTAAAAAGGTTCTGTTAAATCACAATATAAATATAAATCACATTAAAGATTGTATTAGGCTACAAAGCTAAATGTCAACTTCGTTGTATGATTCACTTTCAGCATATTTGTATAACTGTATTATAACTTGCATAAGTGTATTTTAGCCATTTTATCAGACACACCATTCATAGTTTTAAAAGTGCTAAAATGATTCAGATAAACCTGTAAGTAATATCAATTACTTCCATAAAATGCGTCCGTGTAAAGTCGAGTTCTTGTTTTAAATTTGACGTCAATTATGGATATCTCCCACATTATTATTATTATTTTCAAACTGTATAAACTTTGTAAACTTGATTTATAGACTTTGTGATTTATAACTAGTAATTCTTTTGATTTTAATTATTCTGTTAAAAGCAGTTTAAATAATATCTGTCTTTTAAAAGAATACATTTTGCTTAATTCAAAACATACGAAAAAGCAAAAAGAAAAGAGAAAAGAAAAATAGATTAAATGCATAATGTTTTTTTTTTTTTTATCTCTACTCACCAAGCATTTTACTCAGCTCTGCATTGTGCAGATCTGGATTTTGCTGCGCAAGCCTCTTGCGTTCATCTTTTGCCCACACCATAAATGCGTTCATCGGCCTGCGGATGCGCGGCTCGTTCTTTCCGCGCCCGGGACCCGCCGAAGAACATTCCTCGTGTTTTGCTTTTGTGTCAGCAAGCGGACTGAGCGGGTCCACCCACGCGCACTGCCTCATGCCAGACATTAAGACTGAGCTGGTACCTCGGGTCTGGTTTGGATCGTCACTGGCGTAACCCGCATCGGGACTGCTCATCTCCTACAGGCACCGGGCGCGTATCCTTGGTGATCACTGATGAAAGTAAACTGTAGCGCCTCTGGTTGGCCTAAACAGCGTATCCTTTAATGTTCGTTGGTCAGTTTCACTTCGCTAAAATCATACACTGTATTCAACAGTAAGGTCAGAAGTGCATAGAGAGTTATCAGGCTGCTTTAAACTCAGCAGCCACCAATCGCGACCAGGGTGGGCGGTCCGCGCCGTTAAAGGTGTGAAAGAAACCTACTCCTCAAGGGAGACAAGACTGGAAACATTTAGCTTTTCGGGAGATCAGCTTTAAAAATAAAATAAAATAAAATAAGGACGAATCTGTTGCCCCACATGTAACATATAGCTAAATGAATATAGCCTTTTTTTAGTTTTTATTTGGGTTTAAATAATTGTTATACAGATAAACAATGAATGTGAAGTTTGGTTTAGGATTAATACCCTGCCAGCAGATGTAGCCTACCTGAATTTGCAAACAGTAGTAGTAGTAAAGGATTGTCATGCGCTGATAATGGCATGCCAGCTGCGCAAGAAGAGAAAGGTGTTACACTGTATTGTATTCAGTGTATTATGTTAAAGGTACACTCAATTTCACATACCGCTGAATGAAGTTGTATTGGGCTTTACCAGTAGCGTCTGTTGGCGGATTGAATCTAATAGGCTATAGTACAAAAATGGCAATGAAAAGCGTTCTTTAAATTCTGTAGTTTAAAAGTAACAAGAGAAAGGGTTTTATTTTGACATATATAATGCAATTTATATCAATAATAAATTCATTAGTTAAATCGTTGAAACATATATAATATTGGGGCAATATAAATGATCATGTGTTAAAAGCACTGTAATGCAAGGCTTTCTCATGAGTTATTGTTTTAATGAATACTGTAAAAATATGCATGGAAATTTAAAATGTTCATGTTTTGAGAACTAAAAGGTCCCTATCTGCTAATGTGCAGTGTTACGGGAGCAATTGGGAACTTTACCAAAACCACATCCTGTTTTTGCTTACCTTGATTTGAATTTTTACTCTCTAACTCTTAATCTTAGTTTGGCTAGGCTATGTATTTATGCTTACAGAAGACAATTTTAGTTTTATATCTTTATGTGTCAGAATCAAAACTCTAGATTCACCAAGACACAAAATCACTTTCCCAAGAACTCACCCCACCCTATGTACACATAAAAGCAACAGTGTGTATTTTCACTGCATTTTGGCACAGAGCCAATTCCCTCCATACTGTTACTGTAATATATAATCTATTTTACGTCTGAAGAACCAGTGGGCCACACTTGCGTGTTTGCGCAATGGTAAGTGCGAACACATATACAGCTTCCGTTTGACTCATGTAAAGTCTCTCGGCACTCAGGAGCCAATGCTATTGTGTAATTCCCCACAAAGGCATGCCTGGCGACAGTATGTGTGTATAGTCATGAGTGCGAGCCTATGTGTGGAACCATCTGTGAGGGAGAGGGTGTGTGTGTCTGAAGGCGGACAGTATGTGCTCCTATGCCAAGGACAGGAAGCAGTTTGTGGGGGACAGGAAATGCAGGCTGAAGCACTATTCTAGATAAGGACTAGAGACCTCTCCCATACACACACTGGCTGTTTTTATACAGCCATTTATAAATACAAAAATCTAACCCTAACACAAAATGTATTGCATTTAAAAAAAAAAAAAAACTTTATTTACTTACACTATTTTTGTCAGGGAGTTTTGTGTTTAGCTCACTGCTGGGTACAAATTTGTTCTCAAAATATGGTTAAATAGGAACACACACCCATACACCCACCCCTCACTCTATCCCAGACTCCCCTAGGCCTTACTGGTGCCTCACATACATGTTAACACTCTAAAAAAAGGTAGGCAGAATCAGTAGGGACAGACTTGTATTGAGGTCTGGGCAGAAAAGGGTCCGAGCCAGTAAGGCAGACAGAACCAGCAAAATAGGCAGATCTTTAGCAGAGGGGATCTTGGGGAGGGAACCTTTAAAAAATGTTACATAATAATGACCGATTTGACAAGGGATGGGAGAAAGACTGTGACGAAGTTCAAGGCAATATGTCACCAAACACAGGAGGGGATGAGGAGTGAGGCTTGTTGGAACATTCAATTTGGGCACAAAATGAGCAGACAAAAACAAACTGATGGACCTCAACAACAGAAGGCCGCAAAAACCCCTTCCAGATGGATACCAGCATCCTCCTCATACTTGAATTGCAATTCTTCTAGAGGCATCTCAAGCTATCCAAAAGGAACTCTATAACCATCACCTCAATGTCCTAAATGACAGCAGCCACCACCTGCTAAGGCCAGATAATTGACAGGGAGTCACGGATGAGTAGGAGAAGTGACTATTACCAGATTAAAAGCACAATTAAGGAGACAATGCAGACCATTAGACAATACCCAGGACTTGTTTGAATACCTTTCAAATATCATGGTAAACTAGATCATGGATCCCAGATATATCCGCCACTTTCTCCTCTTGTGGAATAAAGAGACCAGAGTCAGGAGACACGGCAGCACTTAAATGCTTAGTACAGAAACTACTCAGGAAAGAACAGAATTTCTCCCAGTTTACTAATTGTAGGGGTTGTGTGTCACCAGCCAGGGATGAGCCTATACAATGATGCATACAAGTCTATCCAAAACTGTCGGATGAAAACTAGTTGTTGTATTGCTTTCCTTATACATTGATCAGTTCAATACCTTACTAGCCAACTTTAAAGAACTACATGTGATGAAAGCCAACAGTTTGGAAGCTCACACTGGCTGCATCTGGACAAAAAATGTTGCTTAAATACAACACACAGACTAAAGCCTGCAAACTAGCACATGCATCCTGTGCCTCAGGGCCGGCACTACCTATAGTCAAAGCTGGCAATTACCTAGGGCCTTTGATAAGGGGCCTCCATAACTGTAACCTCTCCTATATGATGCCGGAGGAGTGGAGTCCCGAGGCAACGTATTGTTGATGACTGAGCAAGGTGGAGTTGTAGGGGTGAGGGAGCCATGCAGAGCTGAAGGACTGATACTCCTTTTCCACCAACATAAATGTTTTGATGATACTAACGCACCGCTTTCCCTGGTTCAGAGCTGGTGCTTTGGGTGTCAAAAAACAAAGAAACAATTTGAAACCAGGCTTTGGCTCTGAATCAGCACTTAAACTGGGCTGGTGGAAAAGGGGTATGGCAGGCCACAGTGGAGAGGAACTTTGAAGCCATGGTGGAGCTGCTGGGTCAATGGGCTAAGGCAAAGGCCGGGATAGGATGGTGGCAGAGACAAGGGTGCACACACAATTCTGTGTTAGATGCAATGGCAAGATACGCTGTTTGTGTGATTTAAAGCATAAATACATGTACAAGTTGACCACAAGTACAAAGCACAAATACATATTAATTTGCCATTGTTCTTTCCTCTGACTGCCGTTACAAGTCTTTGATTGAAAACTGTCCTCCAGTCAATACACCCGTATAGGTCGTTTGTTCAGATCTCTTTATATAACCCAGCAGAGCGTATGCTACAATTGTGCCCCTATAGGCAAAAGAACATTTTCATATTAATGTGTTGTACTCTTTTATCTGTGCTGTAATTCAGGTTTTGTGTAGCTTGGTTGGTAGCGCATAGCATTATGTACAATGGTATGCAATCATGTCTACATGCAATCATGGGTATGATCCCAGAGAACGCAAATTTTATCTGAAATGTATATGTGCTATAAATCGTGATTTTGCACTATTTCTGTAAGGGGTAGGTTAAGGAGTGGGTTAGGTGTTGTCATTTGTATGAATTACATCTAGTAAAATATGTACTATGTTACTAAGTTACTGTAAGATCGATGTAAAAAGTTGATTTGTAATGACAGTCATACGTCATTTCATGGTGACAGACATAACACAACACTATTTTATAACTATCATTATTTTATATTATTTTACATTATTGTTATGCCCGCTAGAGAGCGTGTCACTTTAATACGTAATAAATTTGAAATTTAATTTGTAATAAAGAGTGTTTTTTTGTTAGACAGCCTCATTGAAAGTCATGAAAACATTAACATGCATAAAATATATTTGTGGCACTTTCCTATTCACTGCTCTTGATGTTTACTAAAAGAGAAATTTGGCTGCAGTACTGTACTGTTCCCTATTCACAGATATAGCCAGTCTACAACAGCTGAAAAAAGATGTGCTGACCAGAGAGCAGGTAGTTCTTGCAGAGGTGGTAGATGGACAAAGGAGCTGGTAGAAGTCAGATGGTGAATCTGGTGCTCATGTAAGCTGAGGCAAATCAAAGAGCATGCCAACTTGGTGCCTGAATGGACCAGGGTTAAAAAAAAAAAGCGGGCAGGCCATAGGAAACAGGTCGTGAGTAGATAACTAGGGTCCAAGACAGGCCAAAGACAATAATCAGGCCGAAAGTAAAGTTAAGACAGACAGAAAACCCTGAAGCCTACAGGCAAACAACAATCTGGCACAGAACAGCACACAAGGCAAATAAATTAGGCAGGAAATGAAAAGCATAACGAGGGATAGCAGGTAAACTGAAAACAACACGAAAACAAAGGGCCAGGTCCTCCATTTTTCTCTTGACCATAGATGGCACAAAAACTTTACTCAATATTTTTAGCAATGGCTGCACTGTTCTTAACATTAATTTCATGTAAATATTAACATTTCTGAGGTTTCCTCAGTTTTTTTCAAGGTTAACTGATTGTGTCTAGGGGAAATAAGACCATTATCAATTTCAATCCTCACATACAAACCGTTCTGCACGTGTTGCACTTCAGATGCTGAGGGATTTGTGAAGTAAAAATGATAGTTTTTATTTTGAAGTAAAAAGATACATTTTAGACCCTTGGAGCAGAGGAGGGGCACTTGAGTCATATGATGACCCAATTGACTTGAGACTTGATTTAATAACAACAGTCTTTTTAACTTAATTTTTTATAAATAATTGCGGCATTAATTTGTAAACAAAATGCAAGAAACAAAACCAATGGCACAGGAATACAAACTGTGTGCCAAATAAAGAGAGCAAAAGATTGTTTCTTTTGGACATAAACACCTGACCGTATTGAGCGTATGAATTAAATTAAATTGATCATATTTATAAAAGGAGATTTGCTCTATTCACAATTTACACAGCCAGGATGTGTCACATTTCGAAAAAGGAAAGTAGCAAACACACAGTGTTGGGAAGGTTGCTTTGTTAATCATTTTCATGTAAACCAGGCAGGGTTAACAGTTTTACTGAACACTGATTATTGTCAGACTTTCCTCTGCACTGTGTGTTCACTTGGATGGGTTAAATGCAGAGCCCATATTCTGAGAATGGGTCATCATACTTTTCCACGTTACTTCCTTCACTTTTACTAAATTTGTAAACTGTCTGACCGTGCAAATTTTACTCCAGACTGCATTCTGAACGCGAGACGATTCGTGCTTTACAATTTTTATGATTATTTGTAATTCACCTTGGCTCTTCCACAAAAGAGAGGGGTGGGGTGAGCAGAGCTTATTAGCATGTAAAGAGATGTGCACCAAAATGATTCACTGTGAACAGAGCTGTTTTACATTATATGACCACTGGGACCATTTCAAAAATACCCTAAAGAATGATGCCAACTTATGGAAAATGGGTATTCCGATATTCCTTTTGAAGCACAGCCACCAAAAATCTGATGTAACCCCTTTTGTAATCCTTAACGTTTATAAAAGTAACTGTAATTTAATAACACATTTTTTTTTAACCAATTACAGTTACATTTATTTTCTAATTAAATTATGTAATTCTGTTACATGCAACTAGTCACTCCCCAACACTACTAACACATTAGTTGAATATATAGTATTCCTCAATCTATTCATTATAAACAATGCAACCAGAAAAATTATGTTTTCTGATAGCCTTGTAGGCATATGTTGACATAAAGCTCTGCACGTTGCACTCCGGGGTGACCTGAGATCAAATCCAGATTTAAGGACCTTTGCCGATACCATCCCCTCTCTCTCTGTCTCCCACTTTGCTTCCTTTCATTACTCATATCATTAAAAATTGTCTCTGTTTTCTGATTTTGTTTTTCTTTGCAAAAAGTGTATTGGGTCGCTAGAGAACTGAATGACTGAATTTGTGAACTGTAAAACAATCATATGTGATTTGCCTTGGGGTAATTTTTTTTTTGTTTGCTTGAATTAGGCTCCAAGTGGCATGTTGTTACTAATGTTATTAATTACAGTGTAATTCAGTGTCATATGCACACAACAATATAGTTAAAACAACCCCCTTTCAAACAGATCTACAAATTTAAAAGGTTGTTTTATAAACGCCAGGTAAGTAGTTAGTTCGCAGTAGTCCCTTTGTAAAGAAACACTTAGACATAATACACATGTGCATGACATCAGTGTTTTCAGAAATTCAAATTTTTCTAGTTTACACAGAGACTATAACAACATCGTTTTTAAAAACTGTTGCATAATGCTATTTTTTCTGTTTACTTACTATAATAACACATTGGCAGATGCACCATTGTCCCACTCATGCTAAACTATCTAAATATGTAACAATTTAAAAATTAAAAGCACGTATTTCATAAGTGGATTTTTTTTGTTTTTGTTTACATTATAATGATGCATAGCATTTGTTCTTTAAATATTTTGTGCTATCTGTAATTAAAAAAAAGAAATGTCACTGTTTAATATTTTGTTTCTAATCCATTTACACGTGTTGGCATATGTTCCTGTTCAAATGCTAAGGTTAAATATTTCCTCATGAAAATCAATAACATGTCCATTTTGACCCTAAAACATTGCCAACCACACATACTGGACATAAAGACACAACACATACTATGCTGTGTGATGCTGATTACTGCAATAATCTATAATTGTAATGAGTTTTACAATGACTTGTCATTTTAATAATAAAAAAATAAATAAAATATAGTGGGAGCCAGAAGGAGAAATAGTGAGAGTGATATATTTTGTTGTAACTGCCCCATTGTTCTCCCAAATACAGATATGATGACCTGGGAACTACAGAGTTTAGCTTTGGTGAGAAAATGTCAGAATCAGATATTTTAGGCCACTATGCAGACACAGGCTCAAACACAGATATCAAACACTAAATATTGATTCTGACTTTATTGAGTGAACTGCTTTGATTCAAAGATAGACACGTTTGAATAAAAGTTAATCATCATCTGTCGGTGTGCATTAGTGCACAAAGAATCGATCTCTCAAATCTATGTGTCATATATGACCAGACAACACACAGGCACACACATGCAGATACTTTAATTCTGTGAAACATTCCTTTACCCTAATTCTATTTTTAAAGAAACTATGTACGCTAAATGAAACAAAATGTAATGATATTGTCACAAATTAATTTTGACTTCTTTTCCATTGCTATTCATAACATGCCATCACCATCTTGTTTCCATACTCTCTCTCTCTCTCTCTCTCTCTCTCTCTCTCTCTCTCTCTCTCTCTTTCTCTCATTATCTATGCGTTTAAAATTGTTCTCTTACAATGGGTTTTTCATATTGTCTGTAAGAATATGCTTCTTAACATCTAAATTGATTTCACTCATTAAGTTGTACCAAGAAGTAAAGCCACAAAATTAGATTCTTTGTCCTTAAAATATACTGTAAAATACATATGTGCATGCACACACACACACACACAGATAACGAGAAGTGAATTCACACTTTAGCCTCTCTTCTAACTTCCCATATGTGCGTCAGCTGAGCAGCTTCCCTCTTCTGATCTCTACATAGATAGAGAGTCTGTCACAAAAAACACATCCACTGAGCTAAATGGGGATTTTCCATAAATGTATATTTTCATATACAGCTACAGTTGTTCTGAAGAATACTCTAACAAAAAACTAAAAATATGGTCAAGTAGGCACACACATATACATGCAAGAACAAATATTGATTTTCTATCAAGTTAAAGGTATTTTTTTCATCACACCTATACCCTTAAACATAATCCTCAAAGAGTCCTGTGCAAATTACTAGATTTAAATGTAATGATTTATTTGCTTTAAGGTCCAATTCACTAGTCTGTGTTCAACAAGGGTTCACTATTATTGAGAACGTTTTTCAAAAGTGAGGACATTTTGGACCTTAAAAGTAAAACCTGCACACACACACACAACAAACACTCAAACAACATGTATGTGTACAAACACCTTATGTGAGATTTTTCAAAATGTCCATAGTGAAATAAAATATAATTTGAAAAATAATATAATTAGCTTGTATTTTATTATTTGGGTGTTCTTTGTGTTTTTGCAGATTGTTAAGTTGTTATAAAGATGGTTGCTGTTTCTGGTTTTTAGGTAATTTTTTAAATATATGTATGTGTGAGCAGGTCCTTCTGCCTACAATTAGTAAGAAGTTTTAAAAGTTCTGGCTCAGCACCATCCCAAATAGACCTTATCCCCACAGCAAACGTTTATCAGATGGCCTTGTGGCCTTACAATAACACTGGCGCTATCAGTCAAGCACAGGCTTTATCTGGCATCCCTGCCCTATAACAACAATAAATACACTCACTCAGTTATGCGTCCAACTTCAGTCCAGCCTCATTCCAACAACAACAAATAGACTTGTTGAAAAAATGAAGTGAATTAAACAACTGCACTTTAAATGTAACAATATTTTAAGTTTTTATTTGATGTATTTGATTAAATTACATGATGTCAAAGATGTATCACACTGTATCTAGTAATTCAGAGTAATTTCTAACTAATTTTAGTAATTTCTATACATCAACACAGTTGTGTGTGTATATGCTATTGTGGTGGCCAAATGTCCCCACAAGGTTAGTAAAACTTTACATTTTTGACATTGTAGGAACCGGCGAGGGAAAAATATATATTAAAAATAATAAATAATGTTTCTCTGAAAGTGTAACAATACAAACATTTTTTCTGTAAGGGTTAGATTTAGGGAATAAAAAATATTGTTTGGTCAGTATAAGTAAAAGTAATAGAAGTCAATGGAAAGTCCCCATAATTCACAAAAACAAATGTGTGTGTACATTTGCACACATTTACTTCAATCAACCTTGAGGTTCCTTTTTTTGTTGTGAAAGTTGCTGCTGCACAATGGTGCCCCATAATTACATCCAGTGTTTCTACATTTTTCATGTACGTATTATAATGGTCACCTACCTTTGCCCAATGGGTAAGTCTGCCCCTGTGTGAGAGAAAGTTTATTTATTGATTATTGGTCTGCCAACATCTGTTTACACACATTGACATTTATCTGTTAAATGCAACATCCAAACTTATGACACACAAACAACAGAACATTATGATCACACACACACACACACA
>JAUMHR010000052.1:21853184-21871974 GCA_032361145.1 Enteromius fasciolatus
TCGATATTTGCGAAATATTTACACTTAATGTCAAATGTTCCTAGTCCTTCCAGGACCATGCCATGTACATGTATATTTATGGGTAAAACATCATAAGTAAGCCAAAAAGACTCCTGCTATGAAACGTCCAAGTTATGTTCTGACGTTTCCCCCGTTTAAAAGAAACAAAAAAATAAAAGCAGCTCCAGCTATGCTATGTTAATAATGTGACTACACAAAAACCTCACTTTAATAACCTTAAATACAGGAATGTAAGTTCTAGAGAATACTTTTTTCTTCGCTATTACTCAAAACTTCCAATTAAAAAAGATAAAATGTGCAATCTTGCAACAATATTCAATAACTTACAACACAAAACACTAAGTAAACGATGCCATAATTTATCGACAGACAAGAACTCTCTCGGCATAAAATGCTTTTCACTGATCGAAAATTGTTCAAACTCAAACCCTGCAAACACAACGCCGGGACGATTTACAAACATGGTGGCACGTGTTTAACGTTACACTAGATGTTTAACACCTAAATACGGACATAAAAGACAACTTCTCGATGTTCATACAATATTAGTAAAAATGTAAATTACCATGATTAATAATTCCTGACCGACTTATTCGTGAAAATTCTTGAAACGCGAACAGCGGTGAGCCAGGAAGCGCGCGCTACACGACCTCGCTACGGTTCTCCACGAAAGGAAGGCTTGAAGGCCTGTTCGTTCACTTATAACTTGCATCCGGGTACTTGTGTGACAGCAACATCACGTCATCATTTCCGCCGGAACAAAAAAAGAAAAGAGTCACTGGGGATAATGGCAAATACAACGAACAAAAAATTAACAGGGAATTATTAAATACAATAAATGTCGCAATCAAAATAAAACTAAATAAATAATTTAATTCATAAAAAATACCATATAGGTATATATATATATTACAATTTAATTATAGAAGCAATGCCTAAATAATAAAGAGATTCCCACAATTTTTATTTTAATGTTATTAAAGAAACAACACACCCTGACAAAACCCTTAACTCAGTACTTTGTTGGGACATTTTGAGTATGATTTGCTAATTGTTTATTTCGTTTAATTATTTATTTATTTACAAATTCCAAAGTATAAAAATCATTACGTTTATGGAATGTCCCAATAAAAATGGAAACCAGTGTGTGCAGGTTAATTTATGCAAACACAGATGACACAGATCTCTGGTAGAGTGAGTCTTTCTTGTGTTTATTGATCACTCATTACTGTGGACAGTATTAACACTGGACCAAAATCTCTCCTCTCCTCACATAGCAGCAAAGGTCGTCTGAACATACATAGAAACACACATTTTTCATCAGAAACATGCACAACTGCCAACAGCCTGCCTTCCTTAACACACACCTGACTCAGCTAGTCAGTGAATAAATAACTTTCTCTTTGGATGATGTTATCAGTAGGAGACAAATTAATTGTCAGCTGTGGCAGCAGGCTCTCATGATGGAGACAAATGCATAACACACATTCATACACATAGATATATAGGATTCTGTCTGTCTTAGGCTATACATGTACAACAGTAGTTTGTAAAATACATTAAAGTAAAATATACATGATTAGCAATAGCAGGCCATTAACACAGAATGGCATTAAAACAAAAAGAACACCATGACACACATAATTATGGCTGGAATGCTGTCTGTCCTTTTCATCTGTCCATATCATCTATCTTGGATCATAGGTCAGTACCTCCACGGCCTTCCCCATGCTGTGGTGTCGTTCCATTCTCTAAATGGTTTGTGTAATATGCACCATATAACAAACACATTAACAATATGGCTCACGTAACCCCCAACCCATGACACACACACACACACACACACACGCATTCTCTCTCTCACACACAGACACACACACACACATACACAAACACAAACAAATACACACACTCCTACTTTAAAACACAGTTTGAAATGTTGGGGGGGGTAAAAAGAGGAGAGAAAGTCTGTTGCACCACCAGGGGCTATTCACTGTCCATTAGCAGCATTATCCATCAGATTTATTGCAGGAGTGTCACTCACACACTCTGATTGTACCAATAACAATGAACAGGAGAGTTTGTGGCTCCCAATGATAAAGTTGTCTTTTCGAGTAATCCTAAAGATGAGCAATATTAGTCCATGATTCAGCAGCAATATAAATGAATGACATCACTCATTCAGATGACCTCATGATAGTGGGTCACCTAGATCTACTCAATTTTGTCAATAATGATGCTACCAGAAACCTTAAATGTCATAAGTACTTGCTAAAGGAATCTTGCTGGAATTGACCTTTTTTCTTAGTTTGGCTGAAGCCTCAATCAAGAGACACTGACAATTAGATATTTTGTGCAATAAAGCAAAACAACAATAAAAAAAAGAAACACTGTATTAAGTGTACCTGTAAAAATATCACACATATAGCATTGTGTTTGTATGTTTAAAATCTTCTAAAAGCTATATATGACATCTATACTATTTATTTTCACAAAAAAGGCATATTGTTTTTTTTCTGAAAGTGCTTTTATGAAATATATGCCCCAAATGGAGGTTCTCTGAATGTTTAAGCTTTAAAAAACTTTAGCTTCCAAGGAAGTAAATCATAACCCATCAAATAGACATTCAGCCAATACTCTGTTCAAATACATATAAACACACACAGACAGAGATCCATCTCTAGGAGATGTCTACAGAGGAAGATGCATTCTCACTAACAGCAGTTACATTGCTGGAGATCAACCACTTGCTGTACTGTGAGTTACTAGCAGGCATTCCTACTCAACTTCTTTATTCACTGACAGATCAAATGAGTGATCTCTTAATGTGTGGAGACTTCCATTAATAAGCATCACATTGCTTCACTGGCCATTTACATAAATTTGAGGTCTGTCACTTGTGTTGCCTCAAATTGCCATGTCTAATAAAAAAAAAAAATCAAATGGTTGATTTTCAAATCACCGTCAATGTGAATAACCTTCATGTTCATTGCAAACTTCAATTAATTTGATACAGAGATCAACATCCTCAGCTTATATTCAGGTAAACTGTCAATATAATGACTCTGTCACAGACTGTATTTTGTATTTTGGAGTTATATAAGCTGTGAGCTTAAACCAAGTCAGCAAAAACTGATATGAATGTTTCTTTCATTGACAGCTTTGATCAGTGCAATAGCCAGCATTCTGGTGGATGAGGTTGAATGAAGTAAGAGAGTAAAAAGATGTGAGCGTGTATGTGGGTGAGAGAGATAGTCTTCGTCTTTCTTTCCCTTTGTTGATGTGAATTGTGAAGCATTCCTGCACTGGTATCCTTTGACGCCCTTACAACGAGCAGCAGCATGATGGCAAACAGCCATCAAAAAAAACAAAAAAAAAACAAAGAGATGAACCTTCATTTTATTTCTTTTAGATATGAAGGTATTGGTTGCCTTTGGCTGTAAATAGTTGCGACATAATCACTAAAAAGGTGGTAGTTCAGTACCCAACAGTTTAAGAGCTATGTATCAAAAAAGAAGATGAATACAACTTTAGACAAAATATCTTTTAGCTTTGATGAAACTGTAACACTGCTAGAAGTTTAAAGTGTTAATGAGTTAAAAGTGTTAAGCTCTCTCTCTCTCTCTTTCTCTGTCAGCAGTTAGAGAGTGAAACGTCACTGCAAATGGAACTCTTCTCTTACAAATCATATAACCATGTATTTAATGTTCATTTATATTTTTTCAGCTGATTGGCATCTTCCATTGTTAAAATGATTGCCCAAATCACCTTTAGACAGAAAATAAAATAAGTATTGCATTTTCAAAAGTGTGATACTGTCCTCAAGACATTCCTTAAAAAATGTGGCATTGGCTTTAGGAAGCAAATTGTTGCCTTGGAGAGATTTCAGAGACTCTATGCTTGTACGAATCTGATTAAGGGCTAAGTTGATAATAAACATAAGTGTGTTTTAATAAGTGCTACAAAAAAAAAATGAAAGTGTGTGAATGTATTTGGGTTACTGAAAGGCTTGGTGGAAGCGAGGCAGGGTGGTGGTTGTATTCAGAGATGGTGGATGTGTATAACTCGGAGTGATTGCATTGGTTTGTGACAGTGTGTGTGTATGTGTGATTGTGTGAAGGAGGCTAAGAGGCTCTGGGGTGTCCTGCATGGGGGTGGTCAGGAGCCCCTCCTCCTGGCTGTAGGCCATGCCCAAAGTAGGCCCTGCCCCTTGGTTGTAAGGCAGAAAATTGAACAATGGAGACAGAAAGTCCAGGGACGATGTTGTCTCTCCAGTCACCGTTGCAGAAGCACTCAGCTTGGGTGTATCTTCAGCCTGTAGCTCTAAGAGATAACTTTCAAGCTCTGCCCTCAATGGCGGTGGTGGCGAGTAAGAAGCATGACCTATTGGATACCTTAAAGAGAGAGGCCCAGATGTTGGCGAGGATTGTGACTCCATCAAATCTACGGGCTCTGCCTTAACCCTCAGCAGCTCGTGAGCGTGGCTTTTCTTAACATGCCGGGTAAGGTGGTCCTTACGTCCGAATCGTTGTGCGCAGTACTGGCAAAGGAAGTCCTTGCGTCCTGTGTGCACAACCAAGTGGCGTCGCACGTCCTTACGGGTGTAAAAACGCCTTTCACAGTGCTCACACTGATGGCGCTTTTCCTTAGTCGCCGTAGCGCTTTTCCCTGCGTGCCCACGTAGGTGCTCCAGCAGTAGGGGAGTGCTTGGGTATGACTGCAGACACACCTGGCATGTGAGGTCTCCACGGTGTGCGGCGTGAAGGGCTTGGTGCCTTCGAAAGCCTAGTTTGGTATTGTAGCTCTTGCCGCATTCTGTGCAGCTGAAAGCCTCCTTGTTGGGGTCGTGTGTGTGAAGGTGGTTCTTCAGGTGATCTTTACGGTGGAACATCTTCTCGCAGTAGCTGCACTTGTGTGTCTTTTCTGGAGAGTGTGTGGCCATGTGCCTATAGACACAAACACATTAGTATACATTGAACAGACTAGAAACTATTAATGTCCAAATGTCATTAAACAAAACTGAGTACAACTGGTCTTGCTTAGTAAGATTTCAGTTACAGTACCAACATTCTTATCAATTGGTCAATTAGATATTTTGTTTTATCTTAGAAGGTGGAATTAGGATTTGGGGCTTTTGATATTAGGTGTAAATTGGGATTAAGGCTTCAACAATATAATAAACTTATTTACCTCTGAATCTTGCAGTAGTTAAAGGGAAAGTTTACCCACAAGTGTGGTGATGTGGCTTTTTCCCATTTAGTTTCAGAAATACCATTTGAAACAACATGAGGGAGAGTAAAATGAGAGAATGTTTAATTTTAAGTGATACATTATTTTAATGGTCAATATTAAGATGCAGGTAAGGATGTTATTCCAAGACCACTATACTAAGAACACTTTATTATGCAAAATAACAATTACCACATTACTTAAGACCACTCACCTATTTGTAAATTTTTTTGGACTAAGTCAAAAACAGTGGGTTTGCACCAGAGATGACCATGGAATGGCTTGTGAAAGTATAAGGACCTACCGTAAGAGTTTATACTTGGAGACGAAGGCCTTGGTACAGTCAGTGTGTGTGCAGTGATACGGTCTTTCCCCTGTGTGGGAGTATGAGTGTACCTTCAGCTTCTCCAAGCTATTGAAGGCCTTCTCGCACAACTGACAGGAGAAGTTCTTCCTTACTTTACCCTCTACTCTCCTCTTCCGCACTCGACAGTGTTCTGCCGTGGTGGGGCAGTCGTTTGGAGATACCGTTGCCATGGCAACTTAGCGACAGCAAGCCATGTGGTGGACACGAGTGATATGTCCCAGCACAGAGAGAGCGTGACAACCTAAATCTTCAACACAGCAGAGACGCAAGGCCCTAAGAAAAATACAGCAAACAGTGAATTAACTTGATGAATGAACTGTCTACTTTTTTTTTACTGTGTTAGCAGTAAAAAAAAATACACTGCAACACAGCAGTTGAAATACTTCTGAAGCCCCACAAAAATAATAAGTAAAAAACAAACAAAAATGATTAGTATTTTATTTTTAAAAAATTACTGTTGCAATTGCAGTTGACTACAGAATACCCTTTAATATTTTTTTATGTTTCAGTTGTTTGACCAGGTGACACTCCGTGTACCACTGATGGCGTTCATACCACAGAACATTAACTAGTCAATAATAACAGGATTCAATAATCTGTAGACAGGCAAAATGATGAATGCTTGATGAAAAAACTTTAGCTAAAACCTTACTAAGTAATATAATATTTGCTTTCCTTTAAATAAAATAGTTTTATTTATGGCAATGCCATCATATGCAGTATCACACAGAAGCCTTGAGTAGATTTAACTGTAAAGTGTAAATGCTGTTGAAACAATAAAAAACTGTGTATACAAAGGGGCACACTACATAATAAAATTATAGGAAACTTGCAATAAATACAAAGTTGCAAACTATACTTTTTGGTGTACAAACTTAGAGAACATGCAGATTATATAAAGAACTGTGTAAAAGGTTCACTAAATATATTTCAAACACAGAGATACAGATTCTTTAAACTTTAATAAAGCTTTTTAATAACTTCAGCTGCCGTTCTTTACTTTGTGTTTTGCGCTGGTGACTGCTATGTTCAAAGAGTAGGCCTATATTAACTCTGCCAACATCACTTTGTTACATGTTTCTCTTTCTCTTATTTTTTAAACAAACGTTTGTCCAACTATATATCCCGTGTTTTTGTTGTTTTGGTTTGGTTTCAGTGCTATGTCTTTTCAACTTATAAAATATTCAACTATTTCAGTGGAATATTTTCAGTCAAAAGACAAAGATGAGGAAGTGTAAAAATGTATAGCTTATCATTAAACCAATTTCTGTTTTCCAATTAAGTTAAAGCTTTTATTAAAATTACCTAAAATTATGACTACATTGTCCTTTCCATACTGTATTGATTTTTTCAAAAATATGTAGGCTAAATTACAATTATTTAGGACAGAATGGTTTGTTACATAAAGATTTGCACTGCAAATTATAGCATTGCAATTTAATGACTAATAATAACAATAATAACAACAACAACAATGAGCAAAAGACAAAACATACAAACTTTTTTAAAAATCGCTTGGCTGTCCAATATATTTTACAAGTAAGTTCAGTTTGTTTAGTTTTTTTTGACAGAAGAACAACAAGAAGAAGAACATTAAACAAATATGGTTTGATATTAAACAAAATCTTCCAAGTAAAAAAAATAACAACATATCTTAAGTCTCCTTAATTGGCTAAACAAATGACCAATGTCTGCAGAGTTTCATTAGTTAGGCTTATTAGTTATTAGTTAGTTACACTTTTTTGTAATACAGTATAACATTTTAACGCAAAACATCATAAAGCACCATATATAAATTGTGACAGTCGTAAGCCTAGTTGAGACTATGAAAACCAATGAAACATGTAGCTTTAACAAACAAAAATAAAGCATAAAACATTCTACTCTGATTAAATAAGCTCTATTCTATTTAATAGGCTGCATAATACAAATAAATTGGCAAATTTATATTGTATTCAAGGCACAAATTTTATAGTTAAAGGTTCCAGCTTTCCTTAGAAATCAAACCCACGACTTTTTGCTTTTGCTCTGTTTGAGCTGCAGGAAGTCTACAAAAAAACATAAGAATAAAACCTCCTGTAGGAGTGCGAACTGCATGAACCAGTTTAGCAGATTTTTTTTTTGTTTAATTATTTATTCATATTTCAAAACAATGCTCTCTGCATGCACCAAACCTTACAACGTCATTATGCTGTCCAACAATTATTTGATCATTTTGACAAGTCTACCGAAATAAATTATTAGGACTAAATATAGCCTACAAATACTACTGCGAAACTTATCCACTACTAATATAGCGGGCTACAGGTGACGGTTAGACATTTTGTACGTTTTTAAAGAAGTCCGAACGTCACATTCACAACAACTGCGCGGTAAACCCGATGACCCCCTTCAACTGAAAGGCTATTTTTTAAGAGCATATAGGATCAGTACGGATGGAGGTGTTTCATAGCCCAAATGGAGAATCTTAACCTCCAACCTCTCACCCCATCTGGCGATATGCCGTGTAGCCTATTGCTACATGTTTCTATAGGCTACACACGCGCACACCGCACAAGCGCCGATTTAACAGCTCAACAAAGCATTTTGCGCACAACGCCGCTTGATGCTCTAGCGTTATCACACGCAGCGCCATCACATATACATATTTCACATGAATCTATATATGATTGCAATCAATACAATACATTTACGCTGACATTCTACAGACATACACCACACCCCGCATCGTAGCAACTAAAAACTTTGAAATTATTGTTGACTTCGCAGTGTCTAGAGTAAAATCAAACTATTACTAGCATCATTACAGATTCTGTCATTTAAGATTTAAGATCCAATGGCCCTTCATCAATCACTTATCCTGGAAAGTGGGACTTTCTCTTGGAGTAGAATCTAGACAGATGGACACTGAAGAGCTCTGCTCAGCATCTCCTAATTAGTCCCCCTTTACTTCTCCCACCATTTTGGTTGTTTTCGATATTGACAAGCAGCTTTCTCTTCCCATAATGACCCATAGTGCAACTTTCTATAACTCATTGACACCCCTAATATAGTCACTGACCGTGACTCCCAAACAACTAACTTTGTAAATTGTGCCAAACTGAGTAGAATTATGTCGCTAATTTGTTACATTTTCGCTTTTAAATGTAATTACAAGCACGGAAAGGTGCTTCTATTACAAACTCCGTGTTTGCGTCCGATTCGCTTGCATGTTTGTGTCAAAATTTTCGCACCATGTATGCAGCGTGCTTTTTTAATATTTAAATACTCGTTAGTTTGCTACGGCTATCACCGTAGCCATGTCGACACGTATATTTCGAGAAGATCTCAAAATAAATTTTTCAAAAACTTTTTTTCAACTTTTTACAACTTCACGCGTTTCTCTGTTTATTGACATTCGCCTGAGCGCAACCTGACTTGACAGAAAGAAATAACAGAATTATGTTAGATTTTCTATATAATTCAGTCTTTCGTTGCCTTTCTCCCAGGTCCCAAACTAGGCGCTGATTAACCCAAAACTTTTTTCTCTAGCTCACCCCTCTCTCATAATTTGAATAACCCCGATATTTTAATTAAAGAACGTCGTAACAATTTTCTAAATATGCATAAAACTCACCGTGGAAGCGTTAACATCCTTTCTGTGGTAGTTTTCTTGACTTTCAACTATTTCCGGGATTTTTAATAATTTTTTTCTCATATTTTTTGCTGGACGCGGCGGGCCTAAAAATTGTTTGCTTTCCCCTCTTTCCAGCAGCCATTGTGTATGCGCTGCGATGCAACCAAACCAAGATTTGGCCACGCCCATCACGAAACCCTCCTTCCTCGCTCTTGTGATTTGTGTAATAAACTGTCATTTTCCGATTTTACTGCCACTGACTTCCCTTTAAGAAAATCTAACATTTAGGACTCGTCGGTAATTCTGTCAATCGTTACTACTTCGTTTAATTTCTGTTTAGTCAGTAGGAGGGTAAACAGTTATCATTCTTATTCCATTGGCTGAACGAGGTGACAGTTCATGCAACTTGCTGTTTGATTGGCCATCCATGCCTGTCACTCACCTACAAGTAAGTTAAGTTGTGTTATGTTGTGACACACGCTCTGTTTTGACGTGACGAGGGAAGGTTAAGTGTTCATGTGCGACACTCAAACGGTAAGTAGCCTATTTGCAACAATAAACTTATTCAGTGGCAAGTACAGTTTATTTGCTTTTTGCTATTGAACGTGTTCCTTTTTATTGCAATTTACCAGTAGAATTTGTAGATGTGTATGTCACTGTGTATTCGGCTTGGTTGCTGTCACCGGTCTTCTGTCCACTCGTTTAAATGACTGAAAGTTCCTGTTGTTTTTCATGCTCTCCCGCTTTGTTTTAAAGTGAGTTAAGGCACGACTAGTGGCTCATTATTATATTATCATTTGTTTATTTTGCAATAGTCTCTCAACTGATGAGCTGAACCAGTTAACAGTTAGGTCTGACAAAAATTCAAGTCTAGCAAAGATCCCTTACGAAAATGAACTATGGTTTTATTGTAGTAAAAATGTAGTAATCATGGGTTTTGATGTATTTATTACTAGTTGTATAACCACAGCTTTCCCACAAATACCATGGTTATAAAACCATGATTAATTTGTGGTTATTTAGCATCAGTTAATAAGATTGAAGTATTAGAATTTATAGAAATATTTTGAATTAGTTTTTATTTGCATATTTTAACTGAATTAAAGTTCTTTTAAAGTTGTATTACCATTGTTGTATGTATGTTCATGACATTGTGGGTCTTTCTGCCTTTTTGTTTTGTTTATGAACTGCTGTCCAATCAACAATATATCCCTATACACTTCAGAAATCATCCAGCTGCTTCTTTCAGTAAACACCAGTAACCCAGTGCCTCGGGAAGCCATGCATGCTCATGCCATCACACTACTCCAACATGTTTCACAAAAGATGCTTTTCCAAGCCTTCTACATACTTTTTTCCTCCTGTCATTCTGACACAGGTTGATCTTAATTTCAGCCATCCAAAGAATGCTTTTCCAGATGTTGTCTGGCTTTTTTTTTTTTTTTTTTTTTAGATTTTTTTTGGCAAAGTCTAATCTGGCCTTGTTTGTACCTTGTGGTGAGCCATCTGAGTTTGCTCTTGTGCAGTCTTCTCTTTTAATTGTAGACTTTGACAGTGATGCACCTTCCTCCTGGAGAGTGTTCTTCACTTGGCTGGATGTTGTGAGAGGGTTTTTCTGTACTGTGGAGAGGATCCTCCAATCATCTACTGTGATGAACATCCAGGACGTTTTATGTTGCTGAGTTTTTTTTTGTTTTTTTTTTAAAAAACAAAATATAAGATGTATTATCTTGACGCAGAGCTGTCAGTCGTGGTGTGAAGCATGGTGATGGTTAAAGGAGTTGTTTAGATTAATCACATATAGCAGTTGTCTCTAAATTCCTGGATAGCTACAACTTACACCTTCTTGGAAGTTATAAGGTGTGTTCACTGCACAGAATGATCAGTGTATGACATCAAAGGTACAGTGAGAGCAATTAGAAAGCATAAGGATCTGCCTGCTCTCATACCGCTCTCGAGATACTTTGATGTCATGCACTGTTCATTCTGCGCAGCGCTGTTTCAAGTTGAACGCACCTGTTATCCTGAAGAGCTTGACTAGCTGGATCAGATATGTTTGATTAGGGTTGGAGGTAAACTGACGAGCTGTGGCTCTCCAGGGATTGAGTTTGAGAATAATGCCATATAGGTTTGAGTTTATTAACTTTCTTTCAATGCACTTCAGTGTTTATTCACTAACTTTAATTCATGCAGTACCACATGGTAATGCACAACATTGATTATGATTGATGATCCCGTACGGGGCTTATGCTCATTTACAGTAATTTCTATCGCCAAAGATGCTTACTCCTTGCTTATTTGCCGTTCCAGTGCACTTTCATGAGTAAAAGGTTTGAAAAACACCGGTTACGGGTTGCCTGGAATGCAGCATTAGCTCCAATCCTAATTAAACACACCTGAATCAAATCATCAAGGTATTCATGATTATCAGACTGTGTCCGAAATCACCCCCTATACTTTTAAATGAGTGCTTAAAAATGAGGAGGCAGCAATGTGTTGTGGGGCCTAAAACCATAGTGGACATTATCAAATGCACTAATTCAATTCCGCAATAGACTACAATAATGACTGCACAACCAGTGTTAATCATAGCACATACAATGCAATGTGGTGAACATGCTGAATGAGTTCCCATGTCTCGCCAGAAGATGGCGCATGAAGCTAAATTATCCCTCTATCCATTGTCAAACCTTTTTGTCCAGTGTGGGTACAGTGTAATGTCATATAGGTCTAATTTTTTTTATTAGTTTAATTAAGGTTTACATTCATGAAAACTAGTTAGTTATGTTCTTTACTAGTGGAGGTACCAGTTTGCTTAGATTTAAATTATTATTAAACCGCAAACTCAAACTATTCAAAAGCAGCAGCCATTTCGGCACACTAAGCCTCTGAATTCGCTTACTTGTGTTATCATTCGCTCTTTCAACTAGACTATATTAGTGGACTAATGAAGGAGATCGTGAATAGGGGTATAGGGGGCAACTAGAAATTTCCAGGCTAGTGTATTGGAACTGGTCGGGCTTATGCTTGCAGCACACTGGCCCTCCAGCAGGCAGGATTGGATGATCATGATGAATCATGATCCCAGTAGTAAATGTTTTACTGATTATGTCAGTATGTCACTGATTTGTCATGTACTCAAAAGAAAAAAAATTGTAACTGAAGCTCTCTGACATTCCAGCTGTGACACAGATGCAGTTGGAGAATGGCTGGCAAATCAAATGTATGCAAAGTTCGGAATGTGGACAGCAACCCATGCATTGAGGTCAGTCAGTGGAGTGTGAGGCTAAAAACATGATACATTTATTGTGAAATATGTGTTTTGTTTTTTTGTCTGAATATATTTAAAATTAATGTGAAATTGTGTGTTATTTAAGTTAAGAGGTAGCAGTTGTAGTATTGTAATTATAGTACATTTTAGTTTAACTAACTACATTGCCAGTTATATCATGACATGTTGTAAGATGAGATTTGTATTTTAGAACTTTATTTCCCCTGTGTTTGTGTTAACATAGGAGAGTGATGGTTCTCAAAAATGTTTGGATGCATACAACTATGATAAGAGCATATGTTCTGCATACTTCTTGAGGTATAAAAACTGCAGGACGTACTGGGTAAGTATACAGAGACTGCAGGACTCTTTAAAAGTAGTAATAATAATAATAATAATAATACAATTAGCCCTGCATGGGACTCTCTAAATGTATATTATCCTCTGGGTAAGGATAGTCAAATCTACCCTAAACCAGGAAGTACTCATCTGACCATTTCTTCAAAATTGTGGTTGTTCTTTTTTGAGGCTTGGTTATAAGTTTTTACAGAAAGCAATTGAAACAATACAATAAAAAGTAATAATAATACATATTTATTTTATTGTTTGCTACAACATTAATGCGCATATAAGCTGCTATGCACTATATAATGATAACAGAAATGGTAAACAATTGAGCAATTTTGGACAAAGTAACAGTCAACAAAGAGAGACAATTTTCATGTTAAGTGATATGAAAAATATCATGGTAATGATTTGGCCATACTGTACAGCCCTACCCTTATCCCCATCTGATCTCTATCATACTGAAACCTTAAAATATTACTACACAACTAAATAGCTCTTATATGAACAGTACTGAAGACGTAAAGCTAAATTGTTACTGTCTTTTCTTCTCCTTTTCAGTGGTGACCATGTTCTTTTTCTACCTAATTTTGTTGTTATGGCATCTACCAGCAAGGGCCATTAAACAAAACTCTGACCTGTTCACCAAGATGTTTTACTTCAGAACATTGTTATTGGATTAAAAAATGATAATAAAAAAATAATAAATAAAACCGTATGTGGCAGGACATATCATAGTTTGATCCATTTTACCAAAAGTAAAAGACCACAGTATACTTTGTAAATCAAAACAGATTTTGAGGAGTATGGGCTCCCCTAACTGAGTTTGGTTTTTCCCCTCACTACAGTCACGTTGGCTTTTCTTGGGGGGGCTTGTTGGTATAATTTTTTTTCTGTAATGCTGCTCTAAAATGCCGTCTTGTGAAAAATGCTGTATTTCCCATTCTTAGCATGGTGTGATGCTGCAGCGTAGGCGTGACGGAGTAAAGCCTGATATGCCAACCGCTGAGGAGCGAGAGCAGATCCTCACAGCCCTTGGAGGGAAGCCCTACTAACACACAGGAGCACTTAGAACATAAGTGTGTTTGGACTCAATAAAGCAGAAATTTCTTTGCCGAGAAGACACACGATGAATCTGTCCACTGGATTTATGAAAATGTATTTCAGTCCTGTAGGGCACGAATTAAATAGCAACTCACAAAATGATGTAGTTGTGTAACAACTCGTGCTGTGTTTGTATGTACGATACAATGCAGGCTATTATGTATTTATTAAAATAGAACTATTTTTAATATGTGGTGTTGTGATATCCGTTTTATTTGTATAGCATTTTTCACAATGCATATTGTATCAAAGCAGTTTTATAGAAATTCATAATGTTAATGTATACCTTAATGGCTGACATGTGGCAGTTGAGAGATGGGTGATGGGTATGTTTACATATGGTGAGGATACAAACAGTTAAGCAGTGTGTGTTTATGTACTGTATGCATATTTGAGTGCACTGCTTATATATGCTGGAAGCTTGTGTTCCTTGCTACAACAAGGGACAATTCTCACTATTACAACTCAAATTCCGGAAATGTAAGGATGGTTTTTTTTTTACATAAAATGAAAACTAAAAGAATTTAAATACAATGAGCCAATATTTTATTCAAACATAACAAATGTTTAAACTGAGAAATTATCATCTGCACATGGCATGGCAGATTGTGTTTACTGACAGTGGTTTCAGGAGGTATTGCTGGGCCCATTTAGTAATGTCAATGACAGAATCATGCAGATGAGTGATCAGTGTTGTCTGAGGGCCCAAAGACCACAAGCATCCAGCAAAGGTCTATTTTGTCGTGCATCTTGTTACAGAACTGATGTTTATTAACTTAATTATTTGCTAGATGTTATACCAGGTGAAATAAAAAAAAAAAAGCTGCTTTTTCAGCCCTTTATTCCCCCTGTGCCTATGCTGTTTCGGTTTGTTTGAAAACCTGTAGCAGGCATCACATTTAAAATGAGCTTATTTAGTGGATAGAAGTGTAAATGTTCTTGGTTTAAACATTTGTTAAGTTCTGTATGTTTTATTGTGAATAAAATATTGACTCATGATTTGAAAGGTTTTTTTAGTTTTAATTTTCTGTTCTAATTTTTAATAAAAATGTAAATATAAAAATAAATAAATAAAAATAAATATTATTATTTAACAGCATTTTTAGATATTTGTTCATTTGAATGAAATAAGGAAAGAAAAAAAAAAGGAAAGTCAATATGCTACTTTTTTTCTGCAGGTGTCAATTTCATGACAGTTAAGTTAATTAGTCAAAGTAGCTAATGAATGTATGTGTTAATTAGCATATTTAATATGTCATTGTAATTGCACAGAAATATAGAAATATTCTCACATATATATATATATATATATATAATTTCTAACATTATCACGTTTATTCGCCATAGAATATATTTATCCTGATAATGTCAGATAACTTTGATAGATAATAAGTTATGTTATTGCAATACAAAACAATATTCAGCTGTTAAGTATACAATTAGATAATACCAACTAAGCAATGCTTGATTGGTTATAATATGTCACAGTAAAAATATTAAAGATTATATGGTGTCTGAATAGTTTTTGGTTTGACTGTATAATTTTTTTTTAGGTTTCTCAAATCTTACCCTGAAGGTCCGATGCACTGCAGAGTTTCTAACCCTAGTCAAACACGCCTGAGCATGTTAATCAGTGTCTTAAAGATCATTAGAAAATCACAGCTATAGGTGAGGTTCATCAGGGTGGGAGCTAAACTCTGAGGTGCACTGGACCTCCAGGGTAAGATCCTGGTAGGAGGCCAGCACTCCATGTAATCTTCTGAGATTGCTTAGATTGTAATGGATATACCAGGAATGTTCTTCCCATTTGTGCAATACAGATATCCCATATTCTGCAAATCAAAAAAAACATGACAAAAAATGTCACACTTTAATTTATTACAGTTTTCCTGCATTGGTCTTGTGTAGTGTTTGGTGAAGTATCGTGTAGTTGCACTTTGTATGTGTTCTTCATTTACAGTACTTTAATCACTGAGAATTAGACTTATTTGAATGAAATAATGTGTTTATTGTGTGTAGTGTTTTATCAAACCGGGCCCTGTTTTCAAAATTGTGCTTAAGCGATCGTAGAAAACTGTAACTTGTTTTCACTCTTTAATGTTGTCCACAAGTGAGCTGTGTATGATGATGGTGCCAGTCCATCTGTTGCGTCTCCTGTATCATCACTAGATGTCTCCCTGTGTCTTCCAAATATGCCTTCACCCTCGCAAGATAGGTTGCACAGAGCGCAGTACCAATTATGTTCCATCTGCAATTTCTTGTTCATTGTTTAGTTCATGTTTTGTCTGTCTTAGTTTGGTCACTTTTGTTTCTCTGTTGTCCTGCCATTTGTTGACCACCATGGTTACTGAATAATGTGATCACATCTGTTGGTATTCTACATGTGTATTACATGTACATGTAATCATTTAATGCCACAACATCAATGTATTTCTTGATGTAAGTAGTCACTGTTTCAGTGTACTTTTGCAGGTTTGTATGATAGTTTTAGGTTGTGTCTTTAAATGTTCCAGTTCCAGTGTCCTGTAAGCAGTCCTGTAGTGCTGAGATAGCATCACCTGGCCATACTGTGATATGAACCGGTTTTGCGAGCTTCAGACAAAGGCTTTAAGCTGAAATTAGCATGACAAAGATGTGATCAGAGTATACCTTACCTGAGAAGGTGGGGGCAGGGGAGAGCTTTGTATGTAGTATTTGTCTTTGTGTACACCAAGTTCAATGCGTTTGCCTTTTGGCAAAGTTAGATTATTGTTAGGTATTCTACAATATTGTCTATACTTGGTCGAAATTACCAGTTACAATGAAAAAGCCATCACAGTTCTTGCTTGCTGATAGAGCTGTAGAGGAGGTGTGCCTTAAAATGTTTATGTCCCCCTTACAGCCCTTGTGATGTCTCCTTGAGCAGGTCAAGGTAGAGGTCACAGCGTATGGCTTCTGTAGTAAAAAAGTTTGTGTTGCTCCTCCGTTGTCATTGGTGAGGCATGATAGGCACTGTCAATTTCCAAATGGCACAGACCATGTAGACATTGCAGTGTAGTTTTCTGATAGATTTACAATAAATGACATGCGCACCATCTTTGGGACCCAGAGTAGTGAGTCCTTAGGATTTATAAGATGTGAAAAACATGGGCGAAAATTGCAGAATTCAGTTATAAAAATAAAAATTCCAGAATTTTGGCTGAATTAATCAAATGGTCTTTATAAAATCGTGATATGAGATAGTATTAGTAAATATTAATATGCAAAAATACTATTTTAATATGAATCCTGCATGTCTCTTTATAAATGAACGGCTCAGAAGCACAGTTTTTCTTTAATCGTTTTATTTGTGAAGCTTGTGTTAATTTCAGCACATAAATATATGAACATCATCTCCAGAACAACTTTGAGAGTCACTTCATGAACATTTTACTGTGAATTTAAGGTAAACTAGCATACCATACCTTTCAAACAAGTCTGCATTTGCCCTGTACTGACCCACTAGGGCTAGCCTAAGGGCCCCAGCAGTGGGATTCCAGCACAGGGCCTCTGAGATTTTGGCCCTGCATGGGCAGCCCTCACTTAGTCCACACTATTTACAACAGTGTCATGATCAAACACATCTGAACCAACTAGTTAGGATCTAAAGGAAAACTTGATATTTACAGACAGGTTTGTTTAATCAGGGTTGGAACTGAACTGAGTAGGAAGGTAGATCTCCAGGAACAGGATGCATCTGCTTTGCTTATACTTTTCAGCTATAACTTAAGTCTTTGAGGAAAACCATTATTATCTGAAATGGATGCATTCCCCACATAACTATTTTCAAATCAATTTATTAAATTAATGATTATTTATGATTTATTAAATACAAAATAGAACACATAAAACTGAGGTTAAAAGAGCAAAAAAAAACAAAAAAACAACAACAGTCAAGAAATAGTCCAGACTATGGTTTCACATCGAAAAGAACTTTAAATCCATATTCAAACTAGACCATGTAGTTACCTTAAGAGTCATTTTAAAATGCATTCAAATACATTGTCTTAAACTCTTAACATCAATCCAAACATAAGCCATGCATACATGTTCCATCTCTGCCAAAAAAAAAAAAAACTCCTTTAAATAGTGCTTGAAGTGATATATTTAGGACAACACATTTGTTCAGCAGGTGAGCCATGCTGGCTACTGCTTCTTGCTATTGCTAATCCGCTTCTTCTTCTTTTTCTTCTCTTGGTTAAAGGTGGACCGCAAACAACCTTTAGGTGCATAACGTCACCTGCACAAGAGCGTGTAACATCATGTTAAGTGTGCTCATATTCTGATTATTAACATTGTGTGGTTAAGGAATTTAAATAATGCTTTCCTACTTATCCTTATCCCCTCTTCCTCTCCTTCTGTTCCTAATATCCCCAACTGATTCCAATCCCACCTAGAATTTTCTTTAAGCCCACAGTAATCGCAATTCTCATTGTTCCTTTTCCCCATTAAAGTCAGTGTAACATCCTTAACCACACCCCTCCAACTGTCTTTGCTCATTTCTGAATGAAACGCCTCCAATCAATTTGCAGTAGAAAAAACACACACACTCTAGTTTACTCATTCAATATTTTATTTCTCTCTGAAGTACATCAACATACACAAGTAAAATCGGTTGCAAACTTCTGGTTCACATTGACTAAAATGTGCTAGTGCTAATTCTCTCTACCACACGGGAAACTCAAAGCCCCGAAGTGGTAAGGAAGAAACTCCCCACAAAATCTTTATTACTGTAACAGGCTCATGTCATAATAGGGTTAAAAGTATACTCCACCCCAGAATGAACATTTTGTCATTAATCACTCACTGAAACATAGAT
>JAUMHR010000052.1:21872837-21893885 GCA_032361145.1 Enteromius fasciolatus
TTGGATTATTGGATACTGCTCCACGTTTTTGTTTTCCTTATTAAAAGTCTTTTGTTTTATTTTACGTACGACTCCCGCGTTCTCCTTCGTCTCTGAGAGACAAAACGTTACACCTATAATGTGGGTTCACAGAGAGCCTACAGCAAGCCCAAAGCTACTCACGCTCTATTTTACTCTGATTTACTCTACATACTCTATATATTCATACCTCGATTGCTGACACTTAAATGAATTGTTTTGCCACTTTTACAGTCGTTATTAAGCTACCTGGTTGTAATTAAATCATCAATCATTTGTGAACTTGTGGGGGTTTTTTTATCCATCTTTATGCACTGTCCTAAATATTTGTGTTCACAGATACTGCAATGTAATGCCCCAGCTAGTTTAGACAGCTTTAATGTTCTTGTCACAAGGCCAAAGGACAGTCTGATTCTACATTTAGAAGTCTAATTTATTTTTATTTGTTTTCAACATTTAATAATTTGTCCTAAGTAAAGATAATAGAAAGCTTTCAGTGTTACTTAATTGGAATATACTGGCATTGTACACTCCTACTCATGTCATGATCCCTAATGACTAATTTGTTAGTCATTTACAGATGAGTCAGACCCTACTGCATTTTGAACATTGTTAACTCCACGATGAAACATGATTACATAAGATCAAAGAGACAATGTCATCAAAGACAGGTCTCAAGATTCAACGAAATGACTCATTCATGTAAAAAGCTTAGCAGTGTCATATTAGCAGGTATTAAAAGAAAAAAAAATCACTTCAAGCAAATTCACTTTTGAACATTTTAAACAAATGTTCTCTGAAACAAAGCTAGTGCTTTAAAGAAATTATGATAATTTCCTTTGCTTAAAGTGCCACAAGACTGCAGTTTTCTAAAGCACTACCAAAAGTGCATGGCACTCCAGGTCTGTCTCCATTCTGGTATAATGTATACCCACTTTCAACATTTCAATTAATTTAAATCAAATAATAAATAAATCAATTGCAAACACAAATTTATGTTGTTTTCAGTTATGTTTGAATCAGTCATGTTTTGTCTTTTGTGCTGCATTATAATATCTAGTTATAATTTATGTAAGTATATATGTGTTTACATTTAAATTTGACATTAATTATATATATTATATTATAGATTATGATATCAATATAATATATGATATTATATTGATATTATATTATATAATTAAATACATTAATAAATGTATATATTATGATATAGATTCCACTGAGACCAAAATTGTAAGCCAAGATCAATTTACTGCTCTAATGTAGTTATGCTAAATGTACACAGATCCAACTGTATAAATAACGTTTTTGAGTTTTTTTTGCTGCCGTTTTTTGTTTTGTTTTGTTTTTCATAGTAGAACAAAAAAATCCAGTTCTCAGCAACTAATTGTAACATACAGACGAGAAGTTGGAGAAGCAATGATCAAAATAAGACAAAAATAGACAGAAAAGAACATTAAAATAAAAGTCCTTACATTGACTGGTGACAACACTGGCTCTGGGTCCATGGCTGATCCATTCTTCTCTACCACTCTGGGGTTCTACAGTTGAACAGCACACACATGAAATTTGTAGAAGTTCACCAGGCAGGTGTGCTCTGTTCAGCGCATTCAACCCAGCCAAAATAAAAGCCTAAAAGGAATTTTGCAAATAATGTGATAGGCTAATACAAGGGTGTGGAGGAAATGTACTGCTGCTGGCAGATCCATGTCTTTGTTGTGGCCGATTACCCTGTAATGTGCAGCAGGCCATGGGTGAGGATCAAAATAGAGTAGATTTATTCAATAAATAAAAAACAAACAAACTTTAAGACATACGTATCAAAACACAGGCAAAGGTAAACAAGCGTCATGCCAAATGAATTCCTGCATCTCACCAGAAGATGACTCTTGACACTGAATCATCTGTCAATGCATTTTCCAAACGCTTGTCCAAGTCCAAACTTGTTTTCATTCACTCCTTCAAAAAGACTATATTAGTGGACTAATGTAGGGAATGGTGATTAAGGTTATAGGGGGCAATTTCAAACACAACAATGATTAACTATGGATAGGAAAACTAATAACCAAGGACACAGAAACTAAGCACAGGAACTAGAACACAGGGACAATGGAAAGCAATGAACATAAGAACAAAACAAAATATGAACAATGAATAAAATAAGAGTCATGGAACAGATGATTTGTGACACCAATATTATCATTATTAATATAGATTTATTAGGAGCTATGATAATAATAATTCAGTTGCTTCCATAATACAATCATAATACATAATACTTCCATAATGCTTCCATAATACAATCAGTCAGTATTATTATATCAGTATTATATAAAAAAAAATTAAAACTCTGGTAAATTGATAAAATGGTAAATTCTAAAGGTTAAAACAGTTCGGTATGTAAGTGCCTTTAAGCTTGTTTTGTCTAACTATTCCATTCACTGGTTTTGTTTCCTCAAACATCTCTCTGTGATTTGTCCATCTGGTCCACTAGTTGGTTCCGAATTCTTCTGGTGGTGGAAATTAATTGCTCTTTTTTCCATGGCCTTTGAACTTATCCATAAGGTTGAATGCTCCTAGATATTCACCAAGCAGCACACCCATTTTAGTGGGTAAAAGACTATGACAGAGTAAAAGCAAGACAGAGATGGAAAATGTTATACATGCAAACTAAAAGAAACACATGAACACACAGACACACACCTTTTTGCTGTATATATAGCTAATTTTTGTTAAAAACCCCATCATCTCAACAGTGATACTTTAAGTTGTTTAGCATGGCAGCTTTTTATAACAGCTTAAAATACTGTTATAACAGATAAACATGTAGGTCAAACATGACTTACCTCTTTAAAGTGACGGCAATGTACATGATTCGAGGGATACAAAGAAAAACCTGTTCCCTTCTAACAGCATCCACAATTTTTCTACATGCATACTCTGGCTCAAGAATAGGCATGATTCTGGGCCATCTGCAAAAAACACACATAAACACCAGTATAAGCACTTTTTCAAAGACATTTATAAACCAGATGAGAGGAATTACAGGAATAATAAGACACCCCAACAAGAACAAATATTACTCACAAGTGGCAATTAACTTCCCACATTTGATTCCAAAATATTTGTATATCCATCATTCAGAAACATTCTACACATTCTCTAGCTCCTTCTGTTTATCTGTGAGATATTTTATCTATATTTGAAAATAATTGTTACCAATAGCACTCTACTGAACACATTTTGGTTTTAATCTGATTTGAACAAATGCACAAAAGTATCATTAGAATCAAACAATAAAACATATTAATATTGCAGTGAACTTCACAGACCCTACAATATGCAAAATGACATGATTCAAACTGACCATTGAATTTGAAATAATGTTGCATTTAGCATTGGTTTTTCCCTACCAGGAATAAATTCCAAACATAAAAACACTCTTGCATGCCGGAAATAAGAGAAACAGACACAACCAAACACAGATCTTAGAGAGTATTGGGAGAATTACATGACCTTTTGTCATGCAGTTAATAATTCTAATTGCTTAATGCACATACCCTGTATATAAGCAAAAATAAGTTCAATGTTTTTCAACATATTATATAACAATGTAACTCATGTTTAAGTGCACTGTATGTTTGATGTCTGTGTGAAGAACAGCCACTGACATGGCACTCTCTTACCTCCACTTATACAAATTTACATCCCCTCCAAAACCCTGCAGTTATAAAATGAGCTGTGACTCATACCAGCACAAAAAGACACATTATCACTTACCCGTGTATTCACGAATTTTGTGTACATTGTCTCTCACTGGTAGAATGCTCTTACTAACCTTAAAGACAGATGAGTGTCTTATATCATTCAAGAAATATAAAATAGCTTCTAAAACAACCTGAAAAAGAAGCTGCTCAACATTCAAATGTGTGGCTAGTGCTTGCTGTAGCAGTTGCAGCTCAGAAACCCTCCACCTTCCCTAGTCCCAGTACCTGTGTAGATCTGCTACAGGTTAAATAGTTATGTCACCCAAAAATGAAAATTATAGCCTGCATTTTACTCACCCTTAAGCCATCCTAGGTGTATAGGACTTTTGTCTTTCAGACGAATCCAATCCAAGTTATACTAATAACTGTCCTGGTACTTCTAAGCTATATCATTGCAGCGTGCAGGTGTTTTTCTTTAACAGTCACTTTTTAAAAAAATGTAAAAAAATAAAATAAAAAAATAAAAGTTACTCACACAGCTCTGGGGAGTGAATAAAGGACTCCTATACTGAATTTATGCGTTTTTGTCAGGGGAAAAAAATTACATTTGAAATATGGATATTTTTCTGGAAAAAAATGCATGGATTGGCTACAGGAGTCCTTTATTCATGCCCCGGAGCTGTGTGAGGCATGCTTAATTACGGACCTGGTTTGAGGGTGAGGTTTGTATGTGCAGCAGTATTTTCTACAAGACCAAACATTCATAGCGCTATGGATGAACCACTGATAGCAAATGGTCTATTCTGACTATGTCTGACTATGGCTGTGTTATTTACTTTGGCGGTTAATTGGACAGTCACAATCCCCCAATTTTCATCCAAAATATCTTAAATTGTTATCAGAAGATGAAAAACGTTTTACAGGTTTGGAACGACATGGGTGTGAGTGACTAATGACACAATTTTCATTTTGGAGTGGAGTAACCATAGGCAGGAAATGTAGGTTATGCTTATTTTGTAGAAATATTATGTTTCTTACTTTGTGATGGCACCATCAAACATGCCAGTGTTGATGAAAAATGGGCAGACTATGGTGGTCTTCACTCCATCACAGCCCATGGCCAGCAGCTCTAGTCCCATAGACTCAGCAAAGCCAACTGCAGCAAACTTACTTGCACAATAATCTGTACAAAACATTTAAAAGCATAATTGTCATGAAATGCATACTCCTAAGTGAGGGATTTACATTGTTAACTGTAAAAAATCTACCTGCCAGTCCATTTACTCCAATAAGTCCAGCGGAGCTTGCAATACTGACCAAATGGCCATGATTAGCAGCAATCATTGCCGGCAAAAATGCCTTGTACATCTAAGAGGAGATATAGGCTATCATGCATGCTTTATTTTAGCATAATTTAGAGGCAAATAGACAGTCAGATAAACAGACAGATAAATAGGTATACACACCCAGAAATGTGCCAGACTATTGACCTCCATAGACTTCTCTATGAGCGAATCAGGAGATTCCATGAACTTCTTCCCAGTAACTATTCCTGCATTATTTATCAAAATTGTGATATCACCAACCTCACGCTTTACCTTAATAAAACAAAGGGATGAGGTCATTAATTACACAAGATCTTATTAGACTGTCAAAATGTAAACTTACTAGCCTTACACTTTAGGGATTACTGTTGCCCTAAAGTTTAAAGTATCAAAAAAAAAGTGCAAAAACTGAGTCACAGCAATTCATTGTGGTTTCTCAATCATTTTGATTATACTAACTAAAATCATTAATAGGCACTGTTATAATGGTAAAACATTTTACAGTGTATTGAAAATAAACATCGCATAAGAGAGTTAATGTTTGTAGTAATAATGTTTATGGTCACAAATCTGGCACCTGTGTAGGTCCTGTGGCACACAAATATTATTTTCCTTACCCCGGATAAACGAAAAAGGTAAATCTCATTAAAAATGTACAGATACATATAAATCCTAATACACATACACATGAATGTGAAATATATAGGCCTTAATAAATAAAGTATACTGTTTCTAGGCCTATGTCCAATTGCCAACTATGCAAACTGTAGTTACCTACACAAGTATGTACTATAGGTCTTTGTACTTAAGTGCAACCGTGTATTCTACCTGGTTTGCGATTCTGTACACTTCCTCCCGATCGCTACAGTCGCAGGTATACGTGTACGCTCGGGCTCCGTGCGTTTCTTTAATCATACGAGCAGTCTCTTTATTGCCGTCCTCATTAATATCCCACAGCACAAGGAGCGCGCCCAGGCGCGCGAACTCTAAGGCCATGAGGCGACCTATGCCGCTGCCCGCCCCGGTCAGCAACACAATCTCACCGGACACATTCTTCTTTCGAGGCGGTATGAACAACCTAACGAATGCTTCTAAGTTGTAGACCAGTGACATCAAAAGCACCCAAAGAGTCTCCAAGAGAAAGTTCATGATGATGATGAATAGATCCTAGAGATAATAGTTTAGCAAGTTTATTCATTTCTTTTAACAATAGTAAATATATTATGCCAGCACAAATTAATCATTTAGGCGAAATGTATCATGTAGTCGTATTTAATCGTATTTGCCTATATACAACAACTGATGGCTTACCTCACTCGTTTCGATTAGCGCTCACTAATACAACAACAGGTTTACTACATGCATTTAACCGAGTGGATGGATTATCGACCTTCGCTCTGGCTGTACAATTATTGCAGTTCGTGTTTACCGAAAGACAAAGTTCAGTATTTGTGAAGCGAGAGCGGACTACTAACGGGACAGGATGTGATGGGCGCGGCATATGTTTAACCATTTGATGCCCGCGAGTTTCCTTAACAACGCGCACATAGGAGACAATAAATGGCGTCTACTATTAAGATCGTTTGCCCTGAATAAATTAGTAAAGTGAAAGTTACAGGCAGCTCGTTATTATGGTGGTGGAACTCGTTTAGTCTGCAAATCGGTAACACTTTAGAGTACGGTTCCGTCATCAATAACTAAGGAAATGATAAACGTAATATTAACAATCTAACTACTGTTAACTAACAAGAAACTCCGATTAAGTAATAGCACAGAGATGACACTAGTAGTAGGCTACTATTAACTAATTGGTAACTTCATATTTTTTCATTCTTCACAGAGACAAAAGAGAAGGTTTACTAATTCATTCAAAACTAAACAATAATTAGGTTGGACAAATGACTAGCATTAGCTATATTAACATTGTATCTGCTGCTATAAACAAATTTGACTGTTTACATTACCTAATAGCTGACTCGGACCCGATTTCCACTGTGGAATTGAGGGTGCTGCCATTCACTCCCCCACTTGCAATCCCAGTTTGAGTTACAAGTCTGAATCTAACCATTAGGCATTGACTGTGTGTGTCTTGTGAATGGTTTTAAGATTCTACACTTAGGATTACCTTTTCATTAATAACTACTATAAGAATCATGTAACCAATTAGTTACTCAATTGTTACATCCTTCTAAAGGAATTACTAATTATTTGGATCTGTATTCTAAAGTGAAGATCTTGGTAAATGCTTTCGTCTGGTGGATGTTGAAATAGGCTGATTGTTTATTAAATATTGTCTGATTGCACTGTTCTTGTTTTTGTCTTATACAATGTTTTGTCTTATTGTTATTTTATCTATTTTCATTTTTATTTATTTAAAAAATTCTAGTCCTACAATTGCACTATTGTATGTCTGCACTGTAGATCCAGAGCTCTTTTGCGTTGCTCCAAAACCAACATGGCGGGGAAAGGGTCACTTCGGTCTACGGCAAAGGTGCAATGTTTGTTTAACAACAGGCTGTGAGAGGGCTGTGAACCACCGCGGACCAAACAACTCAAAATTACTATTCACAAAGTAAACAGAGCGATGGACTCCATCGCATTCAGTGAGAGCATTGCTCTTCCTGTTTAGCCTGAAACCATCTCAGCATAATGACATAAGTCTGCTCCGGCACGAATGCTGAAACCCTATGTGAGTGCAGGCCAGAGAAGGAGTGGGGAGGGGGGACAATCATAATGCGCTCGCTCGAGCCTCTGCGCTCTCTCAACTGCTCAACCCCTGCTCGCTCGTCAAGTACACTTTTGAGACTTTGGAGGCGGGGATCAAAGGTCAGATTTCTCCGCTATTGTGATTGGTAATTTTCAACACATACTGCTTGTCATGGCTTTAGGAATAGTGTGTGTGTGTGTGGGTGTTTTTTTTTTTTTTTAATTAATAATTAATCCTTTATAAACAACTATACTACACCAATACATATTTGCAGCAGAATATAAAAATCAGGTATAAAACATAAAAAATAATGAATAGTCGAATAGTTTATTTTAAATTTTCTTGATTATTTCTTTCAACTTTACTCAAAAGAAATGCTTTTCTGATTTTATTTGAAATTTTAACAGGGAGAAAAAAGGGAGGGGGGGCACTAAGAGGGGGTCTCACCCAGGGAGTAATTCAATGTAGAACCGCTGCTTGGTTATGCCACGTGTAAAACAGATTCAGAGACAGTGATAGCATGCTATATTTATTGCTTCCTCACACTAGAGGTGCTTAATCTGTAATCTGAATAATAGAGACCTTGCATGGAGAATTTTCCATGCAGGATTATATTTTTGAAAATGGCTTCACAAAATCCCCCTGAAAGTCTTGCCTGGATTGTATGAGTTTTATGATAGTCATGTCATTAGAAGTGCTTTTCACTTCTTACTCCCATTATAAAACATGCCGTTACACTACCACTTTAAAATTAACATGTTTGGTCCAGAGGCACAAACCTCAGACAGAAAATGCTGATTTCCCGTAGACAAAAAAAAAGACATTTCTATTCATGACGCACATTCTAGTGCAGTTTCGAGCAGTTTATTCAAGCTATACAGCAAATGACAATATTCAGACTGGTACCCAAAAAAATATACATCTGTGTAAAAGACAAGTGTCATAAAGAAATAATCACAATGTAATGGAGAAGGAAATGTCTGTCTTGTTTTCTCTAAAATTTCCCTCTTTTAAGGCTGAATGAATGTCTCATGCAAACTAGAATTGTAGTGTTGATTAAAAAGGAAAATGGTTGTGATACAGCATTTGTCAGAAATAGGTCATACTGATTATTATCTGCTACACAACTTGTAAATTTAAATTTGAATTCAGGTTCAATATGCATTGTTAAGACAGTAGATCCATGGTCTTTGAGGTCTTTAATAGGTCTCATTTACATTAAATTATATCACCACAATAAAGACATAAACACTTTATTAAAACATTATGAGCGCATTTAAAGCGTTTTTCCTCTTTCAGGTTCTCAGGTGGTATCTAAGGGACTAGAGAGGAAATTAACTAGGGCATAGCAGAAAACACCATCTTAATATCCCATGAATCCACCATACCTCTTTTCTATCTCTGATGAATTTTCATCTTCATCTTCCTCTTGGGAGCGTTTTAAGAAGCCTCCATAGCGTTTAGACTCCTGCCACCACTGTGGTCGGCCTACACGCCTCATAAAGCCACCATATCGTTTTTGTAGTGCCTTAACCCCACTCTCCAGGTCATAAAGCTGTCCCCTCTTCATAAAGCCCCCATAACGTTTTGCCATACCCTTTACACCCTGTGCTTCTCCCTTTGAATCAAGGATGTCTGTCAGAGCCTCCTCCTCTCTCTCGCCATCAGACTCAACTTGATTGGCCAGCATTTCAACATCATGATTAGTCAGGATTGCTCTGCCATTATCAACGTCCTCTGGCTCATGCCCATAGAGCTCTGCGGTCTTCTTCATGAATCCTCCATAACGCTTCATGAAGCCTCCATAACGCTTCATAAAACCCCCATACCGCTTCATGAAGCCACCATATTTTTTGTCTACTGGGTGCTGTTGGGTGTCCAAATGTTCCGTTTCTGTGGATGCCTGGTTACCCTCAGGAATATTATCAGCATTCTGCATAAAACGTTTGCACAAACTCCAAGAGCTGCCTGCATTCAGATGCTCCTCACACTCCACCACACATTCCTGTGAAAAACGTGAAAATACAGTCAATGAGACGTACAGAAAATTCTTAGAAAAGACTGGATGTCTCTTTTGCCCGGACACTGTTAAAAGAGGATATGAAACAGTTGCTCAAACATACATTTTTTTGCTCCCTCAGCCTTCATCTCCCAATTCATAACTGGGCAATATGCAAATGAATAAGTGTGTTTTGGGTGATATGGGGATGAGTAGGTGTGGAGTGTGTGCTAAGCTTGTAGGAAACCATGGAAACACTAATGCAGAGTGACAAACTGAATTTGAACAAAATACACAAATACCCTAGTCTCAACAACAAACAAACATAATTTTTTATACGATGTAACATAGCGAACTCAAAAGCATGGAGAGAGCAGGATACAGTTGCTCATTCTTTAATGTTATTTAATGTCGGAACCAGGAAACATATAAGGCCGATGTGAGCTGAAATGTAACCTCCATGTAAGAACAAGACCAGACACATTGTCAAAATATAATAATAGTATGGTAATATAATATGCCATATAATACATTTCAGCCAATGGATCACAGGACAATGGGCCAGGATTTTGAGGTAAACGTGGACCTGGGCTCTGGGGCAGTGGAGAAACTGGAGACCACTGGTGAGCAGGAGACCACCACATTGGAGCAGAGATCACCCCTGCAGTGCAAGAGACTACGGAGGTGCTGGCCAAAACACCAGAACACCACAGCAAAGCCAGACACCACTATGACTGAGAAGAAGATCACCTCAGCAGAGAATGAGATCCCAAGGGGTGTTGGCTGATCAGAGCACCACAGCAGAGAAACAGACCACTACACTGAGTGTTAAAGCACACAATCCTTCTAAGGTTGACATTGCCAGCCAGATCACAAAACGATTCGGTGTAGACCACGATGGTTTTCATCTACCTTGCCGAAAGCGCAAGAGTTCTGCTGCATTCATTATTCATCAGGTCAAGTTTGGTGAACTCAGCAACGTGGAAAATGCCAAATTTCAGCATTTAGAGTCCAGTTTCAGATTTAATGTTAAAACTATAATACAATAACAAAAGTACATCAAAACATTGGAATAAAGAAACACAGAAACAGAACAGAGCAAAACAAGGCAAAATTTATATAAATAAAACAAAACAAAAAGCAAACTGCTAAAAGAAATGGACACAAATGAACTAACAATTAACTAACATTAACATTAAATCAACAAGACACAGAAGCAAAAGCAGGAAACAATGAAAGGAAACAAGAACAAGTTTAAACTAACAAAGTCCATATAGCAATCACAAATAGTAGGACAACAAATGTATAATTCTGTTTACATTAGCCTACATTTTCACACATTAACACATCCATGATATGTTCAACCAAAATTGAAAAATATGTTATTTTCAATCATCGTTGTTTTTTTTTGTTTTGTTTTTTTATAGAAAAACAATAAATATTTTCACATTAATTTATTTTGGCAAAAAATGTTACAATTAATGACATTTATTTAAATACTTAATACTTAAATTTCTTGATCACGCCATTATTTTTTTGAGCAATAGGTGGTTAACAACAGAAAACATCTTTTCTGACTGCACAGTTTGGACTCAACTCGCTAGGAGTCGATTAGTGCAACCTAGTGGTGGTCTGTCCCACAACATTCTGGTGCATTTCACGATTTCAGCCTTTTTTTCTCAGATCAGTTCTTGATCGCATAGACCATGACTGCAAAATCTATTAAAAAATTTCTACCCGACCATGTAAATCGCTATAAGGTTTTATATTCACAATATTTCCACTGCTGAAAATAACCACCACGGATCCTGTCGTACATATGAATAGGCCTATTTGAACTGTTCTTAGAAAAAAGCGACTGTCTATTCGACCTTTTCTAAGCCATAGTTGATGCTTCATTAGACGAATTCATAAATTAATTTAATAATGTTTTATAATTAATATCTGATAATTTAGTTTTTCCAGAGTGTTGTAGAAATTAATGAAATGATAGCAACCTAATTTGTTTTCTTTAAACAAATATAGGCTAGTATAAAAAGATTAAGCCAATGTAAACGTATGCAAATAACTTTAAAATAATAGGAATTTATTAGGCAAAAAGGGCGCTTCAAATCACGAGACATTGATAATTTTAATATATTCAATATAGCTATATAATTTTGTATTTCTACGGAATTGAATTTCAGATAAGTAGCCTACCTTCATCCTGTTTTCTTCACATATGCACACATATCACATATTTATGTATATATGCATGTGCATTAAAACAGTAGACTTACTATTGAGTGTATTTTTGTGAGTTGAAGAGGCAGTTGCTGTGAGCAGTACGCGCAGTCTTCGCCACAGTCCGCGCTCGCAGTCAGCGTCAGATAAGCGCTCAGCAACAGTGTCCACCTGGAGCTTACGGGAACTGTCAGGGTCTTAAGGGGGAAATAAATTACAGATTACACTCAGTTTAATGCTTTCTTAACGTTTCCTTCAAATTAGTGCAATTAAAACACAAGAAACAACTAGTTTTCCTAATTCCAAAAATAAAACGAAACAAAACAAAAACATTTAGCCTATTTAAGCAGGTTTACTAACCTTCATGACGGTGCCAGTTACTCCTGTCTGCTTGGTGCATGTAAAATCTCGTCAGTACTAAACGTACAAGTGTGCGTTACTCCCTAGAGTGGATCGAGCGTTTGGGGAGAGAGTGGGGGCAGAGAGAGAGAGAGAGAGAGAGTAGCTGCATATACGGATTTCTGCTTACAAAACCAATATCCTCACATAAAATAAGCTAATTTATTTAGTAATAATTCTTACACTCCCTGATATATTTCCTAACCAAAGATAACAATATTATGCGTGAAAAATAGCAATTGACTGTGGAAGTCACGGAGTGATGTTTTATGACTTTTCGAATGCATTTATTGTAAACTGTTGTGTAAATGCTGAACTAAATTCCTAATGGTATATTCTTTTCTTAAGACTGCGTGCACAACGTGCAGTGCTTGACAGCGGTTTATTTCTCTTTATCAAAACACATTTATGTCTGCATTAAGGTTGTCAAAATGTCTGCAATATTTATGAATTGCTTACTAATAAAAAAATTGTTGGTTTCCATTATGCTCACAAATAAACAAACATAATTAAACTCAATTAATAACACAAACAGTTTTATGTTATTATTTTATGTGTTTCATACTTCACATCATGGATTAACCATTCACAGTGTGGAGTAACTAAACCCTTTAATTTAAGCCCTAGATGTTTCAGTAGGGGAGACATTTGGTAACATAAATATTACATACATATGTGGTAAAAAGTGTTTTTCCATTATTCCTCATCTGACAGTGCAATGACAAACAGGGAAAAAAAACAATTAATTAAAGACATACACATGTGATGATGATAATAATTATACAAATGTAAAATATAAAGAAAAAGAAAAGAAGATGTCACAACGTCACATTCACATGTCCCTAGATCAGCACCCGTAACCAGATCACAATCACCTAATTACTAACACCTGCCCGTCATCATGCCATGCTCTTTAAAAGATCGCTCAGCCAAGCACTCGATGGCTGAGCTGGAGGTTTACAAGCTCATACCTACCTGAATCCGCTCACTTACCTGGTTGTACGTTCATCTGGATCTCTAAGAGAAAGGACTGTGGCTGAAAGGAACTTTAAAGTTACCATTCAAAGACTGAGTATACTTAGCGATCTGATTACTTACCTGAAATCCAGTTTAAGGAATCCTCTGCCTCACTGCTCTTGTTTTGTGTATGGACTTTCCTGAAATACTACCAGCAGAGTACTGATTTATGTTCTGAGACTTTTTATGATGCACGTTACAATTATATTACTTGCTGAGGTGAAATTTATGTTTGAGCACAAATAAACTCACCTGTTAACTTGAATTCTTCTTGTCTGTCTTGTCTGAGCGTGACAAAAGAAAACAGTTATATTCAGTTTGCCTAATAAAAAAATCTGAATGGACATATTGAAAATAGAGAAAGCACTCTGGGAAGCACTAGATCCAGGAACCCTACCCCATATATGTCAGATGCAAAAGTCAATCTGACATTTTTTTTAAATGTTTAGATTCGGTAACCTCACTTTAATGGGAATTAAAAGGTTATCACGCAGTTACTGAAATTATTATTATTTATTTTCATGTCAGACACAAAAAAAAGTAAAACAGACAAATGGAATTCTTCATAGGTAAAATTAGAAACATGCTAATGCTCTGTTGTTTAATAACTGATGAGAGCATTGCCAATGACATGGTGTGTGGGACTGATATTTTGTTGCAGAAAGCAGGAGTTGCTGCCTAAAATATAATCTTCAAATGCATATCATGCTAACTGTGCGCTTGTATGTGATGAGTCGGGGTGGACATGATTTAATTTCAGTCTAGTGCTCATTACACTGAGGGCTTATGATCCTTACACTACAGTATAAACAACACAACTTTGTATTATGTTTATTTTGTTATTAAAGTTCCGTTTTGCTCAAGGGAATATTTTTCTGTATTTTACAAACAGACCTCAGAAAATAACGGAGTGGTGCTGTCTGTTGGGTACTGAAATTAGCGGGTCAGCATTACATAATTAATCAAGTACAAAATACAAAGCTCCTGCAACAACACAACACCCTAACATTGTGGGAACTCTTCATACACAAAGAATGATTGTAATAATCTTGGAATGATCTCAGACTGAACTTTGAGAAAGAAAAAGAAAATGAATGACCTACTTGATAGATTTGTAGGTGGTTGCACTGATTAAAACTTTGCAAGTTTGTTCTTTTCAGTGTCACTTCTTTCATTACTTCTGTCTTTTGTATGAGAGATGGCAACATGAGCAAAAGAATGTTGATGATGCAATAAAGTTAAATAGAGTTTAAATTCATGCAAATGTGTGGTGATGCAATGTTACAACTACTACATCTTGAGATCTTGATTGGAACAATCTTAAATAGTTTGACCTAGAGGTTCTAATTATTTGTGAGCAACGATTAATCATGATGTTTGTATAAACACACACACATGCATGTATATATTTAAGAAAACTATGTTATGTGTATATATTAAATATTAATTGATTAATCATTGTCCAGCCCTAGTTCTAACACATTGATCTCAGCCCCACCAATTTCCTGTCCAACCAATTAGCTAATCACCATTCAGCATGGACCAGATATAATTATTATAAAAACTACAGTAAAAAGCTGGTTTCAGCATACACACATATACTCTATTACTCTCCCCATCCCCCCAACTCTGACTCATTTTTCATTGTTTCTCTGTGACAGTGTTATTTGTTTGTTCATTGTTTGTCTGTCATATGAAGTGGTGCTCTTTTGAACAGCTGCATTATTCATGTTCTTGCATTTATTTATGCATGATGATCAGCAGACAGATGAACATTGAGTGACTGGTGCTCCTCTTAACGCTCTCAAAAGCTCTTCAGTAATATTAGTGACACACAGACGCGCACACTCACTGACATTCACACGCTGTCCATTTAGAAAGAAAAATCAGAAATTAGTTTTTGTCTGTCTGAAAGTGATAACTGCAAACTATTTTATATAACTATGAAGTATAAAAAGTGCTAAATGCAATTATGCTCATGGCTACTGCATCAATCCCTCGAAGATTAGGGTGCAACGGGTGCACATTCACTGAATGGCTACTGGTTTGTGCAGTATACTTTTAAAAATGAACCAATGCTCGGCAACAGTGCTGCATGAGCCTATGGCTACGAAGTCCACCAGAATGGGCAGGACCCTCTAGCTGTAGAGACAGAGACTCATAATCTGAAAACCATGCCCATAGAAAGGGGAAACAATCCAACCTCCAACCATAATCCCAAAATTTCTTCATTGACTTTGTATAGCATGAAGCTGACTCCTTCTCATTTCTGACTTATAACAAAATAAACAGAACAATGACTAAAAGCATTAAAGGTGTACAGTAAACAAGCTAAAAAACTTAGAACTACAGTCGTGGCCAAAAGCCAAATCCTGACTGATAGCAACCAATTATTTCATAATTGGAGTTTGTCAGAATTAGTGGGTTTTTGTTTGTCCACCCACCTCTTGAGGATTGACTACAAGTTCTCAATGAGATTAAGATCTGGGCCATGGACCCAAAATTTCAACGTTTTGATCCTCAAGCAACTTAGTTATCACTTTTGCCTTTTGTACCACTTTTGTAGCGACGCTACTGCCCATCACTGGCTATCAGTCAGGATTTGGCCCAGAAGTTGATTGAGAGCATGCCCAGTCGAATTGCAGAGGTCCTGATAAAGAAGGACCAACACTGCAAATACTGACTCTTTGCATAAATGTCATGTAATTGTCGATAAAAGCCTTTAAAACATATGAAGTGCTTGTAATTATATTTCAGTACATCACAGAAACATCTGAAACAAAGATCTAAAAGCAGTTTAGCAGCAAACTTTGTAAAAATTTATATTTATGTCATTCTCAAAACCTTTGGCCACGGCTGTGTTTTTATTTGCTAAAACCCCCAAAAATAGCTTTTAGTAAGCTTTCAGGGCTGTTACACAGGTCTGGTCCATTACAAATGGGATGGCAGGGATGCAAACTTAACTGTAGTTAAGGGGGACACTGTGATTTTGTTTAACAAATTTTTTGCAAGATAAAACTGGACCAACAAAACGGTCTGATCTCATTGCACAGCATCTAAAATGATAGATGTTCTTTGTGATATTCAGTGCCAGGAAGTGAATTTTGTTCTTCTCAACCCCTGGATGGAAATGTGTTTTATTTGCAAATGTTTTATGCAATATTCCAATCTTGCATATGTGATGTGGTGTGGAAGGAACAAGAAAGGGTCAGTGTGACTTGGACTCAGACTTTATTTCTGGCACAAACAAAAGAAGTGTCTCACTGCGATTTCAATTACTCGAAAAATAACTCAGAACATAAATCAGCATACAATCCTCGCAATCAGTCTGCCCATAGGTTCCCAGTAAGTTTCTCTCTTGCTTCCTGTTTCCTGGTATCTTTTATCTGGTCTCTCCAAACCAATTACTGAAATGAGACACAGGTGTCGTTATTTGCACTTGACCTACTTGCGCACCACTTGTCTCCTGTCTCCTTTTCCTGCTGCAGGGGTACATGGTCCAAACAGAGAGTGAATTCCTGTCCCAAGAGATAATAGCAGAGAGTGAACATGGCCCATCTTGATACCAAGCATTCCTTTTCCATTATGTTGTAAATTGTCTCTCTCTTCAAGAGCTTATGACTGACGTACAGCATCAGTCTTTCCTCCCCCTACATCTCCTGGCATAGGACTGCTCCAAGTCCCCTGTATGAAACGTCAGTCTGCAACAAAAGGGGAGAGAAAAGTCAGGAGAGTGCAGGAGTGACCCACCACCCAGAAGAGCCTTTATCTCTATGAAAGCCTGCTGGCACTGCTCCATCCATTGGACCGGACCTGGTGCTCCCTTTTTAGTGAGGTCAGTCAGCGAGCTCCAAATAATTAAGTATAAACCTTTTATAATATCCCAGCAGCCCCTAGGAACTGTCTCACCTCATTTATGGTGTTGGGTCTTTGACAGGTTGCAACTGCTACTGTCTTATGGGGACGCAGCTGTCTGTGGCCCAAGTGGCAGCCCAAATATCTGCCTCCACACTTCCACATGTTCATAGAAAAGATTGAAAGAGGAAAACTCAGTGGAGGCTTGGGAAAACACATAGCAAACAAGGGGTTTCAGCTATTGACCCAATTTTTGACATCTTCGTGAATAACATGTTTTTCAGTGTGCAATTAAATCGTTACAACCTGTCTTTTAAAATAGCAAAAAAGCGATAGGAGAGTGGTTAAGTCGATGGAACAGACGTGTTCAAAGGCATTTTTGAGTTTCATCCTGAGACTATTCCAGGGGAAAATCATCAGGCTCTTAAAAAGTTTCTCCTCTCAACAGTGCTCAGATGTCCTGTCTCAGTTCTCAATGGTACCAGCTCAGCCTCTCCTAGCTGCACGACATTGCAAAGCATTTACTGTTGGAACTCCTTCCACAACCTTATAGGATAATGAAAGTTCAATAAAATGGAAAGCTGTCATTGACTATGAAAAGCACATGCAAATGCTGACAAGCCTGCGGGCAGTTAATAATGCAGTGATTGCAACTGTTGATTCAGAATCTAGACTGAATTCTGCACTACTGACTGAGCAGAGAGCACAGCAATCTTTGCAATATCTTGTTCTCATTCGCAGAGAGCCAAGGTTACAACATTAACTAGAGGTAATTAGAAGCATTTACTCTACATTGCGAAGCCTTTGCTGTCAGTGTGGTCCCAACATGAGATCAGCCAGCATAATGTGTGTTTTGCATGCTGGAACCAGTTTGGGATGAGGGTGTGCTTGTGGACCAGCATTAGTTGTCTTTTGGGTGCTGGTATGATCCCATCAAGACCACAGCAAAACTTGTGTATGTGTTACATATCACATTTCTTTTGAAAGAGATTGGTGTTTGTTGTTAAAGAAATATATTATTAAATATTATTAAATATAAATACAAATATATATTATTCATTAAAAAAACACATTATGCAATATTATATAGTAATATTTTTTCTCATTGTCTTTTATTTCATCCGTTTTGGCAGAGGAGAGATTAGAGCCTTTCGCACCGCAGAAGCTATTTCACAGTACCCGAACTAATCATGGAACTAGGAACTATTTTAATTCCAGGATCTACATTTGGATGAATCAAATTAGCCCCTACTTCAGAGTAGGGTCTAAAAAAGTACCAGGAACTATCTGTGACATAAGTGTATGCTCATAGGCTAAACACGTACTAAAAGACCCTCACCCACCATGATTTAAAACACTGTGTAAAGATACTGTGTAGACATTGTATAAACTTATTTCTTTCATAAACAATATTTACTGAAGACTGTGAACTGGGAAATAGTTTGCACAGTTCTTTACTACTGTACTGTTAGTTCTGGAATGAAAGGTGCTATTAGGCCCCAGAGAGTTTGCGTCACCTGTATTGCCCACTGTTAATTAAGTTGTTAAGTTCTTTTGTAGGTTCAATTTTGGTTTCTTAAGCCAAGCAGTGACCACTGAGTTGCCCTCACAGTGTGGATGGTGGTGGTGAGGTAGCTGGGATTGTGTGGTGGTTTGATCACTTTATTTTTCTATTCTTCCTGGTTTGTAGTGTGACTGCTGTGAGAACACTTTTGCTTTTGTGCCACTTCTGTCTTCACTTTCTAGGTAACCTGTGGCCATCTATGGTTGATTTTCCTTTTGTTGTTTTTTGTTTGTTTTATTAGTTTTTTTTTTTTTTCTTATGTGGTCATTTACATTAAAGAATGGTGATGTGATGTTTTAATATTTTTGATCTGTCTAAATAAAAATGTACCTGTTGATTAAAGCTACCATGGCTGATTTCACCTGTTTACTGGCCTCTTTTGGTCAGTACGTTACAGTAATTTACAGTAATGCCTCTTTGGGATGGCGCAATAATGCGTTGTTCATTTGCAGAATGCAAGCTTCTAGAGGACACATTAGTCTGAAGTATTGAATTTAGGTAAAGATTTATTTGCTTATGAAACAGGAGATCAGTTGATGTTTTGAAATGTTTTATTAGTTTATCAGTGATATTGATTAATAATGTATTCATAACTTAAGCAATTACAATTTTCAGTTCTTTCAACAGAGGGAGCAAAAGAAATTACAAAGTTATAGTATAATTCAACAAATCACATGTTTTATGTGGTTCTCCTTTACATCATTAATGTGTAAACAGTGAAATATGGAAGAAAATTTATGTTTGTCCCCAAAGGAAATTATGTTGTTTTACAAAAATAACAGTAAAGTGTGTGAAGTAAATGAGTTTAAAAATTCTATGAATTAAATATGCACACATAAAATAGCAGTGTTGTCAGTCTACAATTATTTACTGAAGCTCTTGAGCAAAAAACACCAAGTGTATCACAGGAGTATCACAAATTCCCTGGCATCTGCTGCATCTGTCCAATTACAATAAGACTGGCAGAAATTAGTTCAAGTCACACTAATTTATATAGCAATTGTATATTAGAGATTGTGTCACAGCAGCTTCACAGTTTTATGCTTCTTAAGTCACTTCACATTCAGCCTCATATAACAAAGAAAGAAAGTGTAGTTCCTTTAGCAAACTTTGTTCTATAGGATTGGTACAGTGGCCATGGCTCAAAGCATCTTTCACCAAATTCAATTTCATAGGTACAATGCTGGTTATGATGATTGCATGTAATCTGGATTACATAATCAGATCAAAACATAATGCCATCATAATAATTAGTGAGCTTAAGAACTGATTAAAGCTTATTTGCATGTGGTTCTCTGATGTTATTTAATGGCCACACTGACATGGAGGTAAACAAATAAAATAAAAATATTTTTAGTGTTCAAATGTTTGGGAAACTCTGGTGTAATATAATGTATAAAACAACTATTATATATATGTGTGTGTGTGTGTGTGTGTGTGTGTGTGTGTGTGTGTAATCTAAAAGCATTATAAAAATAGTCAAAATGTATTACCTGGAATGAGTAACCTAGATTACATTGTTAATTACAGTACTACAATAATGAACTACAATTTATAAATAGTTTAACCAACACTGCATAGATATGTGTTATAAGATAATACATGACACACATTTTGAAACCCATATGCATCAAGCTTTGACTTAGAGAAGAGTTATATTATGTATCATTGTCCTCCTCCACCTCACCTACAATGAAAGAAGGGACAGTCCTTGAGAGCACAAGCTCAAAAAAATCCATTCATTTCCCTTGAGATCATCAAAGCACAGGGGAGTTAGGTTTATATTTATATAACATTAAGTCTGTTTTCAAGGGTGTTTTTACTGTGTTTAATACTGAATCTACTTTATCCAATGCTATTTGATTTCTATATTATAAAGTATTCTTTCTGTTTTAGTGAAAGATGAATACTTCATATGAGTCAATGAGAGAACTGAACGTGAATGAACATGAATCGATTCAGAATTTTTTGCAATGATGTTCAGTTCAGGGAAAGGACTGTGAAGTAAAAGTGACTGGAAGATACTGTTATTTACTGTTTTTAAGCTGTTTTTATGGTTATACGGTACTTACCATTAGGGTGAGAAATTGCTCACAAAATGGTGATGAGTGAGGTAGAAGATTGTGGATTTTTTTGTTTTCTCTCTCACCTGTGTTTTTCTGGACTGAAGCCTAGTTTTGGAGGAACTGTATGTTCTTGAACTCAGTAGGTCATATTTTCATTGACTATAG
>JAUMHR010000052.1:21927908-21939279 GCA_032361145.1 Enteromius fasciolatus
CCACAAGGTTATCATCTTGGTACATCGAACATTATCGGTCTTACCAAGTCATTGATAACTGTCACTCAGATTTAGAGGTCCTGGATCCAGAGAGTTTGAACGACTACCACCCATTGGCTGCATACCAAATTGCTAGAACTTTAATGGTGACCCCAAGGGCTTGGCTACTGCAGTAAATTGAAATGGTAAGCACTTTTCTGCTTGTATGTTTTCATAATTTTGTCATGTGTTAATGACTTGATTTTAAGTGTTCAAGGTCATGGCCAAAAGTATTGGCACCCCTCCGGATGTGTTGGTTTTCGAGCAAACATGTAACATTATTACATGTTTTTATGTAATTACCAAACCAGGATATTTTCAATAGCTCAACAAAACTGAAACAACAAAAATTGGTTTCCCCAAATGTAACAGAATATATCAACAAAATACTGCGGGAAGTGAATACTGCATGGTCGAAAGTATTGGCACCCTTCACAACAAGTGTCTTTTGCAGTGATACAAGCACATTTTTTATTGTTAAAATCCACAACTAAGGTTATGGATAGTCAGACGTCAGCTGTGGTAGCATTCCTGAGAAGTATAAGCCCATTTCTAAAGGATAATAAACTCGATTCTACTTAAAGAAAACCAACAGAGATGTATAGTGAGTAAACTGGAGATTTTTGTCCATTAGAAATGGGCTGTTATTTCTCAGGAGTGCTACCACAGCTGACGTCTGACTACACATAACCTTAGCACTGGATTATAACAATGAAAATTGTGCTTTTATCACTGCAAAAGACACTTGTTGTGATTTAAAGTGGGGGGGTAATTTAAACAAAAAATTAAGTTGATATCTTCAACTCAAAAATTCTGTGCAGTCGGTTGCCTTGAAAATTTGAGTTGAACTAACTTTTTCTTTTTTACAGTAGCTTTAGGAGGAGTCTGTTTACTGTCCTGAGTTGTTTTAGCTCAGCTTTATTGTTATATTGCATGCTCTTGGTTGCGAGAGATTCCCTTGTTCTGCTCTCCCACGCCGGGCAAGGCAAGTCAGAATCATTGTCTTTGGAGTTCTCAGCGTTTTTAGTATGTCCTTTGCAGGCGTGCGAAAGCTTTTGTGAATTCAGTTTTATCGGGAAGGATTAATTTCAACAATTAAACCTTTAAACCTTACATCAACTATCCAACTACACACATCTGTGTTTAATTGGATCTTAACAGTTAGTTTCCTGTGCTATGTTCAGACTGCAGACAAATTAGATTTTTCTCAAATCATATCTTTTCAATCCGACTGTCTACAGAATTAATTGCAAGTGATCAAATCTGTTGTTTGAGAACTGCACAAATACTTCCGTAATTTTTGTGTCATTTTGTGTCATGTTAAGATAAACACAAGAGACAATTTAAAATCAATTTTAAATGTGTTGCATTATGCTTTGGGACACACTTATTCTAATTGCACAATGCCTGCTATAATGATGGATGAACTTGTGTGTGTTTAAAATTAATCTGTTGTAATACAACTGTTATATTACAAAGATTGTTGATTTAAGCTGTTAGCTTTATACAGGTAGTTCTAAGGAAATGTCTAAAGCCTGACCACTAACTGCCTCTGAACTTACTCAATGAGATTGCTACACTGTATTGTGATTTTTTTTCTCTGTGAGTCTACATTCTGAAATGTAAGTAATTTTTCATTATCCACTTTGTCTTTTATTAGGTGTTTGTTCATGCAGTGGCCATGCAAAGTATATCTATTATATTTTTCTATTATTTTAAAACAGTGTTTTTGATCAATGCTTTGTTGGTGTCTCCTCTGTGTTGAATGTTACAGTCGGGTTTTATAGGTATTTGACTCATGAAAGGCATTAAAAAGAGGTTATGATTAATGGCCTATAATGCCATTGGATCCTCAAATTGTCAGTCAAACCTCCACCCGCCAAAACCCAGTCAAAACTCCACCTGCTTCTCTCGCATAGCCAGACCATTAATTGACCAACATGTCAAACATCCAATCACAGTTTTTTAAGTTTCAGCATCACATTTTGGGGGCATGGAAATGTTGCCACAGTAACCTGTGTATAAAACTTCCAGATGTATTTTAACATTTCTATGCTGTAAGCTTTAAATATTTAACATACTTTTAAAATTCCAGCATTTATTTCATCCTGCGCTCGTCATCACAGTTGTAAACACAACGTCTTTCTGTCTCATAGTATCTTAGTTTCCAGGAGGAATGTTAAAGAACGTTACTCACATATCTCCCAGAAAACCTGTATAATTAAACCAATCCAATGACTACTTTGAAACTCCTGAAGTGTTTCACTTTTATGTGCCATATCAAAAACTATAGAACACCCAAGGACGTGTCACTTTTTAGTTTTGAATGGGAAAAAAATTAAACGCACAGTATGGCTGTTTAATCCCAGGAAGCCCTGCCTTCTGAATGAAAGGGCTAACATACTTTTGAAGCTAAATGTCTACTTCATTGCAATGCAGTGCAATGCAAAGGGCAAATAAACTGATGGTTGAATAAGCACTGTGTGTCTTTTACTGAAGACTGCTGTCCACGAATGTTAATGTTTTTTGTGTGTTTAAAGGGTACATTTAAGTACAGTAACACTTTTATTTCACCTTTAGATACAGTACATTTGAATGTAATCATGTAATTTTTTTATTTACCTGTATGTAAGCACAGTGCAGTGTTTGTTACAAAGGGAGCAGACACGGTGGGCTATGATAGGTAATAGAAAACCGCTTAGGGGCGCAGATGATTTATTTATTTTTTTCAATTAGTGCTTGTGCCGCCCCCCACGAGTCATGAAAAAATGCTGCCCCGGGTGGCTGCCCCATTTGCCCATGCCTAAAACTGCCACTGGTCAGATCCATATGCAAGCTTTTATAAAGAGGCATGATCATACAGGCTGGGTCAAGGCAATGGCAAACGAGAACAGAGGAGGCAACAGCATACAAGGGGAATCCAGATGAGTAGTGAGGGTCGGGCATTAAGCAAACAGTATAATTAAGGGCAAACCAGAGCAATAATCCAAACGGGCAAAGAGGTCATTACATGAACGGGCAAAAACACAACACAAAGGAAACGCTTGGTAAGGGAGAACACTCGCAATACTCAGTGGCTTTACAAACACACATGAACACTTCATAAAAGGGAGACAATGGGATAAACGAGGGGGCGGAGCAGATAAATCAGCAAGCAAACTAACAAGCAGGGCGGAGACACCACAGAGGCATAGGGACAGAGGGAGAAACGTCATAATAAAAGTCCACAACGAAGAGAACACTGACAGACAACATAACAAGTGTTAATGTTCAAACTGTATTTACAATGTTTAGAGTGCTCATCAATAATACATATTCTTGTTAGGAATAAAACTGCCTTAGTTTTTAAACTGTGCAAAGCTGCAGCTGAAATATTAGGCCTACTATGCTACTGTAATTATGGTGGTACATGGAAAGCCAATATTTTCTATTAAAACCCGTTTACGTCACTGAATAAACAACAAAAAAAAGGTCCTTGCAACTTTTTATCTCACAGTTCTGACTTTTTTTCTTGGAATTGTGTATTATAAAATCGCAATTCTTTTTTATTTAGAGCTGTGAGATATAAATTCACAATTGCAAGAAAAAAAAGTCAGAATTGCGAGATATAAACTCACAATTGCGCGATTTCAACCAGTCCATGGCCCTCCCCCCACTGAACACTTGAGGTCGCTCCCTCCTCACATTGACTCTTGCACCACAACGCTGTGATATTTCAATATGGACTTCAATTCCCAACACCCACTGTACTGACAACACAAGCACACCTGATTCCACTAAAAACAAACTATTCTCACACCATAAATAGCTTTTCCACACACTGTTCCACGCCAAGTATTGTTTCAGCTATTACAGTAGCTACCTTAAGCCATTCCGTTTTCTAGTTTTGATCTTGTTTGTTTTCTCGAGTTTGGACGCAGCGTGTGTACCTCGAATGTAGCCTTTCTGTCAAGCCTCTTGGATACTGTTTGCCTCTGTGTGGATTATTACTCGATTGTCTGAATTACCTCTCTCTATTTAGCCCCATGGATAATGCTTACCGATTGACTGACTCCCGCTTGTTGTCTTAACTATTCTTGTGTTTTGATTATGCCACAGCTGTTTGCTGTTGCTCGACCCTGCCTGTATCCATAACCACATCTTTTAATAAAAACCTGCATATGGATTCGCTCGCTTCAGACTCCTTCATCAGAGATATTAATTCACAATTGTTTGTATATCACAATTATGAGAAAAAAAAAGTCAGAATAGAGACATTATATCAAACAATTGTGAATTATAAAGTCATAATTTCAAGATTTCACAATTCTGAATAATTTTTTTATTCAGTGGTGGAAATGGGCTTCCATAGACCTGCAATCACTTTTTGATTTAGAACTGTTGACAGTAACTTTATGTTCCTTAAACTATTGATATATTATGTTGCAGCTAACCACATAAAGTAACTGTTAAAAAAAGTGTTCATTGTGTTCAGGAAATGTCTAAATGTCTGACCACTAACTGCCTCTGAACTGACTCAATCAGATTGCTACAATGTGGCTCTAAAGAATATTTGGGCCTTAATCCACTTGTAAAAGTCATTGTATCAGATTACAAAATATCAACAGGTCTCACAAAAAAAGTGTATAAATATATATATTTATACACTTTTTGTAGTGTTTTTTGGGCATTTTCCTAAATAGGATTTAACATCCCACCAATAGAACCCATCACATAGCAGTAGACACAATTGTAGATTCCATTAAAGCAATACAATTGCTATTATAACCATTAAATCAATTAGGCTACATTGCCTATTGTCTTTTTTTTCAGCAATGAAGTGTAAGTAGATGCCAGTAAATTTTGACCTTGTGGGGACATTTTCAGGTCTCGTAAGGAAACAAGCTTATAAAACTTATATAATATGTAAATGAGTTTTGATGGAAAATGCCGTTTGTACAGTATAAAATACCACCGTGAAAACCTAGGTGTGTGCGTGCGCTGTGTGCGTGCGTGTGTGTGTGTGTGTTGCGTCAAGCCTGCTGCGGGGCGCGTCTAAAGGCGAGGTCAGAGAACTAACAAAATGTAGTCAGGGGGAAAGAAAACGCAGATTACCCGAAATGGCTACCTTTCTTGTGATTATTACGACGATTCTTCTTACATTATGGATAGTGTGGATATGCAGCCACTCACGGAAAAGGTGAGATGAACTAGCGGTCTTTAACAGAAGTCTCTCTTGAGTAACGCAATCTTCACGCTTTACGTTCGTAAGTGCAGTAAAACAAGTAAACAGGCTAAAGTTTGATATCACGTATGGTACTCCTGGTAAATTGTTAATTACTATTACAACAGAAGGATTAGGCTACAACAAAACAAACAACATAAAAAAACTTTTTTCCAATTATATGGTGTGTTATATTGGTTAAATATGCTGAATTTTCATTTTAAAATACATATTTTATCATAGAGATCTTAGAAACATCAGATATTCAGCCATGATGCATGTGGCTATGAGAACATTATTTCATAGCATACAGGAAATGTGAAAAGATTATTATTTAAATAAATCCTATATGATTTTATATATATATATATATATATATATATATATACTGTATATGTGTGTGTGTGTGTGTGTGTGTGTGTTTTTAATGGCTACATATGCTCTCTGTCATTGTGTGTGTCTATTTACAGGAGAAAAGGGGAGCCTCCATTGATTACTGGTTGGCTGCCATTTATTGGCGTCACGATGGATTATGTTTCAAACCCTTTAGGTTTCTTAAGAGATATTCAGAATAAATACGGGAATGTTTTCACATGTAGGATTGCTGGGAAGTACTTCACTTTTGTAACAGACCCTTTTTCTTTCTCCATTGTGATGCGGCAAAGCAAAAATCTTGACTTTCAGAAGTTTGCTGTTGGTTTTTCACACCGGGTAAGTGACTAAATATGAGGGGGTGGGGTAATATGAAACAAGCCTAGATCAAGAGAGTATTGATTCTTCATTAACTATGGCATTTAATTGATAAAGGGTACAAAAAAATTAATGAGGAGATGCCCAGTTTGTTCTTGCATAACGTTCTTGCGGGGTTTTTTCTTCTTTTAAATTCACTTTTACGTTTTTAGTTAAGCTATGTAGCACCTTCAGCTTGATGAAGTTGATATCCATGATGAAGCTGCATGTCTGAACAAGTCATGGAACTTTATGAATACTCTCTAGAACAGATGTCTTCCTTATCTGTTTAGAAGGGAAGGGCAGATGTGTGAAGCACTTACTCTAGAGATAACTGAGTTCTCAGACATACCGCATAAAATCACATAAGTATTTTAATGTATTGTTAATGGACTCTGGATAATGTTTAAAGCCCAGTGATTTCCCCTTGAATGCAATATGTTGGCAAAAACACAAGCACTTTGCAGCTATCCAGAGCTGAAAACCTAAGTTACATGATAAAAAAGCAAGAAGTTTCTGCTGAACGTGCAGTTCTGGTTTTCTCAGGAGAAGCTCAGAAGACTCAGCTTATCTCCCAACAATGACAGACCCCTTTGGAGTGAAGATGTGAGAACTCACAAACTGTGGGACCTTTTGACAAAGTGTTGTGGTGTTCCTCATTTCAATTATTGAATATAATGGAATAAATGTAAAAGTAAAACATTGACTGATAACTGGGTTTGATCCTGATTATCCGCCTCCATTTCTTATATGTCTTTTAATCTTTTTTCTTTCACACACACACAGGTCTTTGGTCATGCTGACTTTAGCTCTTCACACTTCAGTGAGAGTTATAAGGAAGTTCACAGCATTTTTCGACAGACACTTCAAGGCCTATCCCTTCAGCAGCTAACAGAGACTATGCTAGGCAATCTGCAGATGGTTTTGGAACGTGGTCTACCATATGAGCATGATTGGCTTGAAGAGGGTCTTCAAAGCTTCACAAACCGCATTATGTTTGAGGCAGGGTTTTTTACTCTGTTTGGAAAGGATGCAGGGTTTCTACAGGCCAATGACATGTCAGGCACCAGAACATCCATGCAGAAAGTGGTGCAGGACTTCTTGGCATTTGATCATGCTTTGCCTGTATTGGCTGCAGGGGTTCCTATTGGTCTGTGTGGAAAAGCATGGCGAGCAAGGGAAGCCTTAGCGGAGGAACTGCTACATGATAAGCTTCATCGCCGGAAATGCATCTCAGATCTGATTCAGCGCAGAATGGACACATTTGACCGCATGCATTTGGATGAAACTGGAAAAGCAAGGACACATGTGTGCATGCTATGGGCATCACAGGCTAATACTCTGCCAACAGCTTTCTGGAGCCTGTACTACACACTGAGGTAAGTTGGCACATTACCATGGCAGTGGCACTTTATTTTACAGTACGTGCATGTCCCTGGTACATACATGTTAAATATTTTGTACTGACAGGTAAATGAGTGGTTGCATACATGTGGGGGTTGGGGTATTATAAAGTAGGTACCAGACTCGCACTTGAAACTGATTGTTATGTGTCAAAGTCCCTATTTAGAAGGCCTGCGCCTGCTAAGTATTAATACTGTGTAGTGCTGCACAGTTACTGCGGTGTTCCCAAACAAATTCCAAGTTTCCAAACTGCAATGACAAATGCCATCAAATAATCAGTAAGTACCCTGATCCAAGTTTATACCCCTCAAAAACTTATTCTGTAAATTAACATACATACATACACAACATATACGTGTACGTACTTAGAAAGTACTTTATATGGAAATAGGACTGTAAAATAAAGTGTACCATTTTACCGTATATACCAAGTACAGTATATGTCTTGTTTGTTACCACATAATATCACATTGTTTTAACATATTTTGACCCTGGAACAACATTTTAATCCTAAAATTTAGTCTTAACCATACCGCTACACCTAAACCTAACCCTATCCATGAGTTATTCCCTTAAATTTAGATTTGATGATAGATGAATAACACTGATGTACAGGCACCAAACACTGATTGTAAGAATAAACTTCACAAAAACTATAAACCGGCTCTTAAAATCTGATTGGCAAATCACAATGTTGTTTTAGGGACAACAAAGATGTTGACCTTGGAACAGGATGAACTCTGCAAAATCAGATTCTGCTTTACGTAATGAGTGTGTACAGTAATGCTTCTCATTTTCCATTTACGAATACTGTAAGGACGTGCCTGTTTGTACTCACTTGTCCATAAGTACTATGCATATTTACAATGTATATGCACTAGTAAGTACAGTAAATTATCTAATTATTTTAAAAGTACAGGAATTACCTGTAAGTGACCATTCTTACCCATATATATGTACACTATAATTAACTATAATGCTTGCACGACTGTTAAATACAAATGCGTTTCTTATTTTGTTACCACATGCATACACTTTAGCTGAGTAATTTGTGTTACCACTCATTTAGTTGAGGGTACAAGATATTTACACATTCTAAAATGTTATTGTTCATTTAAATTTTTTGTATATTCTCATGAGAGCCTATGTCCTATGTATGAAATTGATTCATGTCTCAGAACAGAAAGACATATTCTGCTTTGAAACCCCAGTCAAACCTCCAAACAGTTGGTATCTCTGAAAATTCCTAAATATGCTCTGTACAAGATCTGTGATCTTAAAGCGTGTGAATCTGTGTACATGTATGTTTGTGCGTTCTTACCCTCAGGTCTGTTGATGCATTCACTGCTGCTTGCACAGAGGTCAATAGGGTTTTTTCAGGTCAATTAATAAACAACCAGGACCAAACAATCTGGCTTTCCAGAGAGCAGCTGGACTCTATGGCTGTATTAGGTAGGTGATTTCTTATAGTTCATTTCCACTGAGTGGTACGGTTCAGTACAGTACAGTATGATTCGGGACGGAGTACCCTGATCCGTCTTCCTTTTCCACTGCCAATAGTACACCTTATTTTTTAGGTGTCATGTATACCCGGAAAGTAGCAATCAACGTCATTCTTGCATGAAGAAGAAAGCGCAACAATAGCCGTTTTTCATTATGGCATAAAGAACAACTCTGCCTCTTTTTGTTAAATGTCAGCTTCACCAATAATAGCCAAAAGTATAAGTACAAAGTATTAGAGGCTTATATAATGGCAAATAAAGACAACATTTTTCCTGGCTCTTCCACGTTTGGTAATGCTGGTGGATGAAAGAATGAAGCATGTACGTATTCGTATATAGTGCTTTATGGTGTATTTCCACCCAAAGCACTTTACAATCATGTGAGGGGGTCTCTCCTTGACCACCATCATTGTGTAGCATCCACTTGTATAATGTGACGGCAGCCACAGGACAATGGCACCACACACCAGCTGCAGGTGGAGAGGAGAGAGAGAGCCAATCTAGTCAATGTGGATTATTGGCAAGCTATAATAAACAAGGCCCAGTGGAGGGAATATGGCCCCGGCACTGCACACCTACTCTTTACGATTAGTGTCATGGGATTTTTAAAGACTACTGAGTGTCAGCACCTCGGTTTAACATCTCTTCTGAAAGACGATGCTCTTTGACAGTAAAGTGTCCCTGTCACTATACTGGGGTATTAGGACTTACACAGACCATTGGGTTAGCACCCCCTGCTGGCCTCTAACATCTCTACCAACAGCAACCTACTGACCTGGCTCAGCCCTGCTTAGCTTCAGTGGACAAACAGGCTTGGGCTGCAGAGTGATGTGGATGTGGATAGTGGCCATTATTTTGAAGCTTCATAAAATTTATATTTCTAACATATTGATGTTTTGTTTGTTTGTTTGTTTTCAGAAAGTATTATTGAAGAAGCACTTCGCCTGTCTAGTGCCTCCATGATGATACGTGTTGCCAGTGATGACTTTACACTAACACTGGATTCAGGTCAGACAGCTGCTGTGAGAAAAGGAGATTACATTGCTCTTTACCCCCAACTTATACACTTGGATCCTGAAATCTACCCCAACCCTACAGTATGTGTTCAAACTTATTATGTCAATTTTTTTTTATTAACCAGTGAGCTCTCTCAAACTACAAGACAGATAATTTCCATTTGTAGAATACTTATAATATTTAGAATGTAATTATGCTAATTATGGTTATTTTATGGAAGCATGTATGTAGCTTGCACTTATTACCCTAAATGTATACAAGGTTACAAAGATTGCACAGTTCCGATACAGCATGTAATTTTTATAAAATATGTCACCCAATGCGTTTAATGTAATTATAAAGACACTTTATTCAGCAGTAACTTTGATACTGCAATGTTTCTCTGTTTCCCAGGAGTTCAAATATAACCGCTTCCTGGATGAAAAAGGTCAACGAAAGAGCAATTTCTTTAAAAATGAGCGAAGACTAAAGCATTTCTTGTTGCCGTTTGGTTCTGGTGCTAGCGAGTGCCCTGGCCGTTTTTTTGCAGTAAATGAGATTAAACAGTTCCTCGCACTGACACTGTGGAATTATGAACTACAGCTCAGTGACCCTGATGCCACTCTGGTTCCAGACAGTACTCGTGCAGGCCTGGGTATATTGCCACCATCACGAGATGTCCTTCTCAGATACAGAAGGAAAACCAACACCACCGCAGAACAGGAAATGGGTGGAAAGCATAAGATGCAAGATGGAACATGAAGATCTTTGTCATATAGCACATGTGAAATGGCAACCTTTAGTTTCTATATATTAAGTGATGATTTGATTTGTTTTACTTTGTATGATGGACTGAAATCAATGCAAAATGTAGCATTTCGCACAAATGGGCTTAATAAATCAGCAGCACAATAGTAAAACAATACAACTTCTGTATGATGAAAATGTGTATTTTTTACTCTTTGCTTATTAAAATGCATTCTTTAAGATAGATCAGGTGGGCATGATTATAAACAAAAAGTGTGAAAAAAGGTGGGTGAACCTCTTACTATTAAAAAGAGAATTATTGTACAATAAATTACTGCAGTAAGAAATTTACTGTTCTTTTTTTTACTGTAAATTCACATAATAAAATTGTCTTTAACTGTGTCATTTGAGAAATGTGTTAGTTTATTGCTGTAATTTTTTTGACCGATGACCCTTTTTTAGCTATTTGACATTGCACAATTGTATTCAAACTTCAGATCTAGTCCTGTTAGAAGTGTCACGATACACAAAACAAAAGATCCAAGTGCAGTTAAAGTTCTTTTTAATCAAGCTCCAAACAAACCAAGATCCATTCAGCCATCCATCTTAGAGGAGTCAAAGAAACAGGGTTACATGATAACACAACAGCAATCAAAATCAAACTGAACAGAGAATATGGGTGTTTCTCAATGTCAAGGATACGTCCTTGGCAGGACTGGTCCTTCCAAGTCACTTCCTTCAGAGGCTAGGC
>JAUMHR010000052.1:21971170-21982948 GCA_032361145.1 Enteromius fasciolatus
AAATGTTACAACGTCCAACAAAGATGAATACCAGTTTTCAGCTACACTGATAATATGATTAACACTTTATTAATGATTTCCAGTTGTAGCACCCCCTGTAGCAATCATGTTTATGCATCTATTTTGGAGTATTGTAAATACTGAATGTTGCAAAGAGAAGATAAAGATCAGTTCATGGAAAATAAAACATCTAGACTATGTAATGTAATTCCCATCAAATAGCATTAAAGACTGAAATTAAACTTAAAATGAAGACAGATTGTTTTTCATTTTGTTTCTAGCTCTTAGGGTTCCTAAGTATATCAAATGTTGTATGTTACAAAAAACAAATTCTTTCTTTCCTTTTAATTTGTTGTCATTTGTGGCATTTCAGAGTTACATGCAGAATCTCTACCTGGCAGAAAGAAAGGTAAGATAAATATTTTACTAAAATACTTATGCTTTATGTAATGTGTACTTTTTGCATTATATTTATGTTAAAGTACACTGTATGTGTCCTGTAAAGAATCCACATCACACTCTTCACATGAGTCTACATCCGATGCTGAAACTTCAGTAGAGTTCACAGCAGAGGAATCAAGACCTGCAAACCAAATTTCACCAGAGTTGCCACTTGAAACTCAACCTGTGCCTACATCAGTCTCCACACCTGAATCAATTACTGAGACAACAGAACTCACAGAAGAACCCTCAGTAGAGTCCAAAGAAGAAAAAGAAGGTATGTTGAACTTGCTTTTAATGTTGTTGTTTTAAAACAATCAAAACAACGTTCGGACCGATAGCGCCACACAACCACACTTTTTCGATAAATCAGCCTTTTTTTTTGTTGTCTCTGTTTAGGTGTTTTTCTTTTTTTGTTGTTTTTTAATTGGTCTGTTTTTAAATACTTGAAATGTACTTGTTGTGATAAACACTGTACTAATAGACATTGATTTAAGTTACAGTAAGTCTAATACTGCAGAGAATTATTTTACAGCCAAAAAGAAGAAACCAAAACTTATTAATAAATTTGACAAAACAATCAAGTCTGAGATCAACGCTGCAGAGAAATTACGCAAGAAGGTAAGATTCTATACTGTAAAAAAAGGTTTTTAGTGTAATACTGAAAGAATACATTTTTTTGGTAAAAATTGGCAGATAGTAGTTTTCAGAATCAAAGAAGTCATGTAAATTCTTTCAGGGGAAAATTGAGGAATCTCTCCAAGCTTTTGAAGCTCTTGTCCAGAAATTCCCACAAAGTCCAAGATGCCGATATGGCAAAGCCCAGGTAACACACAATCATTAAGGTTAACATTACTGTTTAAATCACATAATAGTCACTCAATACTTAACAAAATAATTTAATAGGTAATAGTTTAATATTTTTCCTGAGAAGTATGATATGTGTCCAGGCAGAAGATGATTTGGCTGAGAAAATGCGCAGTAATGAGATGCTGCTAAAGGCAGTGAACACATACAAAGAAGTAGCCGAGCTCCCAGATGTACCACCTGACCTCATCAAAGCAACATTAAAGAGATGTGCAGACAGACAGCAGTTCTTAGGTATACAAGTAATGTAGCTATATTGTGACTTTTCATTGACTGTTGTAAATGTATCCTTTGTCATGTTCCCGTTCAGGTCGTACAAGAGGATCTTTGGCTACTTTGGAGAAGCTAGTTGAGATTTTCCCAAAAGACATTGGCTTAAAGAACGACTTGGGAGTGGCACATCTGCTTCTGGGTGACAACAAGAGTGCAAAACGAATATATAAGGAGGTAAGATATTGTTATAATGTTGTTGTTATTATGTTTAGCAATATGTTGCGGATTACTAATTTTCTCCTTTTTGAAATTCCTCTTCAGGTTTTAGCTCATGCTCCACATGATGGATTTGCTAAAGTGCATTACGGGTTCATACTTAAATCCGAAAACAAGATTGCAGAGAGCATACCGTACCTCAGGGTAATTCTGATTTTATGAACCGAAATCTGAAGTTTATACTTTCACTCACACACAAGTAATTAAATATTTTCTCCATGTTTGTGTGTGCTTAGGAGGGTTTGGAATCTGGAGAGCCAGGAACTGATGACGGAAGGTTTTACTTTCATCTCGGAGATGCTTTACAGAGAACAGGAGACAAAAGTGTAAGATGAAAGTCAATCAATCAATCGCTTTTATTTATATAGTGCTTTTAACAATACAGATTGTAGCAAAGCACTGAACATTATCAAGTAGGAGAAAGTAGGAGTAGTGATGGTAATGTATAATGACTTAAACTATTAAGAGAATTAAACTATTTATTTATCAAATGCAGAGAATGTCTCTGTAGTCAAGACGATTATAATCTCTAGAAATCAGGTGTCCCCAACTAAGCAAGCCAGAGGCGACAGCAGCAAGTAACCAAAACCCCATCCATGAGAAAATCGGAAAAAAAAACCTTGAGAGAACCAGGCTTAGTTGGAGCCAGTTCTCCTCTGGCCGGATGCCAAGCACCTAATTTCCAGTTCAATTTCAGTTTAAGGACTTATAGTGTGTGTGTGTGTGTGTGTTTTGTGTGCATCCGGTTCCGGCGATCTGTCAACGGAGCTCATCTAGGTGTTGTGCTGGTACACCCATCTGATCTGGATACGGACTGGGGAACAGAATAAGAGAGAGACAGACTAATATTAGCGTAGATGTCATTCTTTTTACGATGTAGCGAGTACATCGTGTGTTAAGGGGAGTGTTCCCGGTTCTGGCTGATCTAATTAATGCAGCTTAGCAATCCTTTTAAGGATTTGATTAATAAATGTGTATTGGTGTGTTAAGTGTAAGCCAAAGTAAAGAGATGTGTTTTCAATCTAGATTTAAACTGACAAGAGTGTGCCCGCCTCCCGAACAGTATTAGGTAAATTGTTCCAGAGTTTGGGTGCTAAAAAGGAAAAAGATCTGCCACCCGCAGTAGATTTTGATATTCTAGGTATTATCAAATGGCCAGAGTTTTGAGAACACAACAGACATGGATGACTCTAATGTGATAAGAGTTTGCTTAAGTACTGAGGGGCTATGCCATTCAGGCCTTTATAAGTAATTAACAAAATAAGTCTATACGATGTTTAAAAAGGGAGCCAGTGCAGTGTTGACAGAACCAGGCTAATATACTCATATTTCCTGGAAAGTTAGAGTGAGATTATAAAAAGAAGATTACAGAGAATAAAAAGTGAATTTGGTGTTTTGTTTTTTGTGTTTAGGCTTATGACTGGTATGAGGCTGGACATCAGCGAGGTCACTTTGCCTCTGTATGGCAGAGATCACTGTATAATGTCCCAGGGCTTCGTGCTCAACCCTGGTGGACGGCTCAAGAGACTGGATATACAGCTTTAGTCAAGGTAAAGACACATATATGACACAAAGACACATTTTATATATATATAAATCAATCATCCAGTTATTGCAACTTTACCTGCAATGAAAGCCTAACACAGAAAAAAAATATTTTAAATGGTACAAATATTTTACAATTTTTAATGTTTTTGCTGTACTTTGGATCAAATAAATGCAGATAAAAAACTTGACTTTTAGTGTATAATCACTATTACACATTAAATTAATTATTAACACGGATTAAAATTCACATATACAGTATCTCCTCCTAAAATCGTCAGTGTAGATCTGTTTAACATGCTTCCTGAGCGTAAAAGAGAGGTCTGTCTCCACCTACATTTCCTACATTGAAAACTGAACCTGCAACCTTCGGATTAATAGTCTGACTCCCTAACCATTAGGCCATAATTGGGCCCTATAATTATTCATCACTTTAACAAAGTGAAGGAAGTGCTTTCTGCATGTTTGTCTCTGCTTTGCTTCCATTGTGTTCATATGTCTTTACAGATGTTGGAACGGAGCTGGATGACCATTAGAGATGAAGCCCTGTCAGTATTAGACGGCAACAGTGGGCAGTTCCTCCCAGAAGATGAAAATCTGAGAGAGACAGGAAACTGGGGCCAGTTTACACTGTGGCAGCAGGGTAAAATATAATTCATGTATAGAATAGTATAATTGCATTTACCAACACATTTCTTACATAATCGCACTTGATATGCATTCATCCACCTGTTTCCTAACAGCTTGTCCTATGTAGGGTCACAGGGATTTAGCGTCTAACACAGGATTTTCATTTTAGTGGTTCTTGCTTTATTAGGTGCAAAATTTTGCATCGAAATTCCAGCCAATCCATTAGAAGTCAATATGAAGCTTAATAAAAATGTAATGCATCAACCTTTTTTGATTGTAAAATTCCAATTAGTGCCACACTTTTATTTAGAAAACCATTGGTGAGCACAAAATTATTTAAATGAGAATATAAATTTTTCATGTGATCCACATGGTTTTTCAGATGCAACGGAGTCACTTCATTTAGCAACCTAGTGTGGATTTTTTGAGTTTACTAGAGTCTTGGGTGGTGTTACTCTTTTTGGGAAAAACACAATGTGTTTTACTTTCTCAGGTCGAAAGGTTGCTTCTGCATGTCGCTATGTCCCTAAAACCTGTGGTTTGCTGGAACGTTACACAGAGGCTACTAGCTGCAAAAGAGGCCAGGTCAGTGACCAGAATTCAATTATAGTTTCACGCTCTTTCCTAGCTGTACTTTTAATTAAGTTTTACTTCGTCTCCCTTTTACAATGCTTATTTATGTTTATTAACTGTTACCTACTTATTTAAATCTTCCTCTTTTTAGATCAAATATTCAGTCATGCAAGCTGGTACTCACGTATGGCCTCACACTGGTCCCACCAACTGTCGTCTACGAATGCACCTAGGCCTCGTCATCCCTTCTAAGGGATGCAAGATCCGTTGTACAAATCAAACCAGGTCAGTTAAATCACAGAAACACACGTTTACACACATCGATTACAACTGCATTAACTACAAAGCTTTTAAAATGTTTCACTTTTAAAAGCTCTATTTTCACTTCAACTAGTTGGCTACAGGGTTGTAAATGAACATATTATTGATAATAAATGTATTATTTTTGGAATTAATGTGTGGCATGGCTTTTAGTATTTAAAAATGTATTCAGTGAATGTTGATTGTCTTTCAGGGAGTGGGAAGAAGGAAAAGTGTTAATTTTTGACGACTCATTCGAGCATGAAGTCTGGCAGGAAGCAGAAAGCTACAGACTCATCTTCATTGTGGATGTCTGGCATCCAGAACTCACCCAATTACAGAGGCAGACTCTGTCACCAATATAGACGATTTATTCAAAAACTGAGTTTTGAAAAGTAGGTCAACCGCCAATCGGAAGTGACAGATTTGCTGTCCTTAGCCAATCACAGAATTCATAAATCACAAATATCTATTGTGCTGTCCTGTGGGTACTGATTACAAGGCAATGTGAATGTGTAAGTTCTATGAAAAATGATCAAACTGATAGTTGTAAATAATATAGGGGTTATTAATTATTGAAAAACAGAAGTTAAAGTTTTTTTAAAAAGACAGTTCACCTGGTATTCAACATCTTAATTCTGGTAAAGCAAATACAATTTGTAATCATGTTTCAGAGGTGTGTTTTTAGGGCTCAACAGTAAACAGTAAAATGAAAGATACAATAAGGATTAAAACGTACATTTTGAAATTTATATCTTCGGTTAGACTGAAGGGTTACCTTTAGTAAAATAATAGTACAATGAGATGCATGTTATGGGACCAATGAAGAGATCAGATCAGAATATTGCTCTTTCTTTCTGGAAAAAAAGGAGACCTCAGTCACTTTTTATAGAAATATGATTAAACGGTGCACTGTATGTTGTGTATGTTACTTTATATAAAGTGTGTTCAGGTGAATACATAAATGAGCATATGTGTTAGCTACAGTATAAGAGATGAGTGCACAGCCATAAAAAATCACTTTGTGCCTTTTCCAATCATAGAAACTATTTTTATTAAGCTTATTTGTTCTTGGGAGACCTGTAAAGAACACATCCAGATCATCATCATCATCAAAAAAAAAAAAGACTGTTTTGTTTGTTTTTGTGAAATGTGATGTTACGTTTTCTTCAGATTCACTGCAAGCACACATTATTAACACTACAAATTCTGCACGATTTTTGTACACGTTTATTTACATAATTTCATCATGTGAAAATGTTTGTTCTTTGCATTGTTTTGATATGCCTGAAAAGAACAATAATAATAATTTATCTCAATTGTTATTCAGCTTGATGCATTTTCATGTCACGTGTACGTTACATGTCATGTCACGAAGTTTCAAACTAAAATTAAATAATAATAATTATTATTACTATTAAAAGGAAAAACGCCAAAAAAGACAAAAGTACATTTAAAGAATTCATCTAATCAAAAAAATAGATCTGTTCAAATGCACTTTGAGGTCCAGTGTATTCAGGTTTGTAGTTATAGATCAAAGCTTTTTCCTCTTCCTCTGTGCTAGGAAAGCTGTGAAAACTTTTCCTCGCTGTATAAGCAACAAAAAGAGAAGGTTACTCGGTAAAGGTCCTAACTTAATAATTTGTTAATTCATTACATCAAATGGAATCAAATTGTATGTTGCTCAGTAGTAGTATTAAACATACCTTCATTCACAAAAAAGTAAGCCATGTAGAATGTGGTCTTAATGGCTGAAGGCGTGTGTGGAATGTAGGGCCGGGTCCACTCAAAAGCATTTTTCTCTGGATGCCATTGAGTAGCGTAAATAGGGAAATTATATGCTGTAGGTATGCATAGAAACCATAAATGACAATGCTGCTCAATAGACAAAGGTGAAAAGCAGTCTATATGATTATCACCACTCACCTTCCATTGTGGAAACAAACTCATTTTGTCCATCTGTACTGGTACTCAAAACTTTGTAGAACGTTTTCAGGGTCTCACTCTTGGTAAAGTTCTAGATTTAAAAGTGTGAAAATGCCTCATTATTTCATCCAGCAAAAAACAACCCAAAAAAATTATATATATATATATATATATATATATAAATAAAATGCATTGCATGCAATATTGTACAATGCAGTTTTAAAACCCTTTAAAATTAACATTGCCATGCATCATATTAATTTTGCAGTTTTGAAATTATTTCCCTGTGAGGACTAAAACATTTCACAGTGACCTGTTTGACCAAATATTTGGACATGTTTGGACATGATGTCTGGAAATAATGTCTGGTGATGCTGTACGGTGATAAACTATTACTACATTCAGTGAATACATTCCAAACAATTAAATGTATTAGACACTGTTTACTAAGATATGAAGGTGTATTCTTTTTCTGTTGTGTACAACTGTTTACCAGTAAAGCACACAATATTAAATTATTGAATTAAAAGTTTAACAAAATGTAACACTAACTTCTTAATCAGTTTTATTTTAATAACAATAACTATTTCATATATTTTATTAAGCAGAAATCAAGAAACACATTTGTATTGCCATACCAGCATCTATGTAGTTTGATGGCAAAAATCAATGTATTTTAAAACAAGAATCCAGTAGTAATGAAAACAGCAATTAATATCAAGAAGTAGTTGTTGAATGGCGATAGTAATATTTGCTACTGTACCTCAGTAGTAAGACTCCACTGATGAGAGTTCTCTGTGAGTTGTTCTGTTCCCAGTGATTTTATAAGATCTTCAGGAAAATCTTTGAACAGTCTACTGTCTCTAAAATCTAAACAGCATTGGAAAAATGAAAAATATTTATGATGACTACGACACTTATAAAATATTTTCACTTAAAAAATTTCAATTAGCTGCAGTGTAAATATATTCGATTTTACAGTTAAATTTTTTGGTTTTGTTTTTTAATGGCTTTACCATCTGTAAAGTTTAGTGGCAAGGCAATGCCACTAGTGTTGGTGTGGGACAACAGCAACTTCCCACTTGTTAGCAATGTGAGAAGTTCAAATCCTAAGCAGGTTCCCCAGACGGGGAAAAAATCCCCATTTGAATTGGCCTGATAACACAAAAACATATGAAAAAATTGGTTGGAAATGTAAATTACACAAACATACTTTATTGTATTTCACTTATACCAATATAAGAGAAACGTCAAACATCAAAATGAAGTGTATGTTTGTAAAAGGAAGATTATGACTCTTCATGAATTGTACTGTAAGTGTTACTTAATGTTTTAAAAATATATATTTTGGATATATTGTTCTGCTGAATATTTGTACCAAATGGACCATTTGTAACACAAACCTCCAGAGCAAGTCTGTAGAAAATGCCAGCTGCTTTGGAATAGCCAGATGATTCTAAACTGGCTCCACCACCAGGAAAAAGGACTCTAGAGAGAGAGAGAAAAGGTGTCACAAATCCCTTTATCGTAATCACTGCTATAATTATAGAACACTTTACTCACCCATTTATGGACTTGAAGAGCCTTCTGTACTCATCATCAGATTTATTTATCCTAAAGACATTTTAAAGCAGAGCTATGTAACTTTGTTTATAAGCATGGCTATCATTTGAATCATATACTGTACTAAAATAAACACTTGTATAATAACATAAAACTATTGGAATAAATGTTACTAAAAAGTACTATTTATGAATGACAGTTGTCTTTCCTATTGCCTCCACTTTCACAAAATTGCAGTTACAGTAGGATGCAATACAGTAAAGGCACTTTCTCTTTTAGAGAGAGATTGTTTTCTCTTACAGCAGCGGCACAACACGAGCACCAGCAGATTCCAGAAACTTAACGTAGGATGCCGCAATATACGAGTTTCTATAAGGCGGCGGGTTATACACGTCCTGGGCAAGAACACCTAGACAAGATTTAGACATCGTTTACCTCATGAAAAATGTCATTATAAAACATTGTGTTGGAACTAGCATACACTGTAATACAGTTTTGCAACTCACCGATTATTGGCCTGTCATTTGTTTTTATTGGTGTTCCAATACGATTAGCAAACACGGCATTTGAAAATGTAAAAAGCCAAGCAAGGTAGACGTGAATCATGTTTTCTTTAGATTGGAAATGTTGTGCTTCCCCATGTGACAGTACCAGGTCGCTTCCGCGTTTATGACGTCATGTGTTTGGGTATTTTTTAAAGGTGTCAAACTAATAAAATTGGTTTAAATCCCATTTGCCTTTCCCCAGTTACCCCAGTTTCTTTCTGAATTTAATTCTCTTGTTTCTTTTCTTAAACTTACAAATAACAAAAAGAACGCCACATTTTTTAATTTACTAGTATGAAAGCTAGTGTTGTCATTCTATTTTTGCACTTATCTGATACTATACCTTGATGTATGCAAATCCGGAATATTAATTTTGTATGCCTATTTTTAGATGTAAAATAGGGGCATTACATTGTAAAGAGCCTTTCCATAAATGGTTTATGTATAAATGGAAAATATATTTAATAGTATATATATATATATATATATATATTAGTAACTCTATTTGTCATTTATTTTAAGTGACAACTAGTCTAAGTGAACATTAAGAATAGACCCTTGTTGTAATATAACATTTATAGTACCTTACTTTGTGTGTTACATCAGCATTAAAAAAAATAAATAAATAAAATGCTGTGATGAAGATTCAAGACTAATATTTTTTGTTACCTATAACTTGTTCTTGTTAGGACATAGGCCACTCACAAAGTCTTCCCTGTAAGCCACTCTTGCATTCGCATGTAATTAGTGTCATTATCCTGTTGGAAGGTGAACCTTTGACCAGATATAGTCCTGATTTGCTCTGGGTTAGGTTTTTCAAAATGATGTAGAATTGTGTTATGTTAAGGTGTTACGCCTGGTTTTCTTTAGACATGACTTTTGAATCAGTGTGTTACCCTGTCAATAACATTTTCAAATTTTAAACAGGACCGCATGGGTCTTCCACTGAGGAAAGGCTTCCAACTGGTTATAGCTGTCCATAAGAAAGTTTATTCCTTGATTTCTGAAGATCTGAGAGCAGGTTCTTGCTCATCTTTTTCACAGATGTCCTTCTCCGTGATTGTTCAGTTCTATGAAGAGTCCTGATTTTCAGACTTCTTCCATTTAGGAATTATAGAGACCATTGTGCTTTGGCTAACTACATAGTTTTGCTTTAATATGCTGCCTTCTTCATGTGATGTTTAACTGTGCTTTGTAAACCAACGAAGAAGGTGAATTACCACTACCTATCAGACTGGTGTGTGCTCTTAATGCTGGGTTGCAACACAGGAGGAGTATATGTTTTACTGTTTTTGTATGACCCCATTTATCACAGTAAGCAGTCTCAAATTTCCTTACAATAAGCAGACTCTGATTTAATGTTAAAAGTACAATGTACAGTATGGATTTTCCAATCATTCAAAATCACCATGTTGGTTTACTAGTTATTACTATTATTTACATCCTGTTTTCAACGATGCTTTCATTGCCTACTATAAAATTTCATGCCTTTCTTCCAAGATTACCCGTCCGACTTCTGTGATTGTTTGCTATGGTTAAGTTTTACTCATATAATACACCAATTAATAACAACGGTTGCTCAACTGTCTAATTCCACGTGGGAGCTGCAATCGAAATTTGGTGCTTAAAAAGTGACCAGTGCAGTGGGACACTGAACAAACTGTGAAATTTCAATACAAAACAAATACACATTCATTCATATTTATATGTTAATTTGTGTTAATTGTGTAAGAAATTAAGCATGCAATTTGTCGTAATTGCACATTTGTGATTGAGACAGGACCTATTGTGACTTCATCTCATAATTTCTACTGTTATATGCTAATAATATGCTAAAATCAGTACGCCAAAAAGATCGGTATGTCCAGATTCATAGTAGCTATTCTCCCATATGGCCACAGGATAAATGTATAAATGACAGTGGAAGAATGCGTTTAACACTGGTAGGTCAGTTGAAAATAACAGCATGGCAGATGATGTACATTATAATTTATACTATCCAATGGGTAACCACATACTACACTGCTCAAAAAAATGAAGGGAACAGTAATTATATTCTTATTTAATACTCTTATTAAATACTTTGTTCATTACATAGTTGAATGTGCTGATCACACAAATTTTATCAATGGAAATCAAATTTATTAATCCATGGAGTTTGGATTTGGAGTCACACTCAAAATTTAAGTGGAAAAACACACTACAGGCTGATCCAACTTTGTAATGTCATTAAAACAAGTCAAAATGAGACTGTTTGGCCTCCACGTGCCTGTATGACCTCCCTACAATGCAATGCCTGGGCATGCTTCTGATGACGTGGTGGATGGTCTCCTCCCAGACCTAGACTAAAGCATCCGCCAGCTTCTGGACAGTCTGTGGTGCAATGTGGTGTTGGTGGATGGAGCGTAACATGATGTCCCAGATGTGCTCAATTGGATTCAGCTCTGAGGAACGGGCGGGCCAGTCCATAGCATCAATGCCTTCATCTTGCAGGAACTGCTGACACACTCCAGCCACAAACAGGTCTAGCACTGCTTTGCATTAGGAACCCAAGGCCAACTGCAGCAGCATATGATTTTACATATGAAGGGGTCCAAGGATCTCATCTTGGTACCTAATGGCAGCCCTCCAAAGAAATGCCACCCCACACCATTAATGACCCACTGCCAAACTGGTCATGCTGGAGGATGTTGCAGGCAGCAGAACGTTCTCCACAGCGTCTCCAGACTCTGTCATGTCTGTCACATGTGCTCAGTGTGAACCTGCTTTCATCTGTGAAGAGCACAGGGTGCCAGTGGCGATTTTGCCAATCTTGGTGTTCTCTGGCAAATGCCAAACGTCCTGCACGGTGCTGGGCTGCCAGCACAACCCCCATCTGTGAACGTCGGGCCCTCATACC
>JAUMHR010000052.1:22006809-22023830 GCA_032361145.1 Enteromius fasciolatus
CAACCTTTGGGTGCCAAGAAATTCAGGTGGTCTCGCTGGCACGGCTGACACCACAAAGTCTCTTGGTTGGCAACTTTCTACAGTTTACAGTATATCTGTGCTGCACCATAACAAAATCCTTTCATTAATCGATGTTTAGAAGAAGGCAAATATAAATGTTGGTTATATTCTGAATTATAAATATGACTTATTCTGATTATTCAATTGCTAAATATGTCTATCTGGTGTTATGCTTTGTCAATTCTGACAAGACTGCTTAACCTTTGGTCCGTTTTAATTTAAAGTTAGAATTGTAGCATAATAACCTCGACTGCACTGCTGTTAAAGCAGCAGCTGTGATTTGTAATGATGTTCTGTCAGCTGTGTTGCAGTGGGACATGACCAGGGGCAATCATTAACATGAGCAGCATCTCTTCTGTGTAAAGATCACACAGCTCTTTTCACTGGGTGGGCAAAACATGGTAGCCCGTTTGCTAAGTTTACACTTTTCTGATTTGGACCAAACAAGACAAATTTAGATATCTATCTAGACATCGTACCTTCACAGTTTTACTGTATTATTTTAGCTGCACATTTGTACTTTTTTTGTAGTTCTTCATACTTGCGTATAATATTCCACTTACTGTAATGAAGTTTTAGTTAAAGGTAATATAATGATTAATTTAAATGCAACACGACAAAGACTGGAATACACACACACACACACATGGATGGCAACTGGGACTGACTGTGCTTCCCAATAAACACTGGTGGGAGTTGTTACCATGGTGACACCATTGTGCTTCCCTCCTCCCTCCAAACCCATCACCCTCCTTATTTTAGCGGGCAGCTTCTGTCGCTCCCTCTCTCACTCCCTCTGTTGGCCACTCCCCCTTTCCATTCCCTCGCTCTTTATTTGTTACTACCATCACTGTGAACTAGGAGACTATAGAGAGTGGAGGGGATCTCCTTTGGATGGTTGAACCAAGGACTTACTGAGCACTTAACTTTTAAGAAAAGACAACAAGAGGGATACGCTGACTCCTTTCAGAGGGTAATGAATGAAGACACTCAGTCCCATCTTAGGATGGAGGCTACAGACAAACTCAATGGACTTGGAGGGAGGAGGAGGCGGCCAAAGAAGGTAAACATGGGCTTCACTTTAAAGACCTGCTCTGTCTTGATGTAGTATAAGAGCATGCAAGTGTGTGTGAAAGTTCTTGATGCAGTTTATGCTAAAATTACAGTATTTCAGTATTTCATGAATACAGTTTATTGGATATCTGAATAGAGTATGGAATTGAGTGAGTTATAGTTGTTGGTGATTTACTTTAAATAAACTCTTTTTAATATATATATTAAAAAAACAGGTAAAGGTGTTAGTTTTCTTTGCAGCTTAAATGTGCAATCTGAGGTTGGTTGATGATGTTTGATGATGTTGGTTGATTATTTTGCTTCGGGTTGCATTCTTAATTTTGCAAGACATGCTGGTTTTGTTTTCTGAGAAATCTGTGTGTTGAGGTGAAGTGCTTAGCTTTTCGTCTCGTTTTCATTATTTCAGAAAATCTGTCTATTACGCCACACCATGTGAAGTCTATACAATAATTCTCAATGTTTATTCATTTGCTGAAAACAGTGTTTTGACTGACAGGTGCCAACCCTCCGATTTTTTTATTTTTATTTCCTCCATTGCTATTTTCCTTTGAATAAGGTTTACATTTATTAGAAAAATACATATATATATTTATATATATTTCCAAATGATACAGTATAGATGTTGTATTAGCCTATTTCTCAAAATGATTATATTATGCCCCCCACCCCCCACAAAAAATCTGTATATAGGGAAAATGGTAATAAATGCAATATACAGCACGTATTTAGGGTGTTTAATAGTGTAGACTTAAGTCTGTTGTGAGTGACTAAGAGTATAATAATTTCCAAAGCATCTCTTGCTTTGTTCCATGTGTCTGACGTTGAGAGTGGGGCGGGTCCGCTGCCCTTTGTGTGTATGTTTGAAGACGCTCTACACATATCTGTTCAATATAAGAAACAACATCTTGGTTTTACCACAAGATTTTTATGGTAAAACTAAGAATGTGTGTTTATGCATGTTTGTGTTTGTCTACCCAAGGACATTACAACATTCTTTGTGGGGGCCAATAGCCAGCTCCAAATAAACATACAATATAATGGCTATTAAAACCATAAAAATAATATTTCAAATGCAAAGGGTGTTTGCGAGGGTTAGGAGATTGAAAATATAATTTTGTCAGTATAAAAACAGTACAAGTCAATGGAATGATTTCACCATGACAGAAAAAAATAAATGTATGTGGTTCAAAATGAGAGAATACTACTGTTGTTGCCACTGGAGTGCTTAAAGTCTCAGCCATTCTTGGCACTGAACTGAAAATAAGCAATTACGAGAAAACTAGAGCAACTAAGCAACTAGAGACTTGTAAAAGGAGAAAAGGAACTTTCATTTTCATTATTTCCTGCTGCCCACATAACTTCATAATATTATGTAATGCCTAATATGATAACAGAAAGCTTATAAGATATAGGCATATATAATTCAGAGCCCATATTTTAAACTAGACATTAAATATTGATCCAAAACAGTAGCAACATTTAAAACTAAACTTTTCTATACACACATCTCAACATTTTATTAAATGCACAGGCTTTAAAATCTACAACTAAATCTAAGGGAAAACATATATGTGACTCTGGACCACAACACCAGTCTTAAGTCGCTGGGGTATATTTGTAGCAATAGCCAAAAATACATTGCATGGGTCAAAATTATAGATTTTTCTTTTTTGCCAAAAATCCTTAGGATCTTCATTTGTACATTTTCATTTGTTTCACACAGCTTAAGTATATTCACAGAAATGTATCACTTTTGTCAATTTGTTTTGTAATATATTTTACTAGAACACTGTCTAAAAGGTCTTTGAGCTAAATTAGCAGCAATTCAGCAATGTGTTTTAGCTTTCATGGTGGAACTCAGGAAGGCAATGAGGGATCGTGTAAGATCAATGATGTTTGCATTATTGATATGTCTCCCCTTATAAACCAGCCCCACTTGGGCGGTGTTGGACGGGGTGGTGAAGGGGGATGCAGGGTGATTGAAGTTTAATCTAAGCAGGGATTTGTTGAGCAGGCATCTGTTTCTCTGCTGACTGTACTAATGAGTAATCCAGATTTTTTGTCAGATTTTCTGTGGCGCTTTTGGGGATAAATCTTCTGTGCAATATTAAGATGTGTTAAGCAGAGTTGACAGTACTATAGCTAAAGGTCTAAAATAGTTAGCAAAAGAACACACAAAGGGTTTGCGAATTCTGTGTGGGCCAATGAAATAGACCTGTTTATCTATATTCTAAACAAACTGGATGTGAGTGGGGCTTAAACCATAAACTCATTTTCAATGTAGTGTTTTCGTCATCATTAACATACAGCAAATACGCCATGTACAACATGTACCGTACTACACTTTTTGCAGCAGTTTCAAAGTGAAACGAGTGGTGCTAAAATGCCGGTTCAGTAAGTGACCCTGGCACATTTTTGCTATGTTAATATAAACACGTACCTACCCGATAGTGTTAACAGAAGTGATATAACAATGAATTTGCTGATGCAGCCATGCTATTTCAACGTCCTTTTGCGTATTTGAGCTGTTTTGTTGAACCAGTTTCACCGTTTGGACTGGAGCTTTTCATCACTCAATTGATTGTTCATATCATGTGAGCTACCTAGTAAACCTACTGAAAATTCACGCATTTAAAGCTGTATATGCTATGAGATGTAGAAAAGTGTCAGCTTTCAAACCTTGCAGCATGTTTAAATTGTTGGCTTTATTAATCGAAACTGTGGACCTCATATTTTGTGTAAAAAGGAATAAAGGGAGTTTTACTGCCACTATTGCTCATTTCAAATGGAAACTGTAGCTATACTAAGTTTTTTGAGTTTTGCAGAAGTGTAGGTTAAAATTCTGTTATTCATCACTTACTCCCATGTCGTCCACAGAGTGATGTAGTTTATTTTATAACACTGCCCAACTGTTTACCCAAAGAAAGAAGGCGGAACTATTCTCGCCGCCGGCGACATGTTCTAAGCTGGTGTGTTTCATTATAAAAGTGAAACTACTTTGTTTGTGCTTAGAAATCAGTGGTTATGTTATTTTTACAGCACTGTTCCAGAACAGTTCGCCACAAATATTAATGTGTGTTCAGCGCATTTACGGAGGATTGATTCCTAAAACCTGCAGAGCAGAATATGCTGGCTGTGCAAAAATACTATAAAGTGAGGCTATTCCAACTCTGCAAGGACAGTCTCATTTTTTAATTAAATAATCTACTACTTACTATACAAATGCGAGTTTTAAACAGTGTACAGTAGTGCTTGTTTGTCATTTCTCTGATCACGAATGCAGACATGGTGTTATCGTTATGTTTACATTTACATTTATTCATTTAGCAGACGCTTTTATCCAAAGCGACATACAGGTGGGGAAAACATCAAGCAGTTAGTCCTAAAGAGGCAAAAACAACTTAGTAAGTGCTGTTTACTAGGCGTGATGCAACGCAGCATATTAAAAGACTGTACTAAGTCATTATAATCAGCAATTTTGTCCCTGCTGGATGCAACAAATGCCTCATTTGTAATGGCTTTCATTGTTTTTGTGTCATAGCGGCAGAACACTGCGTCACGTTATGGTAAGGAGCGTAACATTTTCGCCAAACGCTTTCTGCACTCGGCCAATCACAACACACTACACAGCTGACCAATCAGAGCACACCTTGGTTTTTTAAACTCTGAGCTTTGTACAAATTGACCTTTCGGAAGGTGGAGCTTAGAGGAGAAACGATAATGTACCGTATGTGGAAAATAATGTTTTTTGAAACTTAAACCATATACGAACATTGCATTACACCAAATACACAAAATAATGTTCTTTTTAGCAACATCATATGACCCCTTTAAGATATTTTCCATGAAAACTGGGTGGCTTGTGACTGTCCCATTGACTGCTAAACAACTGCTACTGTCTTGCCCCAGAAAAGTATGAAAGACGTCGTCAGAGCATTTTGTCTGCCATCAGTAGTTCAACCGAAACATTATGAAGCTAAGAAAATACTTTTGTACACTATGTCACAAGCCATTATAAGTGCATTCTTGGTGCCATCACTTTCAATTTGCTTTTCTTCAGTGTGAAATCATTTTAGGCTATTTTGTCTAGTGTCTCGGTGGTGTATAGTTCATGTGTCCCTTTTGTCACCTGTGAATTAAGTCTCTCTCACCAAGTCTTAACGCCCAGTGATGCTTTAATTTTATCCACATCTCCACTGCAAGGTTTTGCAGTTCTGGTGATATTCTGCCAGAATTACAAATCAGCCAGCGGTGGATTTTACCAAAGTATGCTGAACTGCTGAGCATTGCTATGTGGCCATGGTCTCCATCAACTGAAGAGTACCTCACCTTGTAAGTCCATGCCTTCTTATCCCTCCAAGCACTTTAGCACGTCTGGCCACAGAGCATATTGCATGCTTAGTGGGATAGAGCATGGCAGGGATGGTTACTGTGGAGCAGCACTTGTGGCATACTCTTATATCAGGGACTGTGACAAAGCCTTTCTCTTGGATGCATCTCAGTATCCGTCTGGAATTTTTAACGTGCAGTACAGTCCATGATGGAAAATGTTGAAAAAACCCATAAGTGTGTACCAATTAATTCTTTATCAACAGGAGAGAATCCTGCTACATCATCGGTGCATTTCTCCCTCTCAGTGTCGTGCTGAAGATTGCGGGAAGGTTTGAGGATTTGAGATTGAGTTCTTCAAACCACTTTTGTAAGGACTTCAGTTTAGCTTCTCGTCACAGTTTGTTCTGGAGAGCAAACCCACAAAGATGTAAAAAATGGCCTCTTTCCCCATGTTCAGGGATCCTGATGCACACATCAGTGTTCAATAGACACACTCTTATCACAAGCAATTCATACCATCCCCCCATTGTACAAGCTTTGACTGTAGTAGAAAATCTGTTTGCCCCTCCCTGTCACATCATCTACTACTTCTCGTGCAAACCACCAGGAAGCAAATATTAATCAAGCTTGAGTTTCAGTATTAGTTTTGTTTTCTACTGTTTGATACGCGAAAGGAGGTGCTAGCTTGTCCTCAAGGTTGAACATTTTCTTACCACCAGCACTTTTCACAGGGTGTTTGTAACTTTAGCAGATCCTCCTCTTGAAATGCTACTATGGAGTATGGAGGAAATTTTTGCCAGGCCTGAGTTTGCTGCTTTGTGTCCTCACAGCCCAAAGTCAAGGTGGCATGGGCCTGTTGTCAGGTTTTACTGCCCTGGAAGAGACCTCAATCTCAAGTCATAATGATGGTTCCATTATAAGTCTGTACTGTGTGCAATAGACACCTCTTTCATGGCCAGTGGAACAGTCTGGAGACTGAGGCAGTGTAGTTTTTGTATACATAGTATTGTATTTTGTATCATAGTGTATGTATACGCTATGGTAGCCTGGTGGTTACCTGGACAATTACTTGTCTTTATTTTTATGTAGCACTTTTTCCTATATGCAGTCTTTTTATCTGAGGTTATTTGTCATCATTGGTAATATCCCCAGGAGGGATCACATGCTTTCAAATAAGATGACAATGCTGCTGAGGAAGGTGTTCTCATATTCTGATGAATGCTGCACAAAGCCCATATACAGTAGCTCAGGTTTGACACATGAGAAGTGCAACTCTTTAAATGAAGCCCATTCACTTGTGAGCATTACCTCATTCTTCCATAAGCATCTTGACAAAAACAACACTAAAATGTAATTAGTGCTGGTTTGTCATGAGTATCGCTATTAATGTTGAGCATTGTTGGAATTAATTGGTTCTGAAAACCCTTGAGCCTACATAATAAAGACAACACACCACTCACATCGTATGTGTGTGGTATAGTACTAACATGAGTGATAAAGTTTATTAAATTGTGCGGGTTGTTAAGGAGAGTATGGCAATTGCTTTCCAAAGCATCTAAATTTATGAGTTTCACTAGTGAAAAAAATGCTCTAAAGCGAGCCTTTGTGTAAACCAACCTGAAAAACACACTAACCATATTAAGGCCCAATCCCAATTCTATTTTATACCCCTTTGCCTACCCCTTGCCTCTTCCCCTTGTCCCTTGAAATGAAGTGGACGGGTTAAAAATTTTCACCTAAGAAATGGGACACCACTACAACACTGTTATACGTCATCATCCATTGTCACTAGCTCCTAACGTTACGTCACAGGACGCCGATGTAAGCACCATTCATGTACATGTACACATATGGCCGTAAGCAAAACAAAACAATGCATTAGCACATGCAGTCAAGTCACCGGGTATATGACATAAAAATATATTTCCTAATATTGTGCAATCAGTGCTACCCACTAGCAAACTTTAGAGATTTTTTTTGCAAATGTTTCTTTACAGAACGTCACCGTAAACACAAACACAAGACTGATGGTAATATACATATAATGAAAAATTGTCATAAAAATCCTTATTAATGGCAAAAATTACTTACATTTATGGGTCTGCTTGCTCGAGTGAGCAGCCATGTTGGAAATTTCTCTTTGCCCTTCGTTTGAAGTAAGGTCCTGAAAAATCTCATTTGGAGGGCTTTCTAGCTCTTCCCCTTCCCCCTACCCCTCCAACAAAAAGAGAATTGAGACTCCTACCCCTACATGTGAATGCGCCAAACGGAGGGGTAGGGGAAAGTGTAGGGGTAAGGGGTAGAATTGGGATTGGGACTAAATCTACCTATGACACTCCAGCATCCTTGTCACCACTACGTGTGGTAGTCACCACTAATATTTTCTCATGCTAGTATTGAATATTCTAATATTGTAAAACATCTCGGTTATGTATGTAACCGTCATTCTCTGAAGAAGGGAACAGAGACGTCATGTCGGATATGACCGACGAAATTGGGATCTTGCTTCCAGAGACCAATCCAGAGACTCCGTTTCCTTCCTCAGGAACAAGGGTTACATACGTAACTGAAACATTACCTTTCAGTCGGTCACTCCAAGTCACGTTGGATATTGGCCCCAAGAGGCCAGGTACTGTTATCAAAACACTACCCATTCATTAAACTGGAACACTGGGAACGTCCCCGTTCTATTGAACAGAGACATACGGAAGTCCAGCCTTCCTGTAGGATGTCTCAGAACATATACTCATATGGACAGTATTTCAGTCACATGGAAAATTGGAGGTGATTAAACCCTCTTAAGATAGCAGAAGGTCTGCTGGGGAAACACAGGCTCTAGGTCTTAACCGTGAAATACACAAATAGAGTCCTTTCAGGTACTCCACATGGACCCCAGCCCTGGTGCCAGATGCTCCGATGCACACAACAGGTATTAGTGGGTAGTGCACCCTGATGTGGCAATCAACTCGACACAGAAAACCATCACCGCTGACGACGCCGTACACCAGCCACTTGATTCCTCGAAGTAGGAAAGGGAGCAGAACATCTGAAACACTCGACTCTGAAATGAAAAGCTGAATATGCGCTGCACCAGCTGCTCATATATACTTTATACACTGTATCATCTGCAGCTGGATGAAATCAGTGCATCCCATTGTTCATTGGCTTGTTTTAATACACTCAAAGTGCATTGGTCTCTCGAAGCGAGATCCCAATTTCGACTTGACTCGGAGTGACTGACTGAAAGGGAAATAGAGAATCACTGCTCCATCAAATGCCAAATTGTTTGTACCGCAAAGTTTAGCACTAACCCTAACCAAATGTAACCCACCAAGGTGGAATATTGCATTTATATTACAGGCAAATGGGTAAACTCTGTAATGGTGCTAAAATCTGAAGGATGCTGAACTTTCAGGACTACTCCAGAGCCCTGGACTATTGTAGAGACTGTTAAGAGCTACCTGCTTAGAGCTTTTGTGAATAAGTTTCTGTAATGCCTAAAGGCAGCTTCGCAGACCAAACAATAAGAATGTCTCTGTCATGTAAAAGATGATGCAAGATGATGTGTTTACCACCGACAATCCATAGATCAACTCACACTGTATCTGCTTAAAGGCCTGGGGCGTCTCCTGGATGCCGAACAGCATCGCAGATGGGAAACGCTTCCTGAAATGACATTCAGCTGTTACCACAGCAACAAGGGGTTGAAAAAAAGGTCTTCCAGCCTGAGATGTAACCTTTTTATAAAGGTTCAGTGTTGTCGTAATATTATTTTTGTGAAATGCAGAATGTATTGACTTTATCATAATAGGAGAATACTGAATTTGTATACTGTATATATAGGAAAAAGCAGCTTCCTTTACTATTGACTTTTAATTTGGAATGCATAGAATAATTAGTCTAATAATAAATAGTCTAAAAAAGAATCTGTTGTAGTCATAACATTTATCTACTAAATGATACATTTCAAGTTACAGCTATTATATTAGGGTAGCTTTACGTTTTGAAATGAATGCTTCAATTAGATTAGAAATTAAATGAATGCTTAATACATATATAATAGTAACACAATAGCATACTATTGTATATATATGTTATACAAGTTATGTTGTTTGTAAATGTACATTGTATTTAAGTATTGATTATATTGAGTAAGAAGAGGGATATGCATTTTCCAGATTTTTCAATGTACATGATGCCACCTCTGAATTAGACAGGGTGGGGCCCGTTACCAAGACAACAGTCACTCTGTGGGGATGGTTCCATAATCTAGTAGGCTGAAGAGAGGTGGGGGTGGAAGATAGGATTAGACAATAAAACATGAAGGGGGAAGAAATGAGGAAAAGACTGAGCAATCAAGGTGCTTATAATAAGGGTATATTACTTTGTGTTAAAGGTATTAATGAATGGTTCTTTTTAAACCAGATAAAAGAAATGAGAGCGAAAAAGAAAGCAGCATAATAAAACCCCACCCTTTGATCTCCTGCCTGAGAAGAACAGCTCTTTTGTATGAAAAGACATAAAAGAATGTGGATGTAGAAGAGAAATCTTGTGATAGTAGAGTCTTTGATGTGTGTTTGAAATAAAGGACAAACAAATATTTATTAACAAACTAATGCTTCATGAGGCATGATTTTATTCAGTGTAGGCAATTTGTAGACAGATTTTATTAACAGTGATAAAAAGGCCTAATAGGAAGGCCTCATTGCATTATCCAGTGGTGAACTGATATCAGCAATATTCAGAATTAATTGTTAGTACAGTACAACATTTCATGTTTACAGTTCATTTTACATGAAAAACAACAGTAAAAAAAAATATAATAATTAAATAATTTGGAATTTAAGGTCAGAATTCATAAAATTCAAATATGTCTGTCAGTAAATCAATAGATAACGACAGCCAGAAAAAAATCTCTGACTGACACGTAAAGCAGCATTCATTATTAATTATCATTTTGAATTATTAATAATATTTTAGATAAAGGGCCACAGTGGAGTGTTTAGATGAGTTAATGAGCTGTTTGTATTGTATTGTATTTAATAGGATTCAATTTAATAGATTGTTATTAGTATTTTATTTATATATGGGTTTATTTATTTATTGCCAGACTTATTTATTTATTAATTTATATAGGGGACAGTAAATGGATACAGGATAGACAGGGATGGGCAAGGTCAATTGGACTAGTCTAGCACAGGCTAGATTTAAAACAGCTTTAAAGGGGTTGTTCATGCTAAAATTTAAATTACTCAGCTTCATGATGTTGCTCAAAAGATATAAGACCTTCGCTCATCTTTGAAACACAAATTAAGATACTTTTGATGAAATCCATGAGCTTTCTGATCCTGCATAGACAAAAAATCAACTGAAATGGTCCCAGGCACAGAGATGTAGTAAGGAAATTGTTAAAGTAATCCATGTGACATCAGTGGTTCAACTGTTCAACTGTTTTACGAAGCCACAAAAAAACTTTTTAATGACTTTATTCAGCATTTTTTCTCTTTCGTGTCTGGGCCTAGGAACATTTGAGTGGCATTGCTATCTATGCAGGGTTAGAAAGGCCTATGCCTTTAAGTTATCAAACATATTATGTTAATTTTTGCATGTATTCTTATGTATTTTGTGTAGCAATAATCAATAAATTGACGACCCAAGTTCTTGTGTCATGTCTAGCAGATTTTTAGTGTCTTGTAGCATTAGTTCTGTGTTTTAGCCACTGTCAACATGCATCGCGTTTCATTCCAGCATTTTTAAACCCAGGAATGCAAAATATGTACAGAATTAAGCACTGATTTCGTAATCTATTATTTATCTATCTAAATGCAAAATGTTGTTTTTCAATTTCATCTTGTTTCATTAGCCTACATTTTTTACATGCTCCTCAAAAAACAGACTCACTTTGGATTTATCTTTCGTTCTATTAATTACGTAATATTTTCAAACAATAAAGCACAGCGAACACCAATCTCATCCTCACTCCGTTTCCCACCCTTGCTGTATCATCAACATTCATTTTCTCTCTATCCTGTTCCCATGGTACCTGTGGCTCTGAGGCACTCCTTATGTTTCAGACCAACCTATGCTGGAGGGAATTTGAAAAGAGAGCTATATTTAGCATTCACTTCTTCTGAACCTTGGCACTTGTAGCACTTTCTTGTAAATTACTGTTTTCTTAGTGAGAATGTTGGTGGCGTGAATTGAAGGAGTGATTTGACAACTGTGTAACTTGTGTTGTTTGATATCTCAAAATCATGGCTTGTTGAGGAGAGGTTACTTTTGATTTTTCTTATCAGAACCCAATCTGTTGAATCAAAGAAGCTTCCAAATACATTTTAGGAGACAAAACTATTATATCATCAACTTTGGGGCAGGCTCTTTTGAACTTGAACTAGACAGTAACAACTGCTCAGAATATCCCTAGAAAACAAAGATAAATGTTAGCAGCTGCATAGCAATTCCTTGCCAGCCACTTCCATCATGACAATAAATTTAGTCATATTTCATTGAAAAGTCTAGTTTTATGTTAGTTGTATTGTACTTAAGCAGAATACCTAAAATGTTTAAGTATTCAGAATAATAAACATGCATGTGGTCTTTGCAAGTTATAATAAAACTGTCAGTAGAATTACTGTGGTTTGTACTTAATCGTTTGTAAAAGTTTGTTGTTTGTTCTGGCTGAATACACTTCCTCTCACTTAGACTGCTTTTTTGGTCAGTGGTGGGTGTTACATGAAGCGAAACGCAATGACAGATGGGGGCTGGAAATGGCCAAAGATACTGTGCACCAGTAGGGTTGAGGGTTGTAATTTTGTGTGTGGCTGATGTGTGTGCTAATATACAATATACTGAATGTTTATATGTGCATTTATCAAGTGTGCCTCTGCATTATATTTTCTTCACAAAAAAAACAGAAATACAAACATGAGACCAAGAATATACCAAGATTGTTTCAAAACAATATGATTTTATGTTATTTTTATACAATAACATGTTACTTTTACTTATTTTCCTACATATTTATTTAAAAATCTCTTTTTAACTGTGGCCAGTCATGCTGTTTTTCATTTATTGAAGCTGACATGCCATATAATCTTTTCACAAAATAATCATGTTCTTACAAGGAAAGAATGGTTTAGTATTATAAAGTTTTAATTACATCAGACAAGAGCTAATGTGACTTAACTATGCAAGAAAAGCTTGACAGTGCTTTGAACATTTAAAATGCCCCAATTATGCCTTGTTACATATGATCTTTCATGCAGTATATCATGTAGCTGTATGTGAACATACAAGCTGCAAAATTGGGACGCCGACAGTGCACAATAAATTAAGTTTTTGTCTATCAAAAAAAAAGAAAAAAGAGTTGGCTCACATTCGCCTAAACGAGTCGTCAGCAATTCAAATTTACGTTACAGCAATTTTCTGTTACGGCCACACGTCACAAAGTAACACATTTGCATAATGTCCGCCCACATTCTACGTCACGAACATCTTGTTATGGCAATGGGCATTTCGTTTTCCGAAACACACTGTAACGGTAGACCAATCGTAAAGGACTGCGCCATGTGACTAATCACAGCAGTGAGGGATCACGGAAAGGAGGGGTTTAGACCGCCTGATTCTTTAAACTGCTTCACACGAGTCGTTTACAAATCATTTAGAAATGGGGTCAAATTAAATCTATTTTTGGAGAAAAAACCTTGCATACATGTAAACCTGTTTTAAGAGACTCATAAAACAAGATTAGCAACCGATATTAAAAAGGCATAATAGGGGCACTTTAATGGAATGGATGGCGACACTGCCAATTACATACGTTTCTTCTTTATCTACATTTGTCATGTTTTCTCTGACATCCTCTCCATCTGTTCTTATCTCAACACTTTCAGTAAAACTAAGAATCATTATAAATCATTTCATATCAAACTTATCATCAATATTCCTCCTTTTCCAGCTGTCATTCTCTCACTACATACACCTGTGGCCAGGAAAGCCCATCGCTTTGACTGTAGACAGAGGGAAATCCAGTTACCCATCAAACCCTGCTGCTCTCCTCGCTGTTTCAGCCAAATCTTTTGTTCTCCTAATCCGATTGTTACAGTTTTTCGTTCTGCTTTATCCCAGAGTCATTCCCTCATCACCACCCAGATAACACCAAGAAAAAGTGAACATTGTGCAACAGTCACAGTAGAATTAAGCGATCATAATCCTTTTTAATTTATTATTTGCCTTAAATGTGAAACGTTCACTTAAAGGAATAGTAAAAGAACTTTTCTAATGGCACATGCTGTTGCTGTAGATTTGGGGGTTGGGTGAAAAAGAGAGAGAGATATAGTAGCTATGATAAACAGAGTCTCTATTTACTGTTAAAGAAAGGATCGATTATGAGCTTTCAGTTCTCTAAGAAAGAGCTATTTAAGCTGAAACAGTGAAGATAGTGTCAGACTGGAATCTTTGACCAAGATCCTGGAAACATTCTCCTAATGTTTGGGAATATCATTTCTCCACTCAAGTCATTTCCATTTCCTCTATAGTCTCTTTTGTTCAACAGTGCCACACAATGTCTCCACATTAGTTAATTAATTTTTGCTCATTATTCATTTTTCCCCTTTATAGAGCATTGCTTCATCTTATTATATAAAGATTGACAGACAGATTTTTGCTCAAGTCTATGTCAAAATTCAAACCTGGTTGGACACCAAAGTAATTCAATTTGCTATTGTTAACTCTATTTTTTTATTTTTATTCAATAGCTGATTAGAAATCCTGCAATATCACTTGTTCATGTATGTAGTCTTTTGATTATGAAATCGGAATACAGTACATGTTTAAAAATTTAAATTAATTCATAAATTCACATAATACCATAGCAACCGCATAGCAACAAGCTAACAAGCAGTGACGGGTGCATTTCCTATGAGCATTGTTAACCAACTGATTATTCTACATGCTACACTACACCACATGTTATACATTTTTTTATATATCAGAACTATTTTTGAAGATGACACATGTACAAAAAATGCAAAAGGGTAATCTTGGGTTATGATATAATAGGGAATCTGTGATTAATCAAACAACAAATAAAGAAAAACAACACAGAGTATAAATATTGAAGGAGATAGCAACTCCCTGGTTACTACCAGAACACCCTGACAGTGGGTGTTGCAAGTCTAGTTAATATTTTAGGCTACGTAGAATATATTAAGAGTACAGTATTAACATTGTGTTATACTATTTTATCCACTGTATATTTTAAACTAGAACTGCACGTTCAGCAACAAACTATTTCTGATCAGGCATTGCAAATACTTACAAAAAGTACAAAATAGAGTAGAATTTTAACATGGCCTTGAACAAGTTTTTAAAAGTACAAATTTATTATTTAAAAAAAAATGTTATTCACCCAGCCTCCATCAGGATTACATCACTTCGATATCTAGGTTTGTTTTCTCAATCTCTAAAGCAGAAATATCTTTTGTTCATGTTCTTGTTATTCCGTAGTGCCACCATAAAAAGAGTATAAAAATTCACACCACTCTCTCAGCCCAAAATTGAAAATATGGAAATCATAGCCTCATGTCTTGGTGAGCTTCAGGCATAATGGACAGATCTATCCCCTTAGGGTTTTATCAATTATTCATCTGAGAAAAGGCATTTTCTTGGTTTACAATTCGTATCTACTGCATAGGAAGAGAACTGACCTACAGTATGTGCAGAAGCAGATGACATTTTTCTGATTGTTTTTCCTCACATGTGTATAAATAATTTTCAGATGGTGATTTGCATTCTCCAAGTTTAGGTGATTCCCCCCTTTCTGATGTCTAAACAAACCTGTTTAGTTACTCCCAAAACAGAAATTCTGTCACTATTTGCTACCTTTTAAAGCATGCCCAACCTCCTCTTTTCTATATACAGTGAAAGTAAAAGATGAACACAGCTGTCTAGCCATCAGGCATGCTTTTCAGTGAATATCTTTAAATTCTGTCAGTTCCATGCACAACAGTTCAGAACATTATACACCTTCATAATGCTAAAAAGTCTTACATTTTTCATTATCACAAAAAAGATTGTATTGAACATATTGTTTAATTTATCCATCATGTAGCTAGTTGGAATGGATTTGGAAACAAGTTGCATAAGGCTGTGCACTGTTCGACAGCACACTTTGTCCCCTGGGCTGTTATTGATTTTGTTCCAAGTTTGCAAAACGACACCAGCTAATAGAATGTGTTGGAGGATCTCTGTATAGTGTTTCTATTGGTTTGCCCCACAGCGCTTTGAAATTGACTCCCTTTAGAGACTTTAATAAACTCGGAAACTGTGATGTCACATCTCTTTTAGTACAGAACTTTATTGCAAAATAATGAATAAACACATTGAAATGAGTTTAAAATCTTCTTTTTTTTTCATTGTGGATTATGACAATGATATTCTTGAGATCATCAAAGACACAATATGCTTGTTTCTCAGGGAAAAATGCTGTAACATGGAAAACATAGCTTACAGCGAACGCTGCACCAGTTTAAAGGGCTAAGAGTATACTTTGGCCTTCTGCATTACGTCATCTTTTGTTATTAGGAGGGATCGCAGACAGCTGCACACCTGTCCTCACGCAGACAATTTTTTGAGATTGCACGGACTGTCAGTGTATGCGTGAGAAGAATGCTGAAAGAGTTTTTTTTTATAAGATAAGATATTTTTCATGAAATACTAGAGCTTTCCGAACCTTTGGAGTAATGGTGCTATCATGACCAAGGCAAAAGAAAGATAGAAAGAACATGTAATTTTATAAAGCTATAAGATTTTTTTTGTGTGTGCAAAGGAAACTAAAATAAAGACTTTATTCAACAATCTTTCTCCTCTGCAACACCTTAGGGAGCCATTTTAGAAAGTGTAAGCGCACAATACATGCACATCCTTTTCTACATCCAAAATGGTGCCCTAGGGTACCCTTGCTCTTTACGAAGGGTGAGAGAGCTTGGTTGATTAACTCAAACTTTTCTTAATCAGTTTAAAAAACAAAAACAATCAGAACAAGCCCATGTGTGTCATGTATAGTGTAATATAGTGCGCCTGCACCATTTAACTGGATAACTTTATGAGCCAAATCCAAACAACAATCTCTAAGATGCTTAATAAGAGTCAGTGTACATTTAAAAGGAATGTAACTACAGTAATCATTGTATTCACACAGTACGCACTTACTCCAGATTTCTCTTTGTAGTAGAGTAGATATTAACTGAGCGAGTATTTAATACAGCATTCATTCTTTGAGTCAAATTCATATTCATAATCAGAATGCATAATACCATTCCAGAAGAACTGCTAGAGATAAGGTGTCTATGCAACAATGCAGACTGATGTGTTTGCTCACTGGGTCATGTCTATCTGTAGCTCGTTATTATTATCAATTTTAATATGCTGTATCAAGCTCCTCATATGTTTTTTTGTGTGAAATAATGTATAAAATTAACAGGCCCACCTAATATTTTGTTGTTGTTGTTGTTTTTCAACACTCTGATCTTTGATATCGCCTTAACACTGGTACA
>JAUMHR010000052.1:22032088-22045277 GCA_032361145.1 Enteromius fasciolatus
GCCGATGGATCTGGAGGGCCAAGGCAGAACAGATGGCGCCAGAGACTGATGCGGAGACGGGGATCTGGAAGGCCACAGCAGAGCCGGAGAGGAGGAGGAGCCAGAAGGACGTAGCGACAAGGCAAAGCCAGAGGAGTGGAGTCCTGAGGCGGCAGATGGTTGCCGACTGACCCAGGCAGAGCCGGAGGGATGATGGAGCCTGGAGCTGGTGACCTGATGGGCCACGATGGAGAGGAGGGAGCTAAGGCCAATGGTGGAGCCGATGGATCAGAAGGCCGAAGCGGAGTCCGGGACTCAGAGACTGGAAGCGGAGTCGAGGAACACTCTGACCGCAGCGACGCTGTAGGATGGCAGTCCTGCGTGGCTCGCCCCAAATTGATGGTGTCGGAGGGCAATGGCACACAAGACTGACAGATAGTTTGTGTAGGGAGGATTGTGTTGTGTTTTGTTAAGTGTGTGTCTTTGTATATTGTCTTCTTCTTAATTGACTATATATATATATATATATATATATATATATATATACATACTGTATATATTTGTGGTGGGCCGTTATCTGCGTTTAACATGCTGCATTAACGTTAGACTCTTTTCGCGCGATTAAAAATATCGCCGTTAATCTATTCACAAAGTTGTGTTGGGAGCTGGGTCTATACTACGCAAGCTATGATGACTTTCACTTTGACATTTTAGCGCAGATGTATACAATTGCACTGTAGCCCTATTCGGACGGGACTAGTTTTCTAAACTACTGTATGTGTGAGCTTCGATTCTTATCACCTGTCGTTCGTGATTTTCTTGTACCATTTCGGACGGGTCTAACACCTCCATGTTTATTACAGAGGTGAGAGGGTCTGTTTTGTACATCTGGGCGTCACAGAGATCACACGCTCTGTATGTGTGCATTGCTATTGCAGTCATTCAGATTGATTACAATTAGTATAATCACAAATACCATGGTGAAGCTAAATGGCTAAGAAAGCAAAACAATGTTAATGTGCGATTACTTTAGTTCAACTATTATGATTTTTATTTGAAGTAAATTCTTGTTTAATTTTGATAATTAAAACATATGTAACCGAGTGCAGAAATGAACGTGAGTAATCTTACCTGATACTGATATTGCAATAGCCAAAATATATTAAACGTGTGTGGTAAGAGCATCTATGGCATATCACGTTGGATAAACACAAGGAAATGCGTTGTGAAAAATAATATAAATTTTTTTTAAAAAACACAGACATGGCAAATTCGGATGGGATTGAAATCACCAACTGCGTCTGTGAAACAAAACATTCTCTAACGACCCCCTGTAAAATAATAACTTTTAGTCATTATTTAGGTAGCACACATATTCTGAATGCCTTTGGCAGAATTCAAATGAGCCATTTTAATCCAGATTAAAAAAAAATTCTATGCCCACCCCAAATATATATATAAATATTCATATTTATATACAGTGCCCTCCACTAATATTGGCACCCTTATCTGTAAATCTGAGCAAAGGTGACTGAAAATCGCTCACTCATCCAAAAACAATCTCCAGCACGTTCAGTTATCAGACAGGACTGGAACTACAAATGGGACTGGATTCTATGATCAGATGAAACCAAAAAATGAGTCCCTGAGCACAAAATAGTTTTTTTTTTGCCATGTCATGCCTGCCCCAGTCCTCTGACCTGAACCGTGCAGAAAATAAGTGAGTTGAAATAAAGAGATGCACCATCATGGAGATGGCATTCTGACGTATCTGGAGTGACTCTGGATGAAAGATGGTCTATTTTCTCTTATCAGGTGTTCTCCAAACTCTTCAGACATTACAGGAGGAAACTCTGTTATCTCGGGAAAAGGACATAGCAATAATTGGGTGCCAATAATTATGGCTAACATGTATTGGAGAAAAACATTTATTTCATCATGAGTTTTTGTCCCCATATGCAAATGTTTTACTTAGAATTTTGTGAATTTTTGCAGATTTATTTTCACAGTCACCTTTGCTCAGATTTATCACGGGTGCCAATATTAGTGGAGGGTACTTTATACAGTATGTATATAGTATGTATATGTATATATATATACACATGTACATACATATACATATAATTTTTTATATTTTTTATTATTTATATTTTGGTAATTACATTTATAAAGTACATTTAGTCATTTAGCAGCAACTTTTATCCAGAGCCACTTACAAATGAGGACAATAAAAGCAATCTAAATCAACACAACATTAGTGATATACAAGTATAACATGTCTGAGTTAGCTTAATGTGGTACACATACTGTAGCAAGGTTTTTTTTTAATTATTAAACAGATATAATAGAAAAAGATTAGACAAGCTAGTGTTAGTTATTAACAGAATTTGAATAGAGAGTGCTAGAGTTGCATAAAGAATAGATGTGTTTTTAGCTGATTCTTGAAGATAAGGATTCAGCTGCTTGGATTGAGTTGGGCAGGTCATTCCACACACACACACACACACACATGTTGGTCTTTTTGATTTATGGGGACTCTCCATAGGCGTAATGGTTTTTATTCTGTACAAACTGTATGTGGTATTGCCCTACACTGACCCTACACCTAAACCTACCCCTTACAGGAAACTGTGTGCATTGTTAGATTTTCAAAAAAAAAAAAAACATTCTGTATGTTTTTTAAGCCTTTTGAATTACGGGGATACTGAAAAATGTCCTCATAAATCACCTTCATATTGTAATACCTATGTTATACCCATGCCATTATACAAATTTGTGTCCTCATAAACCACATAAAAAATATGTATATATATAATGTATTATATATTACTCCAATAAATGAATGTGCAAAATTCTAAATGGCCATGCATTGATTGTTACAATCCACCTGATAAAAATAATAATAATAATATGTACTGTAGATTATTATTTTTAGTCATACCCTCAGAAACCAATGTATGCATCTCTTGTTATATTTATAAAAATAACCAAGAATGCAATTTTATTTATTCCCTTTTTTTTAAATTGTCCCTGGAATATTGTCTTTTGCCAAAATTTTGCCATTGTTTTACTGTACAGTAATCAGTAAAATGAATATATGGATTTGAAAAAGGCTCAGAGAAAGAGAACAGCATCTATGAGTGTATAAATCAGCTAGTATTACCACACAGAGTCGGACTGCACCAATTTCTCTTTTGACGGGTGGGAGGGAGAAGTTGGAACACCGAGGGGATGGAAATTGTAGAAGACCGAAATGTGTCTTTAATCTTTTATCTCCCCCTCCTGTTTTTCTCGCATGGCTGCACCCATTTTCTCGTCTTCAGCAACAGTGAGCGATACAGTACAGTAGCCACACCCTTCCATCACAACCACCCTGCCCAGAGACCCCTGAAAAAATGTGATTGGTCAGGAAGGCGTGTTGTTTAATGACTGATTGTGCCACAATCCAAAGCTAAGCAGCTAACAGCAGCTTGAGGACACATTGGGGGATGGGTCTGCCCTATTTCCCTCTTCCTGTTTACCTCTGATTATTTTATCTTAGCTCATATAGTTCCCCCACCCCTTTTATAGCACTCTCTCTCTCTCTCTCTCTCTCTCTCTCTCTCTCTCACAAACACACATACACTCACACCTTAAATGTAGTTTCCCGGAGAGCGGGAGAAGGAGGTTGCTGCTTGCTACCACTTGTCTATTTAGACCTGTCGTGGGAGGAGTTGAGCGTCACTGCTTCTCTCTGTTCTCCTTTTTCTCTCGCTCTACCTCCCTGCGTACTTCCAGAGCTGTGACAGCGGGTGTTACTCGTCTGCCCTTGGGCTTGAAAGTCACCTAAGACCTGTTTCTTCATTGCTAACATCATTCCTCCTTCGAATTCTGCTTATTGCTACTGATACTGACGGACTGTTGCTATGGCGCATGCTGCAGCGAGCATCAAAAAGGCCCGAGTGGAGATGGAACAGGCTCCTGATTTGAAAGCGCTGGAGAAAGCCCGTGAGAAAAGAAGGCGCTCGCGTGAAAGAGCCGAGCGCAGGTGTAAGGTAATGCAGGCGTCAGCACTTCCATCTCACCTTACTTCCACCAGAGCACCGGGGACATGGGCCCTCAAAAACCTCCTCCACCCTTTCATCCAACCATCCATCAACCATCCATCCATCAGCATTCAAGTCTGGCTCAAGATGCACCTGCCTGAGAGAGAAGAACACTAGCATTACAACAGGCTACGAGGATGCACTCTTATTTATTTATTTTAGGTCATTTATTTTCATTACTTTGAATAAATTGATTTTTTTTTATTGACACTATTTAGTGGTTAAAGCTTGTAGTTTTTATTCATACCATTTCAACCCTCTGATGCATGATGTGCACTACAGTTATCATATTTCAGATCTTTAAAAGTAATTTTATTTAACCTTTTTAGTGTGAGGTTACACCCAAACCATAATGTGTGATTATCGATAAGATAATAATAAGATTATATTTATTAATATTGTAGTTCATGCATCAGAAATATGAATGTCCTTATATTTCATATCTTTCACATCCTCTCAGTCTGCCCACATACTATTCTGGCATTCTAATGCACTCCATCCAGTAATAATTATTGCCTATTTGTTGATGTGATACCTGTCCATGATACATATCTTTATGTTTTTGCATCTTTACAGTATCCATAACGTGTTGTGTTGTTGTATAAAAAACCAAAAGGCTTTATCTGCGTGAAGCAAAGAAAAATCATAGACATAGTCCTGTAGTCAGAGCTGCAGTCTAATAGCGCAGACTTGGCACTCGGAAGCAATGTGTGTTTGGGTGGATCTATCATGCATTCTGAATATGATAGCACAGAGGAGTGTCTGTTTAGGCATCTTTGTGTGAGTGTCTGGGTGTATTTGACACTGTCTTTAAATAATTACTGGGCCTTTAATTTTTATGCTGTAAAACATGGCCACTTTCACAATAACAACCAAGCAAATACAATGCAAAAATTAAAAGCAGTGGGCAAACATGTCCAGAACTGCTATTCATGTTAAAACCAGCTATCCATTTTATGTTACATGGTTGTAATCCTTGAAATGTTTTGCGAGCAACGCTCTGCTGTACAGGACATCATTCTTGATGAAATATTGCAATAGTAATTGGTCTATGAACAAACTGTGTCATAAACAAGTCAGACAAGTCATTAAAAGGATTAGTGGTTTTCTTTTGAGCAAATGTAATCAGCATAATCGATTATACAATACACATCACTGAGGAAAGTGAAATGGTGTAAAACACACTGTAGTTTGTCTTTAATGTTGCTCAGAATAAAATGCAGGGTTTGAAATTAACATCTGTCAGTACTATGATTTCCAACACTGGTCCTTGTGGCACCCCAACACTGCACATTTTGCTTGCAACACATGCAGTGTTGGGGTGCCTTCATGACTAGGTTGGGAACCATTGCCTTAACCATATAGCACTGGTACACTCTCAGAAAAAGGTACAAAATCTATTTTTGGGACACCACCCTTTCACAACTTACTAATGCACACTGTACTAATATGTAGCCTACCTGTAATGAACTATGCATCCTTTAGAGATAAATAAGGCATACCTTTTGAAAAGGTTCTGCGCTATTGACATATTTTGTTTCCTTTTTTGAGAGTTTATGGTCCAGATAGTAGACTTGGCACACAATTCCTCTCCTGACTGCAAGTGACAAATCTCTCTGATCCGTTAAATTCAGCTGCAGTCGAAGTTGAACCGTTCAGGTCCTTCTCCATCCAAATGCAGCCACAGGACCTCTGCTCTTCCGCTTCCACTGATAACTTGTCTTGAACTAGTAATAACTAGTCTTGAATTCATGTTACTTTATAAATAATTAATGAAGAGTTAGTAATAACCCCCCCCCCACAAGAAAAGTCATGACATAATGATACATTAACAAACAGATTTATAAACAATTTTGTGCCATTAAAGCATGAAGATGGCAGAACAACATTACTAATGAAATATTTAATTGCTGTTAATTTCATTCAACTGTTTAGCATACTTCATACTATCATTTCTGAGAATGTCTAGATGTTATTTATATTTTGTGAGAGGATGGTGGTGGCATAATACGTTACTGTGCAGGTCATTTAATGCAAAAATTGTTCTCTCAGTATAATTGCAAAGTGACCAGAGTCTAGTAAGTGTGATTAACTAACTGTGTGGTGGTTTGCTTTTTAATGTAATATGTGATGTTCACTGAGCTGTAGTATATTTGAACAAAAGTTAATTTAGACTATCTCACTCAAGAGACCAACACCAACCTCCAGACAAAACAAGATAGCAGAAAAAAGTAAACATTTTCAGTGCATTCTCACAGTACTACAGTATTATCCTGGGCAGTCATTTTAGTTAAGATAATAGGAATAGTTCAGGCAAAATAGAGTTACGTTGTAATTTACTCACCATTAGAGAATTACAAACCCATACAACTTTTTTTGAAGACTGCTTTCATACTACAGTGCACACTAGCAAACTGCATCCAAATTGGAATACTCTACATTTTTACAATCATAAAAAAAATGTTTACTACGTGTTTTCTGTTCATGTAATTAAACAAATCTAAATACTCTTTCATGGTTAAAAAATGTGACATTATTCATGTTAAATAGAACTGCTTGAAACATACTAAGCAAAATAACTGACCTACATAACATTGCAGAAGAGATTAGAATATTCATTTTTGTCCATAGGTAATAATGTGCATCATCAGTCCAGGCTTTCTGCTTTGTAGCAACATCAAGGACATTCATGGGTTTAGTGTTTTAAAATGTGTTGCAGTGCAGATGTCTGAGTTGCTATGGAAACATAGCCCCAGACACTTTATTTGTTTGATTTTATGTGTGTGTGTTAAAGGGAGAATGACTGCCATAATGTTGTATTGAAAGTTCACTGCCACTCATTTCTGCTCTTCCACTTTTTTACAAACCCCCAAAAAGCACCAAATTAAGCCTGATTAAGCATAAAAATGTGTAATTGATAACTTTTTTAAGAATGTTAACAAGTCATGAAATCATGTTACTTTATAAATAATTAATGAAGAGTTAGTAATAATGTGTGTGGGTTAAAGGGAGAATGACTGCCATAATGTTCTATTGAAAGTTCACTGCCATTAATTTCTAATAGTGATGTGGTTGTGACATTTTAAACCACCATTATGTCTCTAAATGATGCCAGTGTCATTAAGGTTATTAAATACACACGTGAACAAAAGTGTTGGTACCCTTCGGTCAATAAACTCACAATGGTCACAGAAATAACTTTAATCTGACAAAAGTAATAATAAATAAAAATTCTATGAACGTTAACCAATGAAAGTCAGACATTGCTTTTCAACCATGCTTCAACTGAAGTATTTATAAAAAAAAACAAAAAACTCATGGAACAGGCCTAGACAAAAATCATGGTACCCCTACAAAAGACCTAAAATAATATGACCAAAGGGACATGATAATTCAATGTGTGTCCACTAATTAGCATCACAGGTGTCTACAATCTTGTAATCAGTCAGTGGGCCTATATATAGGGCTCCAGGTAGTCCTGTGTTGTTTGGTGACATGGTGTGTACCACACTTAACATGGACCAGAAGAAGCAAAGGAAAGAGCTGTCTCAGGAGAACAGAAAGAAAGTTATAGGCAAGCATATAAAAGGTAAAGGCTATAAGACCATCTCCAAGCAGCTAGATGTTCCTGTGACTACACTGGTACATATTATTCAGAAATGTAACATCCATGTGACTGTTGCCAACCTCCCTGGATGTGGCTGCAGGAGGAAAGTTGGTGACAAATCAAAGAGACGGATAATCTGAATGGTAACAAAAGATCTCAGAAAGACTTCTAAAGAGATCAAAAGTAAACTTCATGCTCAAGGAACATCATGGTCAGATCGCATCATCCAGCATTGTTTGAGCCAATGTGGACTACATGGGAGACGACCAAGGATGACACCATTGTTGAAAACAAATCATAAACTTTAGGGCGTTCCATGAGTTTATTTTTTTAAATAATTCAGTTAAAGCATGGTTGAAAAGCTTTCATTGGTTAACATTCATAGAATGTATATTTACTATTACGTTTGTCAGATTAAAGTTATTTCTGAGACCATTGGGAGTTTTTCTTTCATTGACTGAAGGATACCAACAATTTTGTCCATGTGTCTACATATCTGGCTGTTCATCATATTACAGGTAGGCCAGAGTTTACACAGACTTTGTTACTATAGCTACAGCATCGTGTTAGAAGTATGATATTAAGATTGAATGTCATTGATTGGACATATATATATAAATGTATTGTTTATTCAACCCTCATCCCTCCTTTTTTTGAGAATATTTGGGAAACATTCTATTACTTATTTTTAATAAAAAAGACTTTCATAATGACATGTGTGGGGTGGAAATCCCCCCAAAACTGAAGGGGAGCAGGTATATCTAGGACCAGAATGTTATAGAGATTTAAGGGTAGACAACCCCCGAGAACTACCCAAGCAACCACATAAAGACATGTTAAGTAAGAACCTTGGCAACATGACAGCAACACCTTACAGCCACCCACAATACCCTAGTATTTTGTCAGTGAGTAATGTATGGGCAAACACAACTAGATTATTTTTGGAAGGAACTGGGAGTTGAGTTTGATGCATCATGGTAAATGTAAATCGTTCCTAAGAATTCTGTCTCTTGTGTATAAAATGGTTATGCTCCTCGCAGCCGGAGTGAGTAGCTCTTTTGCTCCACCACACTCCCCCCCAGCCATATGGTTTACTGGAGATTAAAGGAGTTTGTTGTCTGTCCAGACCAAAAGATTATGTTCTCTAGTTTGGATGCAGCAAGGGGAAAATTAAAAAAAAATCTCTATCAGTGCAGGAACGTGATGTTTGCTTAGCGAAGAGACATGGAGCATGATAAGGGGAGGGGCTTTGTAATTGGTGGTTTGCATTCATCTGTGCTTTATGAAGCTTAGAGCAAATCTTTACTCAAAAAACAAGATGTAAGTCAAAGAATGAGAAAATAAAGGCAGTCATGAGAGGGTAAAGATTCTTGTAAATATTCTTAAGAAGAATGTCTTCTGAAGCTATATGATCGCTTGATTTAGGGACCAGAATGAACATTGTATATAGTGTATTTTGATAATGATGACAGTTTGATAAACAATGTCTCTTTACACCACACTGCAAATGTGGTTTGTGGTTAGCTGAAGTCGATGGACCTTCAAATGGGCTCTTTGTTGAATGGGCTACATATTAAAATATTTAATTGAATGGGAAATATTTTAGCCAAGGATTAAGTTTATTGTGTGTTCGAGCTCATTAAATGTCAGCTCAAAGGAGAACAAGGTCATTTGCTTTTGTGTGAAACATAAATTCTCACACATTCATTACACACAACCATTTCTTACATATCATACACACTTGCACTCACACATACACACACACCAAGACATTGGCAACTGAAAGGAAAAGGTTAAATCAATACATTCAGCAATACATACATTTGTTTTACTGTGAATTGCTGATTAGAACAAATTCTAAATAGCAAACACCCATGTAAGTTCAATGTTGTATAAAGTTATACTGAGTAACCTACAATAATGTAAGCAAATAACCTTGACTATTCTCTACACTCCCACCCACCCACACCTCTGACATCATGAATAGTCAAATTGACATTTTTGCTCATTGGATAGAAGCACTTCTGTTAACATGATCCTTGGTGGCCATTGGAGCACTGGGTGCTGAGAAGGAACCCCTGCAATCTTCCACCTTACCTCCCTGTTTTGGCCATGTCATCCTCCCTGTTCCCACATCCCAAACATGCCACCATTGACATGCATAGCTTGGCTTGTGGGTGTAAAAATAGCCAGGGCTCAAATTAGCAATGAAGGAGAAGCATTAGCACCCAGTAGTTAGCTGCGGTAGAACTCCACTGGTTAAGGAAAGGACTAGTTATCTGTCCTGTGTGATCGATAAACTGGTAGGACTGCGGGGTGCTTTTTAGAAATGGGAACCCAAAAGGAAGTCTTATTTGATGGTTTCAAGATTTAGTTTTACATCCTTGTATATCCACCATGGGCAATGCAGCAATGCGTAAGGCAGTCAAAAATCCTGCTCAAGATGATATGCTTACAAACATTGAATCAGGTCAAAGTGAAAGCATGGACTCCCTGGTAAGATTAAATATTTTTACATACATATTTGCTTAGGTACCTGTCTCATACGCAATTGAAGTGAGGCAGATTTTTGCAAAGTGTTTCTATTCTATTATTGAGCAGACATGAAGTTGATAAATCTGGATCTTTAGAAGTGCAGAACTACTACTTTGATGTTCGTTATACATTTTGCTACAAAGTTGAATGTGCCGTTTTACTGAAAGTTTAGTCGCAGGTCATAAACGATTGAGAATTTAGTGAAGACTATGGCAGGTTTATCAATCGAGGTTTGCTGTGATATTTTTGTGCCTTTGATATAGCCGCTCATGAGATTCTTCTTGACAAGCAGCACAACTTCAGCAGCTTATAGGGCCCAGTTTTACATGCTGTAATTCTGCTTAATCCATCAAGAATACAGAGTTATATATATTTGGGACATTTTATGGTCTTGTGTGTGTGTGTGTGTGTAAGGTGTCCCCAATTGGTTTGTTTTGCTGTGTGCGTTTTCATTATGCAATTATGTTTGCCATATTCGAGCTCATTACTCGTGAAACATGAGCAGAAAGCATTTCTGAATACATCGGGGCTCATTCATAAAACACAAGCTGAATGAAATTCTGTGTAAATTGTTTGTAAAGCCACTCTGATAATTTTTTGATTCATTCAAGTATTTATATTATCAAGATACCAACCAGACGTATGGTGTTTAAAACATGCAAATTTGTGTTCTTTTAGGCAATGTAATTACTTTGTATTTTGATAACACTATTATACTGATATTTCACGAGTATGTTTTCTCATATAGGTAGTCATTGATGCTAAAGTTATTTGGCTTGCTTTCCTTTGTGGATTGGCTCAAGGAAGCAGCTCTAATATAAACCCCTGGGGATTCTAAGATAAGTATGGATGGCAAGATAGTTAAATTATGTTGTTGGAGAGATGCAGATACTTTGTTTAGGCACTGATTTCAGTTTTCGAATAAAGTCATCAACACTGTTTTCACCTGCAGTAGCAGAGGCTGCTTAGCAGACTACATGGATTTTTGTTCTTTGTGTTGTAAGGTTTTAAAAAGGCTGTTTCCATGGCAGCTATAATCCTGGCATGACCTTTAATATGAATGTGAGTGGGATCAAAATTGTGATGTCAAGTTAAAGTAGATAAGTATGCTAGGTATTTTGTGAGGCCGCAAATAAATCTCTGTTGCACATAGACTGCGTGCTGTGCAATATTTCAAAAGCAATTAGTGATTGAATTGGTAAAAAGCTATAGTTGGATCTGCTGTACCTCCTTATTTTATGAAGTATTAAGGGGTGTGTGGAGGAGATTGAGCCAGACAGATAAGAAGCAGTAGGTGAATTCAATGCTTGTTTTAATCTTGTGGGTGAGTAGTCTGCACAGACTCTACACCTACATAATTTCAGCAGAAAGCTTCACATAATGTTGTGCTTTCACTCTACCCAACGTTAAACATGAAGATTAAAATTAATTTTGCTTAGCCACTCCTTAGAATTGTAGCAGTAATATGGCAGCTGCTCAGCATTTTGTTCCCTGCTCAGGGAACCAGGACTCAAGCCCTTGTAAACATGCAATGTTCTTTGTTTTGTAGCAGCAACACCACTGTTGTCCCTGTTGTCGCCACCAAAACAAGCAAAGCTGATAAGATTTACACTATTGGGTTATACTCTCAGTGTAAATCTATAACTCCTAAAATTGGCCAAACCCAATATTTCCATCCAGGAATGCATGGTGGCCCAAACTTGGGAGAGTAGATACATTATGTATAGCTTCTTTAGGAAAGAAACAGAGACAGTTCTACACTAAAAATGCTGGATTGTTTTAACCTAACTTTGACTAACCCAGTATTTGGGTTAAAAATGTTATAAAAAATTCATGAGTCCATATTTGATCCAAAGTTGGGTTGAAACAACTCCACTAAATTTACTTGCATTCTCGCAAATATTGTCGAAAGCATAATTATTGGTTGATCGCATACAAGCATGTGACTTGTGCCAAAGGCGTGTATCGTAGCATCCATCCCCACAGCAATGGAAGAGAGAAATAACCAAATGGGGGACTGGATCCCCATAAAGTGCTCAACTTGCACTGTATAAACGTGACATAATAAAAAAGAATGTGAAAATGGTGTGCACATCCTGTGTGACTCTATCATGAAACAATGAATGATAAGCACTCTTTGACCAGATGAATGGAACATCAGTACACAAGAGTCTGTCTATATATTTAAGTGTTCATTTGGGTCATTTGGCCTTAAATGACAGCTGTTTTTGCTTTATTTTTGTAAACTGGCGTGTGCTATTGTGAATTTGTACTGCTGAATTTGTTGCCTCTTAACCTGCGAACCGTGGCATTAGTTTCCTGCGTCAAGCTGAGCATGACTAATAAAGTACTTTGTCAGCAGTATTCAGAACTCTATCCTCTTGACTTCCTGTGTCCTTGAGCAATGCATAAAAAAAAATAAAAAATCTAATCAGTACTGCAGATTTGTCTAAGCCATTTTTTAAAAATCTAACCATAAAGCCAATGACTAAAGTAAAATAGCACAGTTGCAATTATTCATGTTATTTTCTGTTTTCTATGTGCAATCATCAGGCATTTAGATATTATTTTTGAATATTACTGAATATAACTGTTGCCAGGTGTCAAAAAAGCCTCACAGAACATATATTTCTGCCATAATTCCATAGGGTTCTCTTTTAGAAGTTTAATTAAAAGAATCTACTTCAACAAAGCCACAAGTAACCAAAATCTTGTGGGTGGTTTGTTAAGTGCAGTAAACCCGTTTGCTGTAATTACATAAATTGGTGAAACAACATTGCATTTGTACACTGCAGTTCATGGAAACTTGTAAAAATGGTGCTTGATATGTTCTCGCAACACAGTCTCACTCCCAACTCGTCAACGTTTTGATGCTTGGTCAAGACCATTTTTCGTCACATTTTGACGATCAAGGTACACCTTTGTCGTCACATTTCGACGTGAGGGGTCCTCCGTTGTTTTCAGTTGTTTGGCTTAATGTCAT
>JAUMHR010000052.1:22055137-22065404 GCA_032361145.1 Enteromius fasciolatus
GATAAGAGGTGTTCGCAAGTTTAGTTTGAAAATGTTTATTTGCAAGTAAGACAACATTAGACAATATTTGAAGAAAATAATAATAATAATAAATATTTTTATTATTTAATAATAATAATGCTCACGCAGCATTTTCAGAGCAAAAAATCTCTGAATGCAACTCAGTGAATTGCCACAGGTGTCACTAATAACAAGGGGTTCTGAATTCTACATAAAGTCTCTTTAAAAAACAACAACAACAACAACAAAACAGACAGTTCTGTTTATTCTAACATGTTCCCATTTAAATGTACAATAACAGCCCATACTGTGGCTTTTAACAAGCAGTAATTTCACAGGGTTGCATAAGACAAGTTGTAAATTGAGCCACCCCCTAAATCTAGAGAACGGTTCACAGCATTTGTTACATGATATATTCAAGAAGTACTCGTCATTCGGCTTGATGTGATTGAGAGGAGCATATGGCAAAAGTGTTGAATGTTTTGCTTTTTATTCTAAAAACTGTTTATGCAAGTTTTATCACTAAATATTTGTCAAATAATTCCAGTGCATTTAAACAATGCATTTGTGTAATTTTCTAGCTTTGTTTACTTTTCTGTTAATGTAAAATATGGAAAATGTCAATAAAAAAAGAACAAGACATGTCCAAAACCTTTGAGTGTTTCTATAAATAATGACTTCATAAAAGTATAATGTGCTTTCTGAATTAGGTTGTTGAGAGGTTTCTATGTACTGCACTTCATTATGAAAAGTTGTGTCAGAGATTGGCTGCCAAAGAGATCCCACGTCAGTGTGATTTTACGTCTTTTAAGTTAGTCAGCCCAGCAGTAGTCATCTGCTAGCTTGCAAGACTCCTTATTTTATTAATTTTCAAAACTTTGAGACTGCAATTGCTGCAAATTGCGTTTAATAGGATAAACCTGGCATTAAACAACTCCTAGTGAATTTAACTATTTTTTAATACATGCATAAATTAAGTTTGTAATCTTAAAGACTTGAAAACATACCTTGAAAATGGACGAGGAGGTATACTTGAGTCTTCTTTCCCCTGTACATAATTTTTATGATGCTTTTCTTTTATGGCTTCTTTAAGTAGAGAATGAAGTACTAATTTCTGTCTCTGACCTCCACAGAATGGACTCAATGCTTTGCACTTGGCAGCAAAGGAAGGACATATGGACCTGGTCCAGGAGCTGCTGGACAGGGGGTCTTCAGTTGATTCTGCAACCAAGGTTGAGTTTCTAAAGAAAAAATATGAATAGTAATTGTGTTAAGATTTACAGTGTCTGGCCAGAAGCTACTTAAGTTTACAAATAAAAAATGGTGTAACATTATGTTCTACTTTGAAAAGTATGTTACACTGTAGATCACTTTTCTGTTAAGCATGTGAAACAGCTTAGAATACAAATGGTTTTTGGCTCCACGGCACTGGCACTCTTTGATGGATTTTTCTAGGAATGGATTTGCTGATCAAAACTATGCACATATGATCTTTTTTCCTCACAGCTTAAAATAGTCTTAACAACACTTTTCAATCACCAACCCAACACCTGCAAAAAGGGGGAAACATGCTATGTTATTGACATTGACATTTGAATGTCAGTTCTTATTTCAGGCTGTCAGGACGCTTTGACATTCATGCTGTTCTACTGCTTCAATTCTTGCTTATACACAACAAGTGTATTAGAGAGGTATTAAAGGTAGGACTTGGCAAGTTAATGCAGATTTTTATTATTAGGAAAGTCCGTTGCTCACTGGCTCTGAATAATATACATACAGACAAAGCACGGGTCACAGATGTAGTGGGATGTTGATAAGTACTGGCTTGGGATGAACGTTATCAAGCATTTCATCCAATGAGAGTATTTGGGGTGGGTTTTTGAGCCAGTAAGTTCAAACCATTACTCACGACTATGTAGGGTTCCAGGCAAGTTACACCAAAAAAGCCTGAGCGCAAGGAATTTTGGTAGCTAGATGTAAACAAACCAGTATGGCAGACTGTATGGGGTTAATGCTTATTTACAATACTTTCGAGGTAGAGGCTGCCATTGTTTCACAAGCTATGTGACATCCATGAGTGGAACTGGGAGTACACCGATCTAGTATGAGTTCACAGGTGGGAAGTCATGGGTTTGACTGCCATGGCAGTGCACTTTCACGGGTAGAAGATTGGAAAAACATGGGTTACTGGTCAACTTCATAGGCAGAGAAGAGAAGGCACAGTGGAGTTCATTGTTTTGTTAACTTTGTGGTTCATTATCATATAGCACATGGCCCTCTCACAATATATTGCTAAACAGATCTGTAACTTTTGCCACTGAGAAATGTGCAATCATGCTGCACGTATCAAAAGTTCAGCGAACTGAACTGAACTGCTCTCCGGCCCACCTCTTCCAACTGAGCATGGCATGGAGCAATTACACTAGTCAAATTAAAACAACTTTGTCATTTTAAATATAGCCATTTTGAGGCTGTGCTTTCCTTCTCTGACAAAATACCAGAGTACTTCAGTCAGTATGACAACAGCTGAAAGGCAGGACCACTAAGGCTCCTCCAGGCTACTAGTCGTGTACACATGAAAAGCTCTGTTAACTATTACATATACATAATTTATGGAATTTTGTGTAGAAGCTTCCACACTCCTAAAGTGTGCTTCAAAAATATCTTCAAAGTTTAATTGCATTTCTTTCAAATAAAAGTTTTCTTTCAAATAAATGTTACTGCATATTTGAAACAAAAAAAGTATAAATATTTGGACATTAAATAAGTAAGACAATTTATAACATCTAAATATGAAAATATAACAACGGATGTATTTTCCATTTTCCATTGTTAATTGTGGTTGTCCAGTGTTTGTCACAAGATGGCACCAAACTGTAATCTTTGTTGGCGCGGAGGGATTTTAAACATACAAGTAGTACCGGCTAAGCGTTATTACTTTGGAGCGGTTATTTGAAACGAACGAATCTGCAAATGTCTCAACTGACCAATCAGAATCAAGCATTCCAGAGAGCCATGTAATAAATGTAAATACATTTTATTCCATTTATTTAATATATATAATATATAAATAATTAAATAATATTAATATAGAATTAACCTTAAAACCTTTATTTAATGTCCAAATATAGGCTATATTTGGACATTAAAAAAGGTTTTAAGGTTAATTCTTTATTACAATCTGTGTATTTGTTTTCCAAAAGAACTGTGGTAATAACAAAGATTTTGCTCACATTTGTCTAAACTACAAAAAAACAGAGACCCTTATGATCAGTCTACACTGAATGGCCCATTCTATTTGTGAAATAACTCACATGCTCGTACTACCTCTGACACAAAGTGCAAATGATTGTGGAACATTGGCATTTCTATATCCAGACTAGAGCCTCAGGTCTTGCATTACCAAAGCGGCAGTGTTACTGTTAGAGTGAAGTTGTAGAAATGCATTTCTAGGACCTTTGTTTATATGACAGCACCACCTGGCCAATTCTACTGCATTACAGGAGATTCAAACCTGAGACAAACAGATGTACTGTAAAGACTCGACCTGTTGAAATGATTCCTTTTTTATCATGTAAGAGTGGATGCAGCCATTTTAAACATGAACGTTTAAGACATCTGCTGTCAGCCGCCTGCAGTTATTTTAGCTATGCAAAAACAGTTCATTATTGATGCTTGATGTTATTATAGTCATAAGCACACTATATAATTTGTAACTGAGACCAGTTTACCATAATTTGTTAAGCTGGTTGTATGCCAGACAAGCAGCACACTGCGCCAGAGCTAATTTAACGGGCATAGAAGCATTCTATCATATGTCTCTCTTGGAAGGTTTTAAACATTCAATAACACAAATCAAATAATATAAAATATGTATTGTACAGTATCTCAGCTGATATTTTTTCTTGATTTTTAATAGAAGCACAATATAAACAAATTGCAAAATGGCTGATCGTGAAGCAGTAATTTTGTGCTAATTACCTTGCACACTCAATATTGCATTGCAAATTCAGAAGCTTACCTAAAATACAGTATGACTTGGCTTTGTTGTCCACGAAGAACAAGTTGACTGTGTTTAACAAATAGTTTTTGAATATTTTGAATTTATTATCCTTGCCTTTCTACATAAGGTGTCCAACTTTGGGCACATCATTGATATCATTTGTGGCTTGCGTATTTAAAAATGTCTTAGTAAATGCATGTGGTTTTTGGCTCACAGAAAGGAAATACAGCTCTCCACATCGCTTCACTAGCAGGACAAGGAGAGGTTGTAAAGGTCCTGGTCAAGAGGGGAGCAGAAATTAATGCACAGTCTCAGGTAGGAACCATTTTATTCCAGCAAAAAGGAAAAGCGTAATAAATAAATACAATAAAAAACATTAAAATCTGTGCTCTTTTAGAATGGATTCACTCCCTTGTACATGGCTTCTCAAGAAAACCATTTAGATGTGGTGCGCTATCTTTTGGAGAATGGTGGAAACCAGAGCACTGCAACAGAGGTAAAAAGTGCTTCTAAAATTGTATAGAATGATAAACTGATCCTAAAGAGTGATGATTGCCTACATGCTGTAACAAATATCAACCCTTAAACCTAAACTAAACCATAACCTTATCCTTAAAAGTATACCCAGATAGCATCCAAATACTGTTGCTTCAGGACTACTGGAGTAATGCAAGATTAAGTGCATTATTTTAATTAGTTTTTCTCTTTTTGCAGGATGGCTTCACACCTCTAGCTATTGCACTGCAACAAGGCCATAATCAGGTGGTGTCCATCCTTTTAGAGAATGACACAAAGGGCAAAGTACGTCTGCCTGCCTTGCACATTGCAGCCCGCAAGGATGACACAAAGTCTGCTGCCCTGCTGCTTCAAAATGACCACAATGCCGATGTACAGTCTAAGGTAAATATGGGTGGATTAGGGTAGTATGTTCAAGTATGGAAGAAAATATAAGGAAATATTTACTGAAATAGAAACAGAAATTTGGCTTCAAGTGTAAAAAGAAGGTTTATTGATATGATGAAGAATATCATTTAGAGTAAAAACAGTGTATTTAACATGTTTTGCATTAATGTTGGGACCAAAAATTTGTTATGGTAACGGTTCTTATACATCTTATACATCTTCGTTCTTTTTCACGTTTTAGCAGACTTTTGCTTGCAGGTCTAAATTGTGTATTATTTTAGATACAGACTGGGTACTGTAAAATAATACAAAAACAACTACATCTATCCACACATCTATCATTGTTCTCTCTGAGTGCATGCTGGCATTGTATATATATGAAAAAAAACACATACCTTCTGAACTTTAACTGATTAAAAGTATTTCCTCTGTTGACTTCCATTTGAACAACACTGCCAGGATTCTGCTGCATACACATTTTTAACAAACTTTGCAGCTTCCCAGAGGACGGAAGCTCTGCTGAAAAAAAAAATTGATCTCTGACCTGCGCAAAGACATTTGAGTCTCTCAACTGAATTGAAATAAATCAATCAATAAATAAATACACAAACTTGAAAGCTGCATGTTTAGATGGGGGTTGCGGGGTCCGTAATTTTGCATGCTTTGCATGTGTCTACAGATGCCATTTGAATTAGACTAATGACTTGCTCATTGATTGAATTGGTAGTTAAACATTCAGAACAATTTTGTTGTAATAGCTGGTGCTTTAATTAAAAAGTAGTAGTTTTGTATGTATATTGTTTACACCAATAGAAACAAATCATCAGATTCATTTCATACCTTGAGATTCCCATCCCTACTCTGCATGTCACTACTAACAGACCGTTACAGATTCAGCATCTTGTAAAACTTTTTTTGTTTATGGTTGTGTTTGTATGTGACTTGCAGGATGTTTTAGTGTCTTCCATAATTGTGCCGGATGAAATATTTTGTCTGTCTTTGTCTCTCTGCGTTTCTCTGTTTCTCTCTCCAGTATAAATGTGCCTGCATCCTGTGTTTCCATCCCGACGCTATCCGGGTTTCACTGTTTTATCTACTTACCCATTACTCTATTTTATCCATCGTAAAAACATTCACTTCTTAGTGTATACCATAACTGACCATAAACCTGAAGAAACAGCATGCACTAGCAAAATGAATGTGCACAGACGCGCAGCCTAAATTTGCGTGAAAGTGTGCATGCATGTCTGTTGTGTGCGGTGTGTTTGAGACTGAATGTTTCTGTTTTTGGGAAATGCTAATAGAGGTATTTATTTTTCTTTTAATAATGGCCTTGGATTTATACTATAAGTGTTGTTTTAATTTCAGTTCAAAGAAAAACATGCAACATTCTGAACATGGTTTTGATGATTCATTAATATATCACCAAAATAGTTGTTAAGTGATTCATTTAAAAATTATTTTAGACATTTGTTAGCTTAAATGCCACATGAAATATTATTATTTATGTATTTCTGTTATCAACTCTTTTTACAAAATTGCATATAGATTTCTGTAAATATAGAACACGAAATTACTGAATGTTTAAGAAATATGTTAAATTTGTGATTTTTACTATATTTTACAAGTAGTCTGTTTTTAGCTATTGACATGCAGCATCACATAAATTCTTGAGCCAAGACCACCATAAAACCACAGTATTTAGAAGATTATGTACTACAGGGGGTTCATTTATTTTGCAACTGAAAGTGATAATGAGTTATCACTGAAGTAATGTGATTTGAGTGGTCACGTGACCTCATACCATTCGTAATCTCATGTAAGTTAATATACCTGTAGGAATGGGTTTCTAGTGGCTAGCTGGGTAATAGAATATGCCTCAGAGAAAAATGAAGACCTCTTGCTTCTCTGGCACAGTTTGCATGCCGCCGCCATCAACCCTAAATGTGTTTGAGTGAAAAATAACAAGCCTATTTCCTTCCCTGTTTTTGCTGCAACAGATGATGGTCAATAGGACAACTGAGGTAGAGATATTTATCTAGTTCCTCATTTTTTTGGCAAACAAATCTATTAATTTATTGCATTCATTTTTGGTCCTCTTTTTGGCATGTAGGATTGAGCTTTTCTGTTTGTTAACTCAACATTTTTAGTTCTTTTGAACCTTTGCATGGTTGGTTAGTCTCATTCACAGCATCATCCAAACCCCTTTGCATATGTTACGTCAGATATTTCAATTTTATTTGTAAAATGTATTGAATGAGAATGTTATATCTAGTGCCATCATTGCTGCTGATGTTCAATTTGAGCTATTATAATCAGAGAGAGGCTGAAAAGTCAATAATGCAGACAGTGGCTATCCTCTTAATACATCTATAATCCTCCTCATCATAAAATTTATATTTTAGCCTTTAGTTACAGTCAGTATTAAGCTGCAAGTGCACTTTAACATAACCACTATTAATGTAAAACTACTGCTTGCTTCAGTTGAGTTTAAATTTTATATTAAAATATTATTATTTATGTCTATTGTTGTAATTTTTTATTATCAATTTAGCAGTCTTTTTAAATTCATTAATTTCTGATAAATTAATACAAATATTCATACAAGTGCACAACACTGTCTTATATTGGCTTTGCTTGCTGCTTTTACTAAAATATACAGAAGCCTAGGGGAAGGCAGTCACATCGCTTTAATAAAATAGACATTTATTTCATTACTCTTACCTAAAGGTCAAATAGACCCCAGTGGCATGAATTTGCCTTTTAACAACAAATGCTTGACATCCAGCACGCATTAGTGTGATTGCATTAAGCTCTTTAACAATATAATATATAGGCTGTGCTAAGAAGGATTAATCATTCTTTTTCAACATCCATACATCCACCAAAAATAATGTCTGAATGTTTGCAGGTGGCATATAAAATTTTAAGCAGTTGCTGTGTTAGCGTTATCAATTATGATGTTTAAATATGCTTATGCATTTTATTGATATTATTATTATTCATGGAATAATTATTATGTTATATACATAGCGGATGAATGAATGAATGCAAATGGGACAATGCAATATCATACATGTTACAAAAATATAGAATGAAGGTTTTGTACATAGTTAGTGGTTCATATATGTACTTCAGAATGACCAGATTTCTTTCATCTTTGCAGGTTTATGAGGTTTTAGTTTAGTGCGGTCAAATGATTAATCAAGGTTAATTGCATCCAAAAAATGCTGTATATAGAATCTATATGTAAATGCTCTTTACATATATATATATATATATATATATATATAAATACACATTTATACAGTATATATTTAGATAATATTTACATCTATATAATGTATATTATAAAAATACATTTAATATATAAATATTGCATTTTTTAAATTTTATTTATATATATATATATATACACATGCTTGTGTGTGTGTGTGTGTATACATATATATATACACACATAATATATATATATATATACAAAATACACACATATCATGTAAACAAAAAAGTTTTTATAGATGCGATTAATCATGATTAATTGTTTGACAGCACTAGTTTTAATGTAATTATCCACTGCACAGCATGCTGCATCGCATATTTGATTTTGCACCAGCTTTGAACGTGTTTCACACAGTCAATATATTCTTCACACTTTTGTAAATGATGTTTTCACATTAAATCGGACCGTGACTTTCAGAATGGGAAGGTAAGGCAAGAATTTCACATATTCAAACTCCTCTACAATCTTGTAGTCCAGACATGATTTTATTACGGAGATTATCTGCATATTGCACTTTTGTCTTTTGATTCTTTTATGTTTTCTTAGGTGTTATTCTTTGATTATGTTCCTCTTGTTTCCATTATATTAAAACTGTATGTCATCTGAAATGTTGTGTCTTTTGTCAAATTCAGTTAACAACTTCTTGTTATTTTAAGTTTATTTGTTTGTAAATTCTTCTTTTGTTTTTGTTTGCATGCCTGTGTCTTGGAGATTAATCTCTCTCTTAAAGTTTATATATGTATGTTTATGTATGTGTTAGTTGTCAAAATCCAAGTTTAAGGCTTCTTTTCAGACTTCACATGGGACCAAATATGCCTTTGAGGCAACAATGAGCTCAATCAGTTTTGCTAATTGTTCATTTTATACTTTTACTACACATGATTGCTGCATGCTAATGTAGTCTATTAAAAGAAGATAAAGGCAGGGTTACAGTTTTAGCTGGGGTTGAAGATGCCACTAATTGCAGATCTGAAACCAGCATTTTAATTGTAAGTTAACATCTGTTTTCAGATCTGTGTTTATTGACAGCTTGGCTCTAAAGCATTGAATGAATGTTGGCTTATAACTTTTTTTTATATTATTTTATTCTTGTGTCCCGTCCCCTCTTTTTGTAGAGTGGATTCACACCCCTGCATATCGCTGCTCACTATGGGAATGTAAATGTTGCAACACTGCTCCTCAATCGAGGGGCTGCTGTGGACTTCACTGCAAGGGTGAGTGTTTACAGCTTTTACACGCATGTACATAAGCTTGACTCCCTTAAAGGGTTAGTTCAACCAAAAGTGAACATTAGCCTGTGTTTTACTCACCTTCGAAGCATCCTAGGTGTATGTGACATTCTTCTTTCAGACAAATCTAATTGGAGTTAAGTATGCCTATCCAAGTATGGCAATAAAGTATGCCTATCCATGCATTTTTGTAAGATAAATATCCATCTTTCAAATGTAATAAAATAAAAGAAAATTGACTGTGGAAGAGAGCTTTATTCAACCCGGAGCAGTGTGAGGGATCTTCTATTATGGATATGCGCACTTTATTGCATGCCTTCAATTGCTTTGCGGGGCCAGGCCAATTTTTAATATAACTGTAATTGGATTCTTCTGAAAGAGAAAAGTCACATACACCTAACCCTTTAAGCACTTGTACATTTACTATTAAAGATACTTTATAATACCACAATTCAAGAGTTTGCGCTTCCTCATAATCAAGAAAGATAAAGTTTAGCGTATTTGGCAAGCTGTCTGGGGGGCAAGCCGGCTTGAACCCTAGCTAGGGCTAGAGCTCGGCGTCCGGCTCGGTCCTTGCATGCCCCCCAGGAGGAAGTTGCGAGAGCAGCTAAATGGCGGAGAAAGGGTGGAGGAGGGATGCGCAGAAGGCAAGGTGCGGAAGGAAAGAGAACGAGGCTATTTATAGTGGGTAGCAGGGGATTTGATTGGGCAGGTGTAATGAGGAGATTGATTAAGTGATGCGATGCCAGCCGTGATTAATCGTCCGCTGCTTTTCTCGAAACTAGTTTATTTGCAAAGACTTCACTAAGGTAAAATACACAAACTAAGAATTTTAATTAACTTGACATT
>JAUMHR010000052.1:22080774-22111376 GCA_032361145.1 Enteromius fasciolatus
TTCAAAAGACTCGAAGGCGATTGGTCTCTCATGCGAGATCCCATATGTAACGTCTCCGTTCCCTCCTTCAGGGAACGAAGGTTACCGATGTAACCTTAGACGTTACATTTGTATTTAGGAAGTTAATTTCTGTACATATATTTATAATTACACTGCTGACCCAACATTTACACCTTAATTCACCCTTAAACCTACCCCTTTCCTACCTCAATAGCAGCATGGCAAAAAATGACAATGTCTTTCATACTTTTCTAAGCCTTGACAGTTTTCATTCTTTGGCAGTCAAATGGACAATGACATGTCTCTCTCCTTTCATCTAAAATATCTTAAATTGTGTTCCAAAGATGAATGACGCTTTGACGTGTTTGCAACGACATGTGATTAATGACAAAAGTTTCATTTTGGGCTGGAGTAACTCTTTAAAGGTGTATAAGGTTTTGTGTAGCATTGGTTTAGTCATGTAGAGCCTAGCTAATAATCTTACAACTTGCACTGAGATTAATGATGTACTTCTGATTTTAAATTAAATGACTGAACAGTTTCTTGTTATGTATATTTGACATTTTTGTTGTAGTTCCTAAATCTTTCAGAAAATTTTAAAGTCTAAACATTTTTGCAAAAGAGAAAAAAGTATTTAAAGATTAAAGATTAAGAACCATAAACATTGTTACTAAATTTAAAAACATGTTTGGATTTTGTAACCAAAGACAAATGTTGCATGTTTAGGTGGGACCACTCCTGCTCAGTGGGAGGATATCACTGGGACTACACCATTAACATTCACCAATGACTGTGTGTCTTTCACCACAAACGTGTCTGCCAGGTATTTTTTGTGCAAGCATTGCCTGGTAGAGCATTACTCAATATATGTGCATATACTGTTATGTCTTTTTGAATGGAAAATACAAAACAAGGTTATCTTCTGTGCAGCCCACAAAGAAACAAACAATAAATTAATTAAATAATTAATTAAAATAATCACTAATATCTCCTATATTTTCTTCATCAGATTCTGGCTTATAGACTGCAGGCAGATGCAGGAGTCGGTGAACTTTTCCACTCAGGTGTATCGTGAGATCATCTGTGTACCTTACATGGCCAAATTCGTCATCTTTGCCAAAACACATGACCCTATTGAGGCTCGGCTGCGCTGTTTCTGTATGACTGATGACAAAATGGACAAAACTTTGGAGCAGCAAGAAAACTTCACAGAAGTGGCACGTAGCCGAGATGTGGAGGTGAGTCTTACTACACTGGACACTTGCTACACTGGATTCTTGTTAATATACTTCAGTGCATTGGATTGGATTTTCTAAACAAGTGGTTTCCAACCAATTGTCCTTGAATAGTAAAAACGCAGTTGAAATGCAAACCAGGTCCGGGTGGGCCAGTATGGCGCTACCAACAAGACCCGAGGAAAGAGATTCTCTGCACTGGAGAGAGTTTGCTCTTTTCCCAGTTGACCCGAAGCCCCAACTGGCTGAGTTGCTGAAGCACCAGCTCACTGTGATCGCACAACTCATCTCGAGAATGGGCCATGATGAACCAGTCATCGAGGTAGTTGAGAATCCGGACGCCCACTTCCCTTAACGGGGCAAGGGCAGCCTCCACAATCTTCATAAAGACTCGTGGTAACAGGGAGAGCCCGAAGAGGAGGACCCTGTACTGCCATGCTTGACCCTCGAACGCAAACCGTAGAAATGGTCTGTGTCGAGGAAGAATCGAGAAGATGGAAGTAAGCATCCTTCAGGTCGACTGCTGCAAACCAATCTTGGAGCTGAACGCATTTAATAATGCGTTTCTATGTCAACATTCTGAACGGCACCCTGTGTAAGGCGTGGTTCAGAACTCGCAGATCCAAGATGGGCCTGAGGCCACCACCCTTCTTTGGCACAATGAATTAAGGGCTGTAAAACCCTGCCTTCATCTCGCAGTATAGAGGCGTCACGGGCTGCCACCACAGTCTCGAGCACGCCACTGAATCTGGGTGGAAGCCGGGCAAATTGAATCGCATAGCCGAACCGGATCGTCCGGATGAGCCACCTCGATGGGCTGGGAAACGTGGCCCACACCTCCAGTCTCGTCGATAATGGGACCATCGGAGTCACCAGTTTGCAGCGGTGAGCAGGGCAGCTGGGTAAAGCAGAGGGCTTCCCGTACTGACTCGACACAGTGCCGCTGCCCGTGTCTCTGGAGGGACTGGCCAAAAGTCCGGAGGGAAGCATTGCGTCATCGAGCCGTGACTTCCTGGCCGCTTACAATGTGAGGTGCTGTGGGTGACAGTGAGGCAGCCGTTGACTGCTCACAATCAGGTCACGAGCACCTGGGCCCAGAGACACAGTCACCATCTCCCAAGACACAGTCTCTCGCCTCTCCGGGCTGCCCGTCTCAGGGTCGCTTAGCCGTCTTCTTAGAGGGCTTAGGACCAGCTGTAGATGGGGACGGCGCCGGCTTTGGCTTTGGCAGTCAGGACTGCCGTGGCTCTACAGGGACCGGACTGGAGGCGAGGGCGATTCTGCCAGGTGGCTGTGTTGTGCGGGCACAAGTGCACCGCAACCGCACGCTCAACCTGAGGAACCCTTAGCTGCTCCGCTGTCGAGGGTAGTGAGGACGGAGGAGGAAGACGAGTGGGTTCGGGCTTTAAAAGGAGCCATCCACGACTTTGTTACCTCCTCATGCACCTCGGGGAAGAAAGGCACTGGGGTCGTACTTGGCTGAGAGCCACGGCCTGCCCTCCAGCTGAGAGCCTCAGGGCTGGGAGGCTTTGACACCTCCAGTCCGATGCTTTAGAGCATGGCAATCATCTCCGAGTCAGACTCGGACTGGGAAGCGGTCTTCATCCTTGCCAGATGAAAACCCATCCCCGATGCTGTGATCGACATCCGATCCTCCAACGGTCCACCGAATGAAATGTGAGGACCACAAATCTAGACAAATCATCAGCAAACTGCACGGGGCAGTCCCTGCGAGAGGCAGGGAAGCTCTCACATTCCTCAAGTCAGCACCTGCTCTCGCCGCGGAGTCACCGACGGAAGATGATTTAAAAAGATGACTGCCAACCGTGTCAGAAACTGCTCTTATGTGAAACGCCCAGGGAAATCTCTGGATTTGCACAGGGACTACACTGATCACGTCATAGCACCACACAGAACAGCAACCGCTTCCTTTTCTCTTGTGTGCACTCAAACCAGAAGTAAACTCCATCCAAACAGCTCTCGGCTCCGAAGCAAAATCTGATGAGTGCACCTGCTGCCCTATTTATACCCGCTCAGCAGGGAGTGGCTCAGCATGCAAATTCCACTAGCCAATTCTGATTAGCGTTTTCTCTCAATCAGAGCGAATGGTCTCCCAAGTAATGACCCCAGTCTGTCGCCACGACAAAAATCGTAGTGACTGACAGACAGGGAACTGAAATTATTTTTTTAATTGGAATTTTTACATAGTTTTTAGTTTTTTACAGCTACAGTATTAAAAATTTGCTGTAAAGTGTTAATGAAATTTGACAAGAAAAGTGAAAGTTTCTAGCAATGCATTTTATTTCACAGACACAACCTGAGCAAACCATTTAGTAAACCATTTAGAGTTGAAAACTAAAGATTGGGGCAAAGTTTGTGAGACTTGTGACTGTCCTTTTGGCTGCCAAGTTAATTACACTGTCAGGTGTAATTCTATTAATTTAGACTAGACTAACTGTAACTGTAGATGACTTGTTCTGGTTCTAACCAGTTAGACACTGTCTTTAGTTTAGGGTGTAGCCAAGATTGTTCTCCTCCCCTCACATTACTCTGTGTGTTATTTCTCAGTCACATGGTTCCTGTTTGTCACACTCTTGCTGTGTATAATCTAGTAATGATTTCTATAATAAGAATATGATAGATTCTCCCCAAAATTGATTGTCATCAACATTTAGAAAATGTTATATAATCTTATATTATCTTATAATATTATATACATGTTTGAATTCGTTTTTTAACAAAGATACTGTTATTGTGTGTCATTATAGGTATTAGAAGGTAAACCAATCTATGTAGACTGTTTTGGAAACCTAGTTCCTCTAACAAAAAGTGGCCAGCATCATGTCTTCAGCTTCTATGCCTTTAAAGAGAATCGACTGGCTCTTTTTATCAAAGTAAGTCAACTATTGTATATCTTGAAGAATTAGAATTGGTTTCATTTAATGGTTTAACTGCACATTTTTGTGAATTACTTGTAGATACGAGACAACACTCAAGAGCCTTGTGGACGTTTGTCCTTCACAAAAGAGCCAAGATCTTATAGGACTTTGACTCATAGTGCAGTATGCAATTTAAACATCAGTCTACCAGCTTACTCAAAGGTAAGTTCCTGCCCTATGGTATTACTGACATTACAGGGTGGCAAAATGCACTGTCCAGTGAAATTTCATTTCCATTTCTTTTATTATTGTTTGTTTTGTCAGCTTTTATGTCAAGTTTGCGTGCATTATGCTCATTTTGTTGCTTTTACATGATTGTTTTAGGCCGCAATATCTAACTTTATAAACTTTAACATGTGAATAACAACTTATTTCTGGGGTTATTTAGAAAATCTTTAGGGCCATCTTTTCCTTCTATTTATTTATTTTTTCTTAATTTAATATTGCAGTGTATTAGGGTTAAAACTGATAAATGCTTTTTTATGCATTTCTGTTGCACCCCTGTCACACCTCACTGGCTGGCCTCAGACATGTTCTGTTGCTGTGATAACTGCTTTGCCTGCTCTCTCTGTCCCCTTCTGTCTTTCTTGTACTTCTGTCCTTTCTATCTTTTGGTGCTCTCTTCCTCTTTTGCTGCTTTTTGCTCCTCAAAGGAATCAGATTCAGAACAAGAACCTGATGAGGAGGTAACTGCAATTTTGCACTTTAATTAACAAAATTTCCTTTGCTTTCCTCCATGATCTCAGTTCAAAAATCCAGTCTGCCCTCTCGCCTGCTTTAATTATTATTAGTAGCACTAGTAGTGTATAAGTGCACAGTGATAAGCTAATGTGTGAACATTAATACTGAGAAAATGTTTTGAAACCCTTAGAATCTTATGAATGGGTCATAGCTTAATGCATACAATTATAGATCATAACAAAGGGTTTACACACATTTTCTCATATTGTTTGTTGTACAAGCTGTGATAGATGTAATATCAGCATTCATAGCTTATGTGGGGTCTAACAGCATAAAATTTAAAAAGTAAATTGGCAGTTTTAAGTTAAAAAATATGTATGTCTGTTGATGTATGTGTAAAACTGAATTTTCTTCACCTGTTTTTCATTACAGACAAGCCGAACACTTGAGAAATGTAAGATGCCTAGTTTAATTAAATTATTTTGTCTTGCAACAGACACCTAATTTACTAACTGATAATGTCACCACTGTAAAACAACTTACAATGCATGCTATTAACATTGCATAAAACAATTTGTGTCTGAGTGAGTTAACGATTCCCTGCTGTACAACAATTTTCTCAGTTAAATTTAGTTAGAGGAATAGTTCACCCAAAAATGAAAAATCTGTTCTCATTTACTCACCCTTGAGTAGTTCCAAATTTGTATAAATTTATTTGTTCTGCTGAACACAAAGAAAGATATTTTGAAGAAAGAAACCAGGGAGTTTTGGGTCACTATTGACTTCCCTATTTTTTTTTTCCTACGGAAGTTAATGGTGACCAAAACAGCCAGGTTACAAACTTTTTTCAAAATATATTTCTTTTTGTTTGGGGGAGGTTTTAAAGGTACACTATGTAAATATTTTGTTAAAAATGTACAAACTTTATATGAGTGAGTACATCATGAATACATCTACCAAAATATGTATTTGTCTTCAAATTCAAATTCAAATTTTATTTGTCACATTCACATACATACACGGTACGACATGAAGTGAAATGTACTGCACGACTGCTCCAGCAAATTGACTCTTTAAGAAAAACAATTAAGAAAAAGTAAAACAGCAAAATAGAAGTAGAATATAAAAAATAAGTACAGTAAATAAATACAATATAGAAAAAATAAAAAAATAAACTAGCAACAAAATAAAATAGAATTAAAGGAGAATAGAAGTACAATAGAGTATAAATATATGAGGTACGTGATACGCACAATAAGAGTAACAGTTTGATAAGTGCAAGTGAGTAAAGAGGCATACTGGGGACAAATGGTATGTAAATTCCACTCAATTATCCCCATGTAGCCTCCTCCCATCTGCAACATGTAGTGCAAATTAAAAGTACAAAGTAGAGAGTTCAGTTACCAGAGTGAGTGCAAAAAAAAAGACATTATGTGTGGATGTGCAAAATGGATGAGTACTGTGTGACGTACTGATTGAGAGACCGTATCGCCTGAGGAAAGCTTTCTTTGTCTGACTTACACTAAAGGTACACCTATAATGTTTATATGGGGACTATTAAGTAGCTCTGACTACAGTGTTCTTTCACAAGACACAATTGTTCCCTTTCAGTCGGTCACTCCGAGTCACCTCGGTGATCGATGAATAATCTCGCTTCAAGATGACCAATCTACTTTGCATGTATGAAAACTCCCCAATGAAATTGGCATGCACTGATTAACATCCAGCTGCAGCTGATCGCAGCGCACGTATAAACAAACAGCGGATGTAGTGCTCTTTAGCTTTTCGCTTCGGAGCCGAGCTTCATATAAAGACCTCTGCTCCAAGATCTTCTACTACAGTGACGGTGTTGGCGGCTGGGGTGACGGCTATGCAGCGGCGGTGGTTCCAGTCGAGTGGATTGCCACAACAGTTTGAACTACCCCACTGTTGTTTGCAGGCGGCCATCTCCCCTGTGTGTCTCAACCTATCTAAAAGATAGGCGCTACATGCGCTGCTTGTTTATACTCGTGCTGCAATCAGCTGCAGCTGGATGTTAATCAGCGCATGTTAATTTCATTGGCGTGTTTTCATACACGCGAAGTAGATTGGTCATCTCGAAGTAAGATTCCTATTCATCGGTCACCGATGTGACATCTCTGTTCCCTTGTTTAGGGAACGAGGGTTACATATGTAATCGAGACGTTTTGTTTTTTAATTGCTAGAGCACTAAAAGTTATTTTAAAAGTCTTTAGGTGTTAAATAATTGTATTATGCTATGTTAATTATATGCACATATGAGAAACAAAAGCACACATTTTATAATGACTTTACTCTCTTTAGGCCAATGGTTTAAAATTAATAGTTTACCCAAAAGTTAACATTCAACCTCATGCTGTGTCATCCAAGATGTAAATAGGTTTGGAACAGTTTTAGAGAAATTTAGCATTACATCACATGTATCAACTCTACGTCTATCATTTAAGGTCTTGTGAAGTAAAAAGCTGCATGCATGTAAGAAGTACAGTAAATCATCTATAAATCTGTAATAACACTTCCTCCAGTGTTTAGAATTTTTTTTAACTGTTTTTGCTTGTATACTGTGTTTGATCTTTAGGAATTTCTCTCCTTATGTAGACACGATGCCATTTTCACTGGAGAAAGTAATATTATGGATAAAGCTGGTTAAAACAGTGAATTAGGAATTTACTACACACATGCAGGGATTCACTTGAAAAGACATTTATTGATTGGCTGGAGTTGTATGGATTACTTGTGGATTATTATTTTTCTGTATACTTATGATTATATATATATATTTTTTTTTTTTTCATTTTTGGTGAACTATTCTTTTAAATCCTGGTCCTGGGGACCCATTACTCTGCATGTTTTTATGTCTCACACAGTTTAGATCGGCTCTCTAAAGAGTTCTAAATCAAGTATGTTGAATAATGGAAATAAAAATGTGCAGAGCTGTGGTTCTCCATTTTCTTATTTTAGGTGATATTAGTGAGTGTAGCTTTCCTTTTCATATTAGTATTATTCTGATCATAACAGAGGGAAAAGTTATTGAATAATCACTTTTTTATGCACAATGTGAATTTCATTCATACTGTGGTGATGTTTGTTTTCAACTTTTTTAGAGCCCTATTCCCTTCATTACAAAATAACAATCTGCAAAGCAAATTATGATTTCCATCTAAATCTGTATGAGTCATCCTCATTAGTACCTTTTTAGTGCCTTTGTTTAATAAGCCAGCCTAGCAAGACTCCTTCCTCTCTTTATGTGCTGTAGGAATGTACAAAAGACTGAAGTGGGCATATGATATAAATCTGTATTTAAACTAGTGATTGCCCAGTTTGTATTTATTTATTTATTCGGCTTTATCAGTTGGATATTAACATTGTATAGTTTGCTTATGATTATTGCTTTAGAGAGTATCAAATCACCACACTATGTAATGTGACGTATTAGTATAGTACATACATTAGGTTTAGGTTTAGGTGCAAGTTAAATTTAGAATCCAGATCTATTACTTACAATAACATGTTAGTTTACTAAGGAAATAACAGCTTAAATAGAGTATTTTGAATGCTGTCTTGTGTGTGAATGATTTTTCAGAACTTCTCTTTGTTTAACACTATTCATCATTGCCACTACTAATATATATAAAAAAGTCACTTTCAGTCATGATAAAAAAAAAACTTTAAACCATTATGTTGCTTAAACTTTAAACTGCTTATATTGTTGTTTTTTTAATGCATTTTTTCCCACATTTTTAAAAACTCATTTATTTTTTACTGTTATTCCATTTTAGTTATCACTGGCTTTCTTAAAAAAATAGTTTTGCTGAGTTTAGTTTTATAAAGTTTTCTCTTTCTTTTTCTCTCTCTGTCTTTCTTCTGTAGACATGAGTTATATATGAGCAATGTCTACTTTGTGTCATTGTTTTTGAGTACATGTCCCAGTGTTTGGGTTGGCTTATTTTCGTCTCCCTTTTTTATTATCACATTAGTTTGTCTTTTTGTTTGTGTGTGAATGTGCTGTTGAACCAAAAGTGAATAAGCAAGTTTCCTGCTTATTTTTCTGTTGTCTTTAAGATTTGGTTAGTATTTGCTTTGCAGTTGTTATTCTCCCATGAGTCCAGTAGACTCTCCACCACTCATTATCCCACAGTCCACTTAGCTTTTTTTGTCATCTTGATGCCCTCTGGTCCTTGAAACATGAATTTATCCCTTATCTCCTTTTCCAATCTCTGTCCCTTTAATTTAAATTTTGGTTAATTTGCTCCTTAAATGTCATCCAAATGGAAGATGATGAAGACACTGAAACAACTGAAACATCATTCCTGAAAACACAATTGATCCGAGACTCCCCTGCCCTTGCAAGTCCAGATTTACTCTCTGAAGTGTCAGAGATGAAACAAGACCTTATCAAAATGACTGCTATTCTGACTACTGATTCCTCAGAGAAAGCGGGTCCCATACAAGGAGATTATTTAGATAAGGGGGTGGAGGAGGTGTCAGCAGAGCCTTTTGAGATCATGGAAAAAGTCAAAGAGGATTTGGAGAAAGTTAGTGAAATTTTGAGAAGTGGAACATGTGACAAGGAAGAGTCTGCAAAAACAGACAGCCGTTCATATAGGAAGGATGAGGGATGGGTTCTACTTACAGAAAGTGAAATTGAAGAGGCAAAAATGATGGCTGCCTTTGAATCTCAAGAATCACTTCTAAAGGAAGTTCGAGTCAACAGAGGATCACAGAGGCCAAAAGGTGCTAGGGACAGGCCTGGCATACAGACTGTTCCCAGTGGTGAAGTTAAGGAATACTTATTGGATGTGTCTGATACATCTAGGCTTGCATCCCAAGAGTCTCCATCACAGCAAAGGTTCACTGAGGTTGTTCTGCGTAGAGGTGGTCGGAAAATAGTCCCTACAGTGGCAAAAGACACTAAGGCCCATACAACAGATGTAAAAAAGCCAATCAGAAGAAAAGTGCCTCAAGGACACACAGATGAAACACAGTCATCTAGCACAAAACAAATTATCGTTAGCAAAAGCACTGGGATGCCTTTAGAAGGTGATGCCTTTCTACCCATCCCTGGAGACCAAAAAAAGTCTCCTGTTTCACCTGTGGTTGAGGAGACACCGATCGGTTCCATTAAAGAGAAGGTTAAGGCTCTTCAAAAAAAAGTAGAGGAAGAACAAAAAGGTCAGAAAAAACAAACAGGCCAAAAACCTCCATATAAAGCAGCCGAAGCCAAAGCATCTTCTGTTGTCAAAGATCAAAAAACATCAGGCCTGAAAAAACAGACTTCTTCACCGCAGAAACAAACATCTTCTAGGTCAACAAGCTCTGAGCCAGGTAAACTAGAAGAAACCATGTCTGTAAGAGAACTAATGAGAGCATTTCAAACTGGCCAAGATCCCTCAAAAAGAAAGTCTGGGCTCTCTGAGAATAAAGGTCCTTCTAAAACAGAAGGCACAACAGTGAGTAAACCAGAGGCTGTGCTCACAAAGTCGCAATGTCTTCCCCAAGCACTCTCACATGAAGAAGTGTCTCTTGATGTTTTAAAGCCTGAAGAACACCATGAAGAAAAAGAAGTCAAATGTAGTCCACACATAAAAAAATATGAGGACATTAAAGAAGATGCAAAAGCAAGACAAAAGAGACATCAACTTCCAGGGGAAAAGAGTGGTAAGGCTGTGGTAGTGTCAGCAGGTCCTTTTACTCACTCAAGCATGACAACAGCAATTCCTCAAAATTTGTCAGAACAGTACAAAGATCTTTTGCCTGACAATGGTACAGAGAACAGTGCATTTGATGACAGCCCTGACAGCATTAGACATGAAGCATTGGTTGAATCGCCCAGTGCCAGCCTTGCTGAAGTGGAAGCCCCATTGAGTTCTGAGGAAAGTTACAAACATGAGGGCATGGCTGAGACTCCAGAAACAAGTCCAGAGAGCCTCTCATTATCACCGAAAAAGCCAGCTCAGTCTATACTTGCAAAGACCTCAAAATCAGTAGCAGTCACCCCTAAAATCAAGACAAGTAAAGTATCTGTTTCCTTTTCTACTGAGATGAAGACAACTAATGAACAGGCATCTGAAGCTAAAGTTCATCATCCAGAATTGAACAAAGCAGTGGATGAACCAGCAAAAAGTGAGTCTATGTCTATTCCTCATGGAAATAGGGTGGTGAACTTTGAGGGTGAACAAAATTCTGTTGATAAGGACATTGTTTCTGTGTCATCCAAGCCATCTAAATCTCGAAAACTGACAAAAAGAACATCTGAAACACTAGAGAGTTTTCTGAGCGATGAGGAATCCTTTGATGGTCAACCACTACCAACCTCTGCTGACTCCCTGGCCTCAAGGGCAGCTACACAGGATCATGGTGGTTTAGTGCTACCTCTTAGACACCAAGATTCAGAGAACCTTAGTCCAGTAGCTGATGACTCTTTTACTATTAGCCACAAGGACTCTTTAGAGGGTAGTCCCTTGATGGAAGACAACTCTTCCCATAAAACCCCAGACTCTATTGAGCCTAGTCCAACTAAAGAATCCCCGTGTCGTGACTCTTTAGAAAGCAGCCCTGTAGAGATGAAAACCAACCTGGCTTTTCCGCCTACAGTAGAACAACCCAGTGTGACCACAGGGCCCCTGACATCCTCCAAAGCCCCTGAAATCCCCCCAGACAATTTGCGTAGTAGAATGCTCAAAGAACAGGAGGGTTATGCCGACGGTGACAGTTGTGAGCAGACGTCCCTGATGACAAGTTCGGGTAAGAGTCCTCTCTCACCTGACACACCAAGTTCTGAAGAGGTAAGTTATGAGGTCAATCCCAAAACCCCAGACCCCATGGTCCTGATTGTTCCCTTTAAGCCATCAGTAATCCCAGCGGAGACAGTAGAAGATGATGAGTTGAAGTGTGGCCTGACACAGAGGAAAATTACTCCAGAGGAAGAGATGTTTAAAATGGCTGCCAAAATAAAAACATTTGATGAAATGGAGCAAGATGCAAAAGACAAAAAGGACAATAGAAAAGATAGTGAATCCTCTCAGACCTTTGTAGCATCTGATGCAGGAGATGGCAGCTTCAGACTGTTTGAGCTTGCATCCAAACATGAAACATCCTCTGTGGATGATGTTGGGTTTAGTAAACTCAAACAAGCCTCAGAGATAGCACGGTCTGTTGAACCGATCATTAAAGTACAACCTCCCTCTCCTTTTCCAGCAGGTATTCATAAGAGCCCCCAAACATCTGACGACATTCAACAAACCATGGCCCACAGTGCAGCATCTTCAGTTGAATCAGCAATAAGGAGACCTCAGTCTGTCTCAGAAAAGCATACCATAAAACCACAACTTCAAGAATCTCATAGTGAGAAATTTAAGGACAAAGGTTATGTTGATTCAGAGTTAGTACAGCTAAACAAAACTTCCTCTAACAGCAAAAATATAACTGATGAACAAAAAGAGCAAAGCTTAAAAAGATCAAAAGGAAATCAAGAAATGTACAGTTATGAACAGCAGAAGGAGGCAGCTAATTGCCAAAATCCTGATTACATTCCTCCACATAATCAGGAAGAGGCTAATGTAACAGATGAGATTAAAGGTGATTACATGAGGAATGCAGGGACATCTTATGTTGATATTTGTAGTGGCAGCTTAGATATTGATACTATTCCAATTATCATTGGGCAGACAAAAGAAACTTTTAAACCAGAAATATGTATTTATGATGACACAGAGGAAGATGATGCTGAGGAGGAACCTCCTAAGACTGAATCTAGAGGAGTTACAGCAAAAGCAGAGACAGATGCCTGGAATTCAATGCGAGAAGATGATGATGCATTTGCAGCAAGAGTCAAAGAGGAAGAGCAAAAGATCTTGGGTCTGGCTGTAGATCGGCAGTCCCAAGGGGCAACTCCGGACACAACACCAGCAAGGACACCCACTGAGGAGGGTACACCAACAAGTGAACAAAATCCTTTCCTTTTCCAAGAAGGAAAACTTTTTGAAATGACAAGAAGTGGTGCAATAGACATGACAAAAAGGAGTTATGAGGAGGAAGGGTTTGCGTTTTACCAAATAGAGCAACCTGTTGTAGAGGGTATAGCTGAAGAAGAAGGTAATGAACCTGTTAGAGCATCCAGTGATGCTGAGAATGAGATTAGTTGCAACCTATCTTTGCAAATAAAAGCAGAGGAGGATGAAGACCTCCTTAAAGAGGTTACAGATTTATCTGTACATTCTCCTGCTGGGGATAGACTGGCTGCAGCTACAAAGTCTGATATTTCAAAATCTAAAACCCCCTTTAAATTGGATGATTCTTCCTCAACCATAACCTTAGAGAAGGACCAAACTATGTTAGAGGTTAAATCAGACAAAGTTATGAGTGAGGGACATGTAGTATCTGATACTGGTTCCTCTGACATTGTCATAACCAATGTCCAGACAGCAGTGTCGACAGTTACTAGATCAGTTCATTCCCAACAAGACCAAGAGTCCTCAGATTCCTCCCCAGAAGATCAGCACTCAGTAATAGAACAAACTAAAGCCCCTGAAAAGACTCAATCCCAAAGTAAACCTGTCTCTAAAAGTTACACTGCAGCATCTACGGCTAGAAAAGATATGCCTACCTCCAAAGAGGAAGAGAAACCAAAATCCCGAATCCCTGTTAAGGCCAGCTCCCTCAAGTCTGAATGTGTTGAACCTGCCAAGGACAAGAAATCAAAGCTGCCCATAAAACCTCAGTCAAGGAGAAAATCTGAGACAGACACTAGCTCATCCATGACCTCCAGTTTAGCAAAGTCTTCCAAAGCCAAGAGCTTCTGTGAAAGTGATTCCAGCAAGAAACCAGCCAAAAAGGACCAGAATCGTCCAACAAGCACTGACCTATCCAGCACAACTAAGACACTTCCTTCAAGATTACCAGTCAGGGGAAAGCCTGGCCAGCCAGTTCAAACTTCCACACCAGCAAAGCAAAAAAAGAGTCGGCCAACTGACACAAACAAACAGTCCATTAAATTTTTTGAAAAGATTAGTCAAGAAGCAGCTAAGGTAGTGGAGAGTTTGGCTCAGGCAGAGAAAGACAAACAGGAGGCTGCTGCCTTGTCTGATGATGAAAGCGCCGTTAATGCCTCAATAATAGAGAGTGAACATTTCATTGACATGCAAATGCCTTTCCCTGAGGATCCCTTGGTCATTAGGCCCCGATGGGACAACCCTGTTGAGACGCAGATGGAACGAATCCCTGCTGATAAAGTCCGAAGTCAAGGTATCCCCCATCTCTTGGGGCCCATTATATCTTTCTCATCTGCCTCAGCACCTCAGTGATGAAAGTGCTGCTTCTCTGTGTTGTAACTAATGCTTCAACTCTTCGTGGTGCTTCTTTGATGTTTGGGCTATCTTTGTGACTGTGTCTTTTCCTTTTATCTGACATAAATTTCAACATTAATATAAAACCAAATGCATTGGGGTGTATTTATAGTGTTGTTGTTTTTTGCCAGTATATTCACTATACATTTAAACTTAAAACATGATTTGGGAGATACTGTTGATACATTATTTGCAAATCCTGGGCGAGTTATTCATTGATGTATATCATGTATTCATTGCAGATTGAGAGTTTACCTAGTATTTGATTATTTCTTGAAATAAGTCTGAAAAATTGAAAAATGACTCAGAAATGTTGGTTTCAAAAGTATAGTTAAAAATATTAATTGATATATTTTCTTCATGAGAAAGCCAGTGAACATATTTATTCTAACGTTAAATGGTAAATTGGAAAAAAAAAAACATAATTACGATTTTGTGTTATATTTGTGCTTATGTGGCTCTTGCTGCTTTGCTGGAATTTGCAGTAGATCCACAGGAAGAGACTGATAGGAAAGAGGGGCGTCTGACTGTGATAGCAGATCACCTTGGTTTCAGCTGGTCAGGTAAGCATTTTTCAAAATCAGTTAACCAGGTTTCAGAAACACTGTCGTTACATTAATTCAGTTATAGTCACTTGTGAGCAGAGAGCTTAGATGCTGACAGAGCAATAGATTAAGTATACAGAGCTAGACAGAAAGTATTCATATACGTAAACTTTAAACAGGTACCTTGGTTTCAAAACCTTTGGTAACCACTTCTCCATACTGACATTTTTTTAAATGCCGTACAATGCTTAATAATACAGTTTATGAGTGACCCAGCAGTACAGGAAAACATTTTGTTGTTAAAATAGTAGAAATGTTGAAGAGGTTGGAATACTTTTACATTATGGTTGAATTTGTTTACAATAACTGTCTACTATCTACACTTTATTATTGTAAACCTTATTTCAACACATATTGTCTTGCTGTAAGCACACTTTGTGGCATAAGCATACTTTGTTGATCTGTATTAAACACATAATTTATTACCAAAGTGTTTTTGTTCAATCAGAATTGGCTCGAGAGCTTGAATTCAGTGAGATACAGATCAATCAGATAAGAAATGAGAATCCAAATTCTCTACAAGACCAAAGCCATGCCCTCATAAGGCTATGGAAAGAAAGGGAGGCCAAAAATTCCACAGGTAAGATACTTGATCCTATGTTTTCCTTTAGTTTATATCTCAATTTACATAGCTCTATTCACCAGATAGCAAACATTATTTAATCTGAGATCAGTTCATTTAAATAATTAAAGGGATGGTACACCCCAAAAATAAAAATCTTTACAAAATACATTTTTGAGCAAGTACTTAAAAACAGTGCCCAAAACAGCATGGAATTTGAACTATTCAGCTATTTGGTAAAGAACATGGACCATTCTAAAAATCAACACTTGTTAACATCAAACACCTGCGAGTCTGCAATCAAAAAGAAAAAGTGTCAAAACAAAGATCCAAACCACAGTGGCAGATATGATAATCTAATGGCTTTCTGATATAGACTTTGTCTGAATATCTTATTACTATTAAGAGTAACCATGGGGTAACCGTAATTTTCACCCACACTGTACAGAAGTGCCAAAAAAACAACAGATGCAAAATAAATATTTTGCAATTAACATGCGACTGTGAGTTTACATGTTTCAATCGTAGAAATAGAGAGGCTAATGTTCTGTAGCATAGCTTTAATTATAATTTTTTCTTCTTCTTCATTCTGGCACTTAACTCACCATTGTTGTAATTGACTGAATGAGGAAATATGTGCTATATATATGTGAAAACGCATACAGTATATTTGGTTGACCAATTGGGTGAAAATTATTATCAGACATATAACATAAATAGCCTTTGCTCACCACCAGAAAATCATAGAGACGGGTTCTGCCAAGGAAGAAGGATCAATCACATTGTCTAGTTGCATTCTAGTAGGCAAAAATATACATAACATAATCTCTCCACTTATTAGCAGAGAACACTTTGATGAAGACACTTACAAAAATAAATCGCATGGACATTGTTCATCTCATCGAAACAAAAATCATCCAGTCCAGTCAAGACCAGTCATCACACACCTATGCAGAAATTGAGCAAACCATATCATTGGATCATAGTGAAGGTATGGATGATACTGAATTTAAACTTATTATTAGTGGGGTTTTTTTAGAAAGTCACATTGTATTATTTATTACTTTTCCAAAAGAGAATGAATCACTTCACTTTTCCATTGATTTCATAACATCTTAACAAAAACTATGTTGGCCTTGCAGGTTTTTCAGCCCTACAGGAGGACATGGACAGCCCCAGGCCAGGTCGGCGAGCAGAAGTCACGCAAAAAGGGTCAGAACTTGGGCCTCTGGTGGCATCTGTGGAAGATCTCTCCTTTAATGTAACTTCCCTTGATGATACCCAGAAAGAGAGGTTGCTGGCAGAAAAAGAGGTGGTATCAGAGTACGTTAATACTATTCCTTACCTATTCCATTAAAAATGTATTAATAATATATATATATATACTGTAAAAAAGTGTTTTAAATTTCATTCTGTATTTGTCAGGGTGGTCGGAGCCTCAGCACATAGTTCCTTTGATATGGTTGGACTGAGGCAACAATTCCCAGGCACTATCAAAAGAGTAAGTCCCTTCTTTACCCTGTACAAAGCTGTTCCCTGGAGACTGCAGTCTCAAGTTCATGGCCCAGTTTGTATAGGTGGTACTATTTCCAACGAATCATCAGACAAGGCACACGAAACTGTGAATGATCCTCTCCAAGAGTTAGGAGCTACTGGTGGTCAATTTATACCAGTATGCACCCAACAGGATGATGAACAGAATGCCCCCCCTATAAATTCAAATGAAGAGTACAATCTGAAACAGAGACAAACAACCTTGTCAGATTTTGGGCACACCCTGTTGGAATCTGAGAATGCCGAGCCAGATTTCAATGAGTTGTCTGTGGAACTCAAGCAAGATTCTGAAGATTATATGAGCTCACCTGTCTCCAGTGCAATACGTTTCTTTACATCCCCATCAAATGAAAAGACAGAAATTTCATCTAACCCCTCGAATAAATATGAGGTTGCACTTCCAAAGAAACCAAGTCAGAGTGAGGAGTATATACAGCGTCATGTTGAGGAAGTATCTGACAGATTCTATAGAACCCTTTTTGGTGAAAGTTATGTCTTACCTGAGCTATCTGAAAAAAATGTAATTGTAGAGACTTACAGGTTCCCTGAAAATGAGATTTCTTCTGTGGATGAAGAGAATTGTAACATCATTCCTGTCTGTGTAGAAGAATCTTCAGATGTTTCCAAAGATAGTGATCAGTTTGGAATCACAGAATTGTCCACTGAAAGAGTACAAAGCATAAATCAAATAATTTCCAGTCCTCTTCAACAACCAAGCATGCCTTTTGTACTTGTAAGTGGAACAGACATTGCAGATAAGATTACCCCGTCTAAACTCAATCAAATGTCACTTGATTCAGTTACTAAGCAGCCACATATGATATCACTTCCAACTGATTTGGGTTCTTCAGAAGAAAGGGTTGAAGTAGCCATGCCAATCACTCTAACCAAACCAACAGATGCTGAATGCACAAAAATGGAATATACCACATTAATATCAGCTGAAATTGTGGAGTGTAGACCTCTTACACCTGTATCTTTAACATCCTCAGTTGAGCAAAGATCGTTGTCACCAGATTTAGAGTTTGAATATTTTGATAACCTTGGAATGACTTCATCTGAATATAGATCATCACCAGAATCAGTGGATTCTTTGCCTTTAGACTCACCACTACCATTTGAATATAGGCCGTCTTCAGCAGACTCATGCATATTAATGGCTGAATTAAGAGTATCTTCACCTGAATCTGTAGCTTCAGTGAATGAATGCACTCTTCTCTCTGTTGACTCTCCATTGCCTGATTTTAGGCCAGCTACGCCTTTGCCAACTTTTGAAAATTACACACCTGAATTCACAATATATGTTGAAGAATACAAAACATTATTTGCACCTGGTGAAAAAACAGTTCCTCTTAGAGGATGTATTGAAAATTCACTAGGAGCATGTTATTTGGATGTGACTGATGACACAGAAAGACCTATTTCACCTGGTTCTGTGATTTTCTGCAGATCATTATCACCTGAATCAAATGGATCTTGGTCTCCTATGTCCATTGGTTCTGACATTTTAGATAGCGAACACTCCACTGAAAAAAGTTTTGAAAGCTATGCTCCATCTCCTTTTGAATTTTTGACTGAATTAAGACCATCATCTCCAGAATCAACAGCGTCTGTAAATGAATATAGAGTACTTCCCCCTGATTCCCCAATTCTGTGTTTTGCAACTGAAGTACAAAATGAATATTTAGCACTCATGACAGGATACAGATCACCATCATTAAAATCTGAACTTTCAGACACTGACTGTGACCTGATATCATTAGAGTGTCTAGCTGGAAGTCGTCCATCATCCCCTGAATCAGTTGCATCTCTCAATAATCAGAGATGCCTTTCGCCTGATTCTCCTCTTCCCAGCTTTACTCAAACAATGTGGGAAAGTTTCATACCCACTAAAGTTTATAGATCTGATTCATTTGAGTCAGACCTATCAGATAATAAAAACAAACCAATATCAGAAGTATTGACTGAAACCAGAATATCATCTCCTGAATCATTTACATCGATAAATGAACACAGACCCCTTTCGCCTGATTCACCTCTGCCTGTATATAGAACCACACTACACTTTGATGTCATCCAATTTTGGAGCCAAAGAGACTCATCTCCTGAATTAGAAACATCATCTGATATTGAATATTCACACTGTGAGCCCTTGATTTGTGAGCCAAGATCTCAATCCCCAGAATCATCAATTTTAGAGCTTGAATATGTTCCTTTGTCCACGGTTATAGTTGAATGTGTTCCTCTTGAGGGCGAGCCAACAGAAAAAACATACACTCAAATATTAGCTAGTGAGCCCACTCAATCACTACACAATGAAGAACAAAGCCTGAGTGAATTACCAAAACCAAAGGATATTTTAATGTCTAAAGCTATGCTCAGAAATCATATTGCCAAAATATTCGATCCACATTACAAAGGTGGTTCCAAGCTTGTTGCTTTGGGCAACACTGGAGATGTCTCAACAACTTTACATGGTCAGCAAATTATATACTCACCCTCTACAGAATCCAAAATTCACAATTCTTTTGAACAAAACCTACTTGTCGAGTGTACAGTGAATAGTCAGGATTTACCTCAGATTGAATTGAATTTTGAAAGTCAATGCAACCCACTTTCGTCATATCATCAGTTTAGACCAGTATCCCCAGAATCACTTTTGCTTGATGACACTCTTGAAGAAACTGTGTGTAGACCCTTGTCTCCTGAGTCAGTGTCATCAGTAAATGAGTTCAGGCCACTATCACCTGACTCACCTGTAACCGAATTCTGTGGATTTTTCTCTCAGAGTACCTTTCCAGTAACAGGACCTAGATCATGTTCACCTCAGTCACTGTGCTCAGAGAACACAGAATGCGAACCTTACATTGAAGATTTGCTAAGTATAGAATATCGACCAGATTCCCCCGATTCAATTTTATCAGACACAGACAAAAGATCACTTTCTCCAGACTCCTTGCCTGAATGGAGACCCATGTCACCTGACTCTGCCTTGTTATTAAAAGATATTAGAGGTTCTTCTCCACAGTCAAATGTGTCCATAAATGAACGTAGGCCCCTATCTCCAGACTCACCTATACCACAGTATTTTCCAGCACTATTTGAATTAGTTTTAGCTACAGAATACAGGTCTTCATCCCCTGAATCTGCATTCTCAGAGGACGAAAGTGAATTAAATCTTTTTAACCTAGATTCTTATCCAGAATCTATAAATGATGAAAGGCCAGACTTTAGATCTTTGTCTCCTGATTCTCCAATACCTCAGTATTATACTTTTCAATTTGAACCAACAATGTTTACAAGTTACTTATCACCATCCCCTGAATCTTTACTATCAGAAATAGATATGCAGACAGATGTATTTGATGACTTGGTGATTGACTTTAGAAGGTCTTCATTAGACTCAGTCACATCACTGAATGAAAACAGACCTCTGTCCCCTGATTCACCTATTCCTGAGTTCACCATGGCCACACACACATTTAACATGCCATTTACAGGCTCTCGATCACCCTCTCCAGAATCAGTCACTTTGGATGTTGAAAATGAATTGTTTCACTCTGAACTTTATCCAGAGCAAAGATCTGACTCTCCTCAGTCTGTGATATCAGAGACTGAGATTAGACCACTGTCCCCTGACTCACCTGTGCCTCAATTCATGACATCGTTCCCTCAGAGTACTTTTGCAGTAACAGGACCTAGATCATGTTCACCTCAGTCACTGTGCTCAGAGAACACAGAATGCGAACCTTACACTGAAGATTTGCTAACTATAGAATATCGACCAGATTCCCCTGATTTAATTTTATCAGACACCGACAAAAGATCACTTTCTCCAGACTCCTTGCCTGTATGGAGACCCATGTCACCTGACTCTGCCATGCTTTTAAAAGATATTAGAGGTTCTTCTCCACAGTCAAATGGTTCCATGAATGAAAGCAGGCCCCTATCTCCAGACTCACCTATAACACAGTATTTTCCAGCACTCTTTGAATCAGTTTTAGTTACAGAACACAGGTCTTCATCCCCTGAATCTGCATTATCAGAGGACGAAAGTGAATTAAATATTTTCAACCTAGATTCTTCTCCAGAATCAACAGAATCTATAAATGATGAAAGTCCAGACTTTAGATCTTTGTCTGCTGATTCTCCAGTACCTCAGTATTATACTTTTCAATTTGAACCAACAATGTTTACAAGCTACTTATCACCATCCCCTGAATCGGTACTATCAGAAATAGATATGCAGACAGATGTATTTGATGACTTGGTGATTGACCTTAGAAGGTCGTCATCAGAGTCAGTCGCATCACTGAATGAAAACAGACCTCTGTCCCCTGATTCACCTATTCCTGAGTTCACAGCACCCACACAGATATTTATAATAGCACTTTCAGCCTCCCGACCAACCTCTCCAGAATCTGTCACTTTGGATGTTGAAAATGAATTGTTTTGGTCTGACCTTTATCCAGAGCAAAGATCTGACTCTCCTCAGTCTGTGATATCAGAGACTGAGATTAGACCACTGTCCCCTGACTCACCTGTGCCTCAATTCATGACATTCCATCCTCAGATTACTTTGCCAGTAACAAGACCTAGATCATGTTCACCTCAGTCACTATGCTCAGAGAATACAGAATGCGAACTTCATATTGAAGATTTGCGAACTATAGAATATCGACCAGATTCCCCTGATTCAATTTTATCAGACACAGACAAAAGACCACTTTCTCCAGACTCCTTACCTGAATGGAGACCTATGTCACCTGACTCTGCCATGATTTTAAAAGATATTAGAGGTTCTTCACCACAGTCAGATTGGTCCATGAATGAATGTAGACCCCTATCTCCAGACTCACCTATACCACAGTATTTTCCAGCACTCTTTGAATCAGTTTCTGTAACAGATTCTATGTCATCATCCCCTGAATCTGAATTATCAGATGAGGAATGTGAATTAAATGTTTTCACCCAAGATTCTTCTCCCGACTCAACAGAATCTATAAATGATGAAAGGCCTGACTTTAGATCTTTATCCCCTGATTCTCCAGTAGCTCAATATTATAAGTTTCATTTTGAACCAACAATGGTAACAGGTTACACATTAAAATCCCCTGATTCAGTGCTATCAGAAGTAGATATTCAGAACGATGTACTTGATGACTTCATGATTGACCTTAGAAGATCATCTTTGGAGTCAATTGCATCAACTGATGAAAGCAGAGCAATTTTCCCTGATTCACCTTTTCCTGACTTCACACTGCCCACACAATCATTTATCTTTCCAGAGATAGGCTCCTGTCCAGCTTCCCCAGAACTGGACTGTGTGGATGATGAAAATACACTTTATCAAACTGACTTTATTTCGGAACAAAGACCTGACTCTCCCCAGTCTATAATATCAGAAACTGGGGGTGTACCACTGTCCTCTGACTCACCTGTACCTCAATTCAGTGTGTTATTGTCTCAGATTACTTTGCCAGTATTAGGAAGTGGATCATGTACACCTCAATCACTGTCCTCAGGGACTACAGAATTTGAACCCTCTTTTGAAAACCTGTTTATTAGAGGCTCTTCTCCACAGTCAGCTGTGTCCATGGATGAATGTAGATGTCCTGACTCACCTATACCACATTACTCAGAATTATTCATTGAACCAAGGCCAATAAAAGCACATGGGTCGTCCTCGCCCGAGTCTTTGACATCAGATGCTGGTTATGAGTTATATGAGTTAGAGATCAGTGCATCAAAATGTATGTATAGGCTTCCTTTAGTGGATTTAGTATCAGAGAATGAACCTACCTCAGGTGAGATTAAATCTCATTTGGCTTATTTTAGGGCATCCTCAACAGACTCTGACACCTTAGTTAATGATTTTAAAATGCTTTCTCCTGACTCACCTGTGCCACAATATTTTCCAGCACTCTTTGAATCAGTTCCAGATTATAGGTCTTTATCAGATTATATGTCCTCATCCCCTGAGTCTGGATTGTTAGAGGAGGAACTAAATGTTTTAACCTCAGAAGCTTCTCCAGAATCTATGCATGAAGGCAGATCTCTCTCCCCTGATTCACCTATACCCATGACTGATTCTCCAATACTTCAGTATTGTGCTTCACACTTTGAATCAACAATGGTAACAGGATACAGGTCAAAATCTAATCAGGCAATATTATCAGAAATAAAAACGCAGACAGATGGATTTGATGACTCACTGGTGGATCTTAGAACATCCTCACCAGAATCAATTGCATTGGTAACAGAAAACAGACCATTGTCCCCTGATTCACCCATTCCTGAATTCACACAATCCACATACACATTTTCTATACCAGAATCAGATTCTATATCGACTTCCCCATACTCTATGAGCAATGAAAATGAATTATATCCATTAGACTTCAGTATGGGGCAAAGGCCTAACTCTCCTGAATCAGTAATATCAGAAACTGAGCCTAGACCAACTTCTCCTGAATCACTAAGTGATTACAGAGAAATGTCTTTTTACACAGCAAGATCTGTGGTAGAACGTGCATCTCCAGAATTCTTTACACCTTTGGAAGTGTGTGGAATATTACCTCCAAACTCTGTTCCACAGTTTAAAATATCAGCAATAAATGTACATCAATCAGAGTCATCTGAGTCACCTACATCAGAGACAGACATTGAACTTTGGGTAATTGCATCTCCAGCTACTGAACAGAGACCCTCCTCCCCTGAATCAGTCATATCCCTGAATGAAAAAAGACCATTATCACCAGACTCACCTATTTATGACTTCAAGTCATCAGTGCATATAAATAACACCCACAAAACGACATACAGATCATCCTCCCTAGAATCAATTTTATCTGATTTAGAATTTGACATGGTGAACTTTGCATCTGAGGATGTTACATGGACTGAAAATAGACCCTTATCTCCTGCGTCAGGTGAAATATCTCCTGTGGATCAATGTCATTTAGAAAATAATCACACTAATGATCAAAGCCAAAACTTGTTTGGCCAAGAGATATCCAACACTGTGACATGTCTGACATTAAACATGACTCCCAGAATGATGCCTCAATATAAACTTGTGTACAAGCCTGTTCCCTTAGCATTAATTTCCCATTTGTATGATCCTCAATATAAAGGCGAAACTTTCTGTCTAAAGCCAGGTGTGTTTGAGTATGCTGAATGTAAAAAGACGGCAAATAATGAATTCACAGAGCAACCCAATTATGACATTTCCAACAATGCTATATCTTACACCTCACCTTTTGATGACAGTTCTCTGCAAACACATGTACAAACAGAATCATTTGATTTATGTGGAAAAAATCAAGCATTTTCCAATGATTCTTTCTTTTATTGTACAAGTTTAAATGCATTTCTAATGGACTCTTCAGATAGGACAGCCTCTTCACCAGAATCATATACATCTATAAATGAGTACAGGAAACTCTCTCCTGACTCTCCAATTCCTGACCAAAGACCTTCATTACCATTGGAAGAGTTTTTGTTCGAAAGTCGACCCTCATCCCCTGACACGTTTTTTTCAGTGAATGAATTTCAAAGACTTTCACCTGATTCACCTATACCTGAATACTCGCCACCATCACCAGTTCCAAATGCACATATTTCTGAATCTAGTGAGGTAGTCATGCAACACAAATCCATTTTGAGTCCACTATTACCTTCAATAAGTAATAATCAAAGTTCTGATATGGACTCAGTATATCCTGAATCATACTCATCATGGTACCCACTTCCACAATGGATCATGTCTGAAAACAGACCTTTATCATCTCTCTCAGATTTTTCAGACACAGATTCTAGACCTTTATCTCCTCAGATTTTCTGTTTTGAAACAGATGTGCGAAACCCATCACCTGAAGCAGCAACATTAAACACAGAACTAACAGAAACTATTACTCCAGAACCCTTAATTTGTAAGACATTTTATCGGCCTGAAACACCTGAATCGGTGATAATTGAATCTGAAGATGAGTTTTATGAGAATTTGAATGAATTGACATTTTCTGAAATTGATGAGATTAAGGAAGATTTACCTGTCTTCAAAAATGATCCTGCTTTGCTGAATCTAGTGACATTTGAACAATGCACGGAACAAATCAAGTCTCCACATGAAATAGAGGAGCCTGTTTCTGAAATTAGAATTGAGGATTCATTCGATGATGGACTACAACCAAATGCATCTCACAATATAGCGTCAGAGCAAACACAAAAGGACACACAAAGTGTAGCAAAGACAATTACTTATTGTGAAGAACAGGAAATAATCACAGCATCAAGTGAATCTGCAAATGAAGACTCTAGCAAAGGACTCAATATCCATAAAATAGATGAAAAGAGACACATGGAAAGTCCACAGCAACAAAAAGAAGATGTAGGACATGGTTTAAGAAAATTAGCCCCTCAAGATGACAAAAAAACGGTAAGAAGACAAGCATGCAGCTGTGAATCTTGTGCATTCGTAACAATGTATGAACCAAGAGTAATGTAGTGTCAGATCTGCCCTTACAGTTCTGGATCTACTAACAAATCAAGACTAAACGGACAACTCTTGAGGAGTGTGCAGCTTACAAAAGAATGGTCAATTCTGAGAATGTTTACTAATTCACCATAATGATTTTGTAGTGAGACTTATTCTCAACTGCATGTTTGAATCTTAGTATTAAGGTATGTCCACATTGATGTTATGACATGTAATTGTTTCAGTGTTTCCATGAAACAAAATATGTTGGATTTGTTTTGTGTAACTTATACAAAGAGGGAGAAACATTGTTTTGTTTCCTTTCATTTTGCACAGGACCCTGTCTCAGAGGCATTAATGTCTCAAGTCAAAGATTCAAGTCTACGAAAAAGAGATACACCATCCATTTCAAAAAGTTTAAATTTAACAGAATCCTTGATGAAAGAGCCATATTTAGCCACATGTATCTCCAACATACCTGAGCACAACAGATCTCAGCCTTTCTTTGATTTGGCAAATAAATCCACTCCTGATTCATCACCTGAAACTAAAACATTGAAAGGATTGGAAGAAGTAAATTCTTTTCAGTTTCATCTTAAAGACTCTCACAGAAGAGTTGAACTAAATCAAACTGATTCCTCTGCATTTAGTTTTGGTCTTGAATCACATGATTATAAAAATTTGCCCTCAGGATCTATGAAAACACCATCAACAGGCACTCCTCTTTCACCTATATTTAACACATCCTCTTCTGATCAAGGGAATTCTCCAGAGTCCCACAAATTTCTAGGCAAGGAAATATCTTGTGCTGCAGAAACTGTTCAGCGTTCCTCAGATTTTAAATGTGTGTCTAAATTTGAGCAGGCTTCACCATCTTTAGGTGGTGATAAGCCTGAATTAAGTTTAGTTATTGCTGGAACGTATCCACTTGTAGCTGCAATGTCACCTTGTACTCTGGAAGTAACTCATGAGTTGACAGGTGACCAGATGCAGTTAGATGCCACTGCAGTTTTAGATGCTGACTCTCCACTTTACAGTTTTAACCTTAAAGCCAGGCCAATACCTGTTCATGCAGATAGCATCGAGTCAGAAACTGAGTTTTTTGATTGTCGGCAAACGTTTTCTGATACATCTGAGCCAGAGGTCAGATCATCAGAGGTTTTAGATGTTCCTCAAACAATTTACCACGTTGAGGAACTTCCATCTTTATCAAGCAGCCCTGGATATCTGACAGGCATTTCTAAACTTAGAGAGCACACACAGTTGAAAAAGGATGAGCAGCGCTTATCCTGGGCCAGTGAGGACCTACCCATAGTTCTTGAGCCAGAGGATGAATGTGAGGTTGGTGAGGAGAAAGATTTCCCTTACGATTATACAGGTGGTCATTCATTTGCTGAAGAGTTACCTCCAATAGAGGGAGCAGAATATGATGACGATGATGACTCTCTAGGGAGGGTAAGCAATCTAGCATGATGTTTGCATTTAGTTTCTGAAGACAGTGTTGTCACTTCCTAGCCATTTCACAACATTTCAATATTAATAGTTGGTGTTTTGATTAAAAAATATATATATATAGTTTATATGTACTTACACTTAACTCAATTAACTTATAGTGCTGGATATAATGTAGCAACTAACAAGAAGCAGTATTTTTATTGACTGCATGTAAAAAGAGCTTCCAGAGTACAGGCTTTGCATGGTGTGACGTGCAATTACAGTATATGATATAAACAACAGTACCTAAAACATACTACCACAATGCATCTCTGCTACTCTTAGGAAATAGCTGAAGAACTAGGTTTGCTGTCTGATAGTTCAGAGGAGGAGGTGTTGACCACCAGGGTGGTGCGGCGCAGAGTTGTAATTCAGGTACCTGTGTTGAGTGTGCGCTGGTGTCATTGGTCCGCAATTTCCATATTTTGGTGTGATGATAAAAAAAAAAAAAGTGTTTTCATTTGTTGGTACAATGACCTACGAACAAGCATATGCATCAAACAGTAACATTATATTTCATTTCCCATAAAAGGTATTTTTTCTCAGGATTTTCCATTTACACTTTCAATCTAATACTGTAATTGACAAATATTATATGAATTATATTTTTATAATATAAAACTATGTCACTGTACAGTATGTCAATTTGAGTATGGGTGGAGTTAATTTACATTTTCTTTATATTTAGAAGATCTATGTTTTATATTTTTTAGGGTGATGAGATGCCTGAAATCCCTCCTCAGACTGTGACAGAAGAGAAATACACTGACGAGTATGGAAACATGGTGATTAAAAAGGTACATGCTATAACTTATTAACTGGTTAATTGTAGGTTGCCTTTAAAATAATGTATGTAATTCAAAGGGAATATGAAGGGACCATATCATTTACAATGAATTTTGATTAGATTTTCTTTTTAAACAGTTCAAACTACCTTTAAATACTGTTTATTGATGTAATTAATTATGACCATTGGATTTTAGGCACTTAATGTTTATTGGATTATTTAAGTTTAATAGTTTTCCCTATTATTGACAACAACCATAGCTATAATAATGAAGGCACAGAGAAACAATACATAAAACAGAACATTTTTTTTTCCAGCTAATAAACTGACAATATTGTCCCCTTTTTTCCATTATAATTTTCTTAAAATGCTTGAATATGGTAACACAGACAATATATCATATTTCAAGCTTATATGATAACCTTAATAATTTCCTACCTTCTCTACACAGATAACAAGAAAAGTCATCCGTAAGTATGTGTCAGCAGATGGAGTAGATAGAGAGGAAGTGATGCTGGAGGGTCCGCAGCAGGAAGCTGTCACTGTGGATGAGGCTGACAGTTTCTCTAAAGTTGTGAAGAGGACAGTGGTGCGGAGCGGGGGAGATCAGACTGAGGTGTGAAACCACATTTGGATTTGTAAAAACAGTACTATAACATAAATCAATCAACAATTCTTTAACATAAATATATCAGTCATATTGTTTAGTGAATTGACTTGCTTATTTATGCTGGTTCAGATATGTTATATGTGATTCTGTTATTTTCGCTGTTCTTTGTTATTTTATGTTTCATTTCATAGCTCATTTAATGACTCATCAGTGCTCATTTTGAGCTGCTTCAATGCAGCGGTTCAGTAATCACATGACATCAGTCATAATGTAGGGAACCACTCATTATTCATACTTTCTTTGCAATTGAAATTTCACAATGAATTAATTCAATACTATTAATTCAATTCAATTGCTAGCCAGCTACTTGAGTGAGTAAGGAATGTGTGCTCAACATTTGTTGTAGCAACTACAGTATACAGATTTGAATATTGAATTAATCTTTCATCTTGTATTAAGTTTTATGCATTTAGATTATAGACCTCCTTAAAGGGACAGTCCACATAAACAATTAAAATTGTCAGCATTCATTCACTCTAATGTAGTTCCTTGTATGACTTTCTGGTTTTCTGTGGAACACACACACACACAAATATATGTTTAAGAGTGTGGGTCACTAAACAGTTCTGTTTATTATTTACTTTCATTGTATGCACAAAATATAATGGAAGTCAATGTGAACTATACTAGTCAACATTAGAGGATCAAAACTTTTCATCAAAGTTGTCCTAAAAGCAAAATGCTTTCTTGTCTTAGGTTAACTTTAATCCACTTTAAATGCTGTCTACTGTTTGGTTATCAAAACTGGCAGAGTACAGGCCTACTCTGTAAAAAGTCATTGCTACTCATTTAACATCTCATGTGTATGCATTTCAGGTAACCTTCTCTGAACCTTTGTCTTACATTGGGGCAACATCTTCTGAGTTCGAGGAAGAGCCTGTCCAAGGTCGGAAGGTCAGCAAAGTCATTAAAACTATGGTAGTGCAAGGTGAACGAATGGAAAAACTAATTGGAGACCCTTCACTCTCATCGGATCTCCCATCAGCCAAAGACGACTTTGAAAAGGTCTAGATATTTGCTTCTTGTCTAACGTAATGGTATCCAAATACTTGATTGGTAAATACATACAATATTAATATAGGTTTTATTTAATTTGTTTAATTTTTTCATTTTTAAAACTATCCCACTAGCCAAGAGGTTCTAAATCTCTTACGTTTGCATTCTCTTCTTGGCTTAGTGATTTCTCTCTCGTATGTCTAGGCTTTGAGCTATGTAGGAAGCTTTGGAAAAGTGCATCTGCCTCATTTAGTTGAGAGAGAGACGGTGAAAGAGGATGGATCAGTGGTCAGAAGGTCTGGACATTGGCATGTCCGTTTAACATGTAGCTATTTAGGAGAATGGTGTGACAATAATAGAGCAGGCACTAATACCTAATCCACCAAGTGTGACAACAAAATGCATTTTTAACATGGTCCTTATACCATACTCCCTTTTGCCTGAAAGCAAAAACATGTTGGTACACTATGTCACAGATCTAAACAGTGTATTAGATCTGTGACAGTGTCTCTTAGACATGATGACTAGACACTACTAACACAATTCAACCAAGCCCATATGTATATATATGGGCTAGGTTGAATTAATTTTAATATTGGCACCCTTGGTAAATCTGAGCAAAGGTGGCTGTGAAAATAAATCTGCATTGTTTATTCTTTTGATCTTTCATTCAAAAAAGTGTATGATACTATATCAGAAGCTTTGGTGTTTAAAATCAGACGTTATGCAGATCAAAATGGCAAATTAGAGGCATGTTTGTGATAAAAAAGCAACAAAAAGAAAACAAGAACAACCTGTTTTGTATCCTTCAAAGCTACAGTGTGTTATTTTACTAACATATTCCCGTACTCACTTGAGCCATTGCCAGGCTTCATCTACGTTTTGCATGCTGATATTGATTAGTCTAGGCTGGTTTATGCTGGCTTGCTGCTGGCCTAGCTGATAGACCAATATTACCATGCTATTCAGAAGTTTTTTTTTATATTTCCTTTTTTACAACCTTTTTTACAAAAACGCAGTCTACAGACTATATTTTGACCTGAATTTATGTGTAAATTAAATATAAAGTAAAGGTAAACAGCTACTAAAGTAAAACTATATAAGGCTAAGTGACATGTCAATTACAATTAAAGGGTTAGTTCACCCAAAAAGAAAATGTTGTTATTACAGTTTTTCTCGATTGCTAAAACACTATAACCAAGCTTTTAAACTAAAATTTCAAAACCATAACGCTATTT
>JAUMHR010000052.1:22124141-22134425 GCA_032361145.1 Enteromius fasciolatus
TCTGGCTTACACATAACACACTAATACACATTTATTAATCAAATCCGTTAAAGGATTGTTAGGCTGCATTAATTAGACCAGCCGGAACCAGGAACACTCCCCTTAACACACATTGTACTCGTTACATCATAAAAAGCATGGCTTCTACGTTAATATTAGTCTGTCTCGCTCTTATTCTGTTCCTCAGTCTGTATCCAGATCAGATGGTGTATCAGCACAAAGAGATGATTTTCATCAGAGACCAGAACACCTAGATGAGCTCCGTGGACAGATTGGCGGATCCAGATGCACACACACACACACACACACTATAAATCCTTACACAATCTAACATGTGTTTAAAATTGAACTGGAAATGAGGTGCTGGGCGTCCAGCCAGAGGAGAACTGGCCCCAACTAAGCCTGGCTCTCCCAAGGTTTTTTTCCCCATTCTCTTATGGATCGGGTTTTGCTTCCTTGCCATGGTTGCCTCTGGCTTGCTTAGTTGGGGACACCTGATTTCTAGTGATTATCGTCGTTTTGATTACAAAGACCATCTCTGCATGTGATAAATAAAGTTTAATCTCGTCATTATACATTACCATTACTCTTTTTTCCTACTTGATAATATTCAGTGCTTTGCTACAACCTTTATTGTTAAAAGCGCTATATAAATAAAAGTGACTTGACTTGACTTCAGTCGAATCACTTCAACGTTACATATGGGAACTCGCCAGACAGACCAATTGCTTTTAAGCTTTATACTAAAGGTCATAAAATATTGGCGTGCATGTGATTGCGCTCAGGCGCACCTCATCACTGCGTGAGTATAAGAGAATGCACATGCAGATTTTTGCTTCAGAGCCTTCACCGTTCTGGGCTATCCAGGAGAGCCCTCAGCGAGTTCGGAAGAACGAAGGAGGAAGCGTCCTACTTTTAAAGAGTTCCTGCAATCCTGCTCTCTCGTCTGACAGCATTTCGCTGGCTGGCTGTCAGCGGATCCTATGGGCTGGTAGCCTTTTTAAAGGCTGGTGTGCCAGTCATCTTGCAAATCCAGCGAGCAAAGACCTCTGAGTGCACGGAGTTGCCGCGATAGGTTTTTCCTGGGCAACTGGGAAAAGAGCAAATTTTTCTGCGGTTGGTGAACCGCATAGTCCCGTGGTCCTCCTGGAGAAGACCGCTCCCACTGTAACAGGGCTGAGGGTGTCCTTCGGGGCGCCCCGAGAGGCTGAGATGTCTTCGGCAGCATCAGAGGGTGAGTCAGATGGTGAGGCTGAAACAGCTTCGGGAGCGCGCCGCGGTCTCTGCCCCGTCCGCGGCGGATACCTAACTGTCGGTTCTGCTCCTCTGCGCTGCAGTAGTAATCGGGCTGGAGGTACCTCGTGTGCCATCAGCCGACCCTCCGCGGCTGGATGATTGGTTTCTGGGAGCCAGGGATGCGGTCCCGCCGCACTCTCTCCCAGTGCCATTCTTCCCGGAGGTGCACAAAGAGCTTACCAGTCGTGGTGAGCTTCTCACTCATCACGCCTGCGACAAGGCTCTTCGCTACTCTCATTGGCGGTGTGGCCAGGGGGTATGCGGCGATCCATCAGATGGAGCACACGGTTTACAAGCATGAGGCTTACTATGCCGCTGGGCAGGCCACCACCGCTACGCACGCGTTGGCAACACTCCAGGTCTATCAGGCTAAAGTGTTTCAACTCCTGCACGAGAGTGGGCCGGACCAGGGGGCAGTGAAGGAACTCTGTGCAGCGACTGACCTCGCTCTTCGGACGACGAAGATCGCAGCGTGTGCCCTTGGTCAGATGATGTCCACCACGGTGGTCCAGGAGAGACTTCAGTGGCTGAATCTGACGCAGGTGTTGGATGCTGAGAGAGCTCGCTTTCTCGACACCCCCATCTTCCAGGTCGGCCTATTCGGCGACACTGTCGAGGACTTGGCCCAGGAGTTCTCCACAGTTCATGAGCAGACCGAGGCGATGTCTCACATCCTGCCTCGGCCGTCCAGCTTGTTCCCGAGTGCACAGCCACCGCCTGCTCGTCGCCGAGGGCGTCCCCCCGTGGCACCCAGTAATCCTGCTCCGACCCCTGCCGAGGCACCAGATGCCCAACCGGCAACCTGTCGTCGAGCTGGCCGCAGGTGAGGGGCGCCAACTCCTGCTCAGGGACCGACCAATAACACCTGGAGGGGAGGGAAGCGTTCCTGACACAGGCAACCCGGAGGTGATGAGGACTACTCTTTGGGTGACGTCGATGACATCTTTGTCCCCACTCCTGAAGGAGGGACGGGAGCTTCTGTGTATAGGGAAAGAGCAAGTCTTAACAAAAATCTCATCACTTCCGGGCCTAATGCCCAGAGGTTCCCATCTGACCCAAATGTTTTTGTCTCCTCAGATGCAGACCCAGGGCACTGTGTCGCCAGCGCGGGATCCAGGGAGGCAGATAAGCGCTGCTCAAAGGCAGCCAGACTTACAGTCCCTGCCCCTCTTCCCCTACAGGGAACCCCCCCACTGCTGGCACGGCAGTCAACGTCCCTTGATTCCCCTAGTGACTCGGCGGGAAGCCCGCATAGTGCTTCTCAGCCCCCTCGCGGTGGTTGATACGGGCGGTACGCCTCGGCTATGCGATTCAGTAAAAAGAAATATCCCTGAGACCACATCTCATACCCTCTTGGGACCTTGCCGTCGCCTTACATGGCCTGCGGCATGCTCCCTTCGAGCCCCTTCAGAAAACAGATATAAAGAGTATCTGGTGCTGAAGGACAGCACCTTGCATTGTGCTGGTCTCTGCTAAGAGGGTAGGGGACCCACAAACACTCTCTGTCTACGAAGAGTGCCTTGAGCTTGGTCCGGCTGAAAACCCGGCCAGCTTGTGCCCAGGGTTCCCACTGCGTCTTCCGCGATCAGGTAGGAACCCACAAGCTCTGCCCCGGGAGGAGGCAGACCCAGCGTTGAGTTGCTTGTCCTGTACGCGGTCTGAGAAGGCACAGCTACACTGACTCCACTGCTCCAGCAGCTCTGATTGTGCTACTGCAGCCAGCAGAAATGGAATGCTGTCTCCAAACAGAGGTTGGCTCATTGGGTGGTTAAAGCCATTTCCCTTTGTACCAGGGAAGCCTTGCCTTTAGGTCTGAGAGCTCACTCGGAGAGTGTTGCTTTGTCCTATACGACGGGCTCAAGGCGCCTTCTTATTCTAATTATAAATTCTATAACTAATTAATTATAACTAATTAATAATTAATTAGGTGAAGCTGCGCACTTAAATTTGTCATTACATCATGAAGTGGTGAATGTTTTAATAATTTAGATAATATGGTTTATCTTTAATACGTTGATTAATGACATCTTATTGTAATATTACATCACCCAAATATTTACTTTCATCTGATTCTTGTTGCCAGTACAGCCTTGTTAGCTTATATTTCACTGTTGTCTGAAAAGTGATTAGTATAGCCTGCAAAAAAAAACCATGAACATAAAACAACAGGATAAAAATATAGTAGATGACTACACAACCATTTTATAACTCTAGACACTTTTTTGTGAAGATAGTGGCATAATACAGTGAAATAACATTCTTTAGCCATATCTAAACAGTAGTCATGGACGTGGGTAAAATTTACCCGCTGGCGGTTTTAGGTACACAGGGACCCCTGGCAGTTCCTTCAATTCTCCTCCAGTTATTTGACTTCAGCATTGCTCTGTCAACTACATTCCAACATGGACCCACTTATGACTAATAATGAACAGCAGTATGTACATTTGATTATTTTTTTATTTTGCACAGACTTTGAGCACATTTGGAGTAGCCCTCACTGCTCACTACTAGTCTCTAATAGCCTTGCAGTGGTTAAGTGTGCAGTGCAATCTGCTAAAAATCTGCTGGAGAAGTACTATATGGAGTGAAGTGCATACAAGCTGCTTTACTTCATCTGTGTAATCTTCCACGGGATGACCTGCCATACCCTGCCCAACTCCTCCTCTACAGGCACATGAGCTGAGCAGAGCTCAAGGCAGACTGACACTTTTTGTATGCCTCAACATCAAGGCAGTACTGGCCAGGAAGAGAAAGAAAATTTAAGAAAAGTATGACTACTGCCCACAGTCTTCTGCTTTTACAACTGGGTCAGACTCTAAAGGCCTTTCCACTCTGAGCACAATGCGAATAAGCAAAGCAAATCACAGACAAATGTGCTTTCAAAATACCATGAGCTTCATACAAAACACATACAGAATATATATTGTCAAAATCATATATCTATTCAACAAACGAGTGGTTGCACAGGGCACCACTCTTCAGGGTTAACTTAATTTTTTTTTTCTTTTTTGTTGACTTAACTCTTTGAACCAAACCAGGGGCTCAGTGTGTACATAAAGGACTGCAACTTTAAAACATTTTTAGAAAACGAGACAAATTAATACAAACCTCAGAAGTACAAGGAAATATAGATGCAACATTTAAGTATAATATATAAGTACCATATAAGTACCAAAATGCTCTTCAAATTTATCAGAAAAATTTAAGACCCACAAACAAAATCTTTCTTCAGAACCAGGAAAACTGTCAACAAAATCATCTGTTTTGGTCAGTTTGTTTAATAGATAAGAGGTGATGGATGTTAAGCTGCTATGAAAATTTCAACAACAAAGTGCAAAATGAAATCACAAACAAGACATCAGAATTGAAGTACCTGCCTTTTTGTTTTCAGTAAAGTGCTTGCCACAATAGATGCAGTATTTGTGAACGTGCACATGCATGAATGAACTCGAACACAATTAAACTCATTCACAACACACACACACACACGTCTCAAGCTTCTAACACTGTCCTAATCAGACACTGTTATTTTAGCGACATGATTCCTTCTTCATGGAAAGAAAAAAATGTTGAGTGAAGTGACAAAATCACAGCCTCAACAGAACATATGTAGTGTTTATCATTGCCATGCAGAGTGTGATTTTGAATCAGTATGATTTTATCGGTTCAGTTCTTAGCTCAAGATGGGTGCTAGTGAATGGTTTAGGATTATGTGTTCTTGTGGTGCCATTAGCCATCAGCATTGACGTCATTTTCATACAGCACTAGAATAATTAGTAAGAATGACTGTCTTAAAAATCCTGGCGGCACAAAGAAGCACCCATGAGCAATGATGGCAGTTTTCTGTGGGTCTTTGTGTCAGCCTAACAACTGCCATTAATTGGAAATGCCCAAGGAGAGTTTCTCCAGTTAATATAGATCTTCAAAGGTGAACAGAAAAAGCCTGGAAAACATTGGAAACGTGCTTTCTGACATGAAGCATCTTTGAAATTACCTTTTTTTTGTCTGTGTATTTATTTGCCACTAGAGGGCAATAATGCATCACAAACCCTTTAAACATCTTATTACACCATAACCTCAAGGGACACTTTACAATCAAAATGAGGAACAACCCCAGATGTTTGCAGTGATGCTTCAACGCTTCAGTGACAAAATAACAGCACTAAATTCACACTCACTGTATCTTTTCAAACTCTAAATATGACTAGAAAAAGAACGAAATGTTATTAGAGTGTGAAAAGCTTGTTTAAATATATACTTACTGTGCCCAACCATGTTAACAAATCCTACAAATTCTATTTATCTTTCTTATGGTAAGGTGTGTTCAATGGACTAAAAGTCATTTGAGAGAACTGAAAGTCATTTGATTTCAACGAGAGGTGGTGTTTTGACTAACGCAAATTAGATCAAAGAGCAACACAATGCTCACAATGCTTTAATGTTAAATTGATAGTCTTTTAAAATATTAAAATACTGTCATAATTTACTCAACCTCATGTCATTCTAAACATATGTATTTCTTTATTCTGTGGAATGTTAAAGAACATACAGGCCCCGTTTAGACTAGTGCGTTTTCGTTTTTAAAAACTACTGGAACATGCTTGGAGCAGTCAAATGGGTTATCCAAGTATACATATCTATCTATAATGAGCATGTTGTTATTTACACTGTCATCAAGAATACACAAAGCGAATGTGGGCAGCCACGCCATCATTTTTAAAAGTCTATTTTTGAGGGTTGAAATAGCCAGAGTAGTGTAAATGACAGGCGTAACCATAGCAAAAGGTATTTTAAAGGTGTTTTAAAACAAAAACACACTAGTATAAACGGGACCACAGTATGTTGCAGAATGTGGATGAATAAAACACTGACTTCCATTGTGTGTCTCATCAAGGGAAAGGGAAAGTAATTTTTTTTACTTTTTTGGAACAACCTTGGGTTAAGTAAATAACAAAATGGACTACCCCGTTAATTTTTTGTCCTAACCAGCAACCACCACAACAGGCAATGACAAGTCATTTTTTTTGCTTGCTTGGTTCTGTTGTATTAGGTTGTGCAAGCTCACATATAAAGAAATCTCATTCCATAAACTTAGAGTGCAGTAATCACCCATGTTTTCAGCAGACTTGTTTCCAGAAGTCTTTTTTGTTTTCATATGAATGTATGAAAATGAACTCAAAGGAATGGTTCAACCAAAAATTAAAATTATTTACTCACACTCGAGTAGTTCCAAATCTGTATGACAACAACCCAAGACAGCCTGGTTACAAACTTATCGGTAACACTTCAGAATAGGGGTCCAAAACAATGCATTAGTTAAGCATTAACTAATGGTTAATTTGTTCACAATTAAGCATTAGTTGAGCAAAAACACACTAGTAATTAATGATTAAAATGTTAGGTTAATCATTAATTAGTAGTGTGTTTTTGCTCAACTAATGCTTAATTGTGAACAAATTAACCACTAATTAATGCTTAACTAATGCATTATTTTGGACCCCTATTCTGAAGTGTTACCAACTTATCTATTATCAAAATATCTTCCTTTGTGTTCAGCAGAACAAAGAAAGTACTTAAGGGTGAGTAAATGATGACAAAATATTCATTTTTGGGTGAACTATTCCTTTAAGAAAACCTGTGTGGCACCAATTTTGGAGCTGCATGCATAACTAATCCTTGATCTCTGAATCACTTTGACAGTACATATTCTTTTGGATATACATGACTTGACAAAAATGAAAAAAAAAAAAAAAAATTCGGAATATTTTTCAGAGTTCAGTAGAAAGCCAGATCCAGCATCTAAAAATAAGATATCGCTTGGCTTAGCTAGGTATACAAATCAAGTAATTTTTACTCATTTGCAATCATGACTACTGGTTCAGCTATCAGTGTACACCATTTTAAAACTGTGCATTGACTTTCTGTCTCCCTCCCCTGTCACTTACACTGATTGGTGATGTGGCTCTGGATTGGCTGAGACCAATTGGGAGCAGCCTTGGGATTAATGCACTGGCCGCAATCGACTGTCAAGTTGACGTAGAGGAAGGCCAAAAAGGCAAAGAGGAAAACAAGCAGGTAGACTGCCAGGAAAGCTTTGAGAATACGGTTACAGCAGACTTCTTCAGGCCACATGTTTGGGAGGTACCAGCAGGATGAGACAGAGGAGGTAGTGGAAGAACAAGACTGCTGGGAATGAGATCGTTCATGCTTGTACATTCTAGAAGCAGTAGGCAGGCAGTATACTGGTCCTAGTAAATGTGCCATTTGGAAGGTATATTAATATGGGAAGAACATCAAGGACAGGATGGGTGGATGGATAGAAAGACAGATGAATGATTGTGTGGACAGATTGGTTGAAAGGAAAGCAAATTAATTAAGACATGGATTAATAGGAGGGTAAAAAGCAAGGGTAAGGTTGTTAAAAAGAGGAGAAAAATGATAAAATGAGTAGAAATGACATAAGGTGAATAACAGATTGACATATTGTTTGCAGGGCATCCCCTGAAAACAGACAGGAATAAAAGAGCAAAAGAAAGACAAATGGTACAGAAATATGTCCCTTTTAACATTCTTCTTTCACACTTCGCAGACTTTTGTGAGTTCTATGATTTTGATTTGTTGAAATGGGTTTGGCATTATGGTGTTCGGTTTTGTTCAAAAGAGACACACTATAAGTAGTAAGGGGGATGTGTATGTACAAAAAATCTTAAAGATCCTACTTTAAGATCCTATGTGCTTTAAGCAAAGAAAACTATTGGGTGTTAAAAATACTTAGCCTAACTTATTAATTTATTAACAGGTGTAAAGACATTCAAACATATACAACTTGATGTAAAGAATCAAGTATATTATTATCAAGTAATAATAAATAACAAATTAAAATAGCATTACTTGCCATTAACACAAACACACACAAACTGTCACTGAACCACCTGCATTTACATCACACAACCCAATCTACACGTAATTACAAAGACAGAATTCTTCAAAGGTCAAAACAGCAAAAAAGAGGAACAGAAAGTTAGCAGGCATGTGAAAAGAAAGCTTAAAATAAAAAGTCTTATCTCAGCAGATATTCACCAACCATCACCACCTAGGTGGGAGCAGCAGGCCAAACTAATAATAAAGTGCACATGCAGATGATCAGTGATGTTCATTCCGCATGTTTCCACATTAATAGTATGATACAGTATATAAGTACAGTGAAAGACTGCATTCAATCTATATTTATTGTGTGAGAAGTAATAGTTTAAGAATCGGCTACTAAAATGCATGAGGGTGGAATGGGCATTCCTCTATGGGGGTACTTTAGGCATGAAGAAGGACAGTTCAACAGTAGTGTTTTCAAATAAAATATTTCTTCAGAATCCTGGAAATCTGAAGCACAAATGTTTCCTGTCTGAGAACAACCCTTTTTTGTTTACTAAAGTAAGTGAATGCCAGTGAATATAAATACAAATGTATAGTTAGAGCAAGAACGAACTGGACCACAGGTACCAACTTATAGTACAACGTACAAATCAAGTTTGGTTTACTGTAGGTTCAGCTGTACCTTTAATGTCTTCATCTTCAATAGTGGTGTTGGCACTCTCTGATGATTCCTGAAAGGGAACAAAAATACATAAACAAACAAGAAAACAAAAAATGTGAATTGCAATTTACTAATAATTTTAATTTTAGGCAACACTTTATTTCGATAGTCTGCTTTAGATATTCTATTAACAGTAAGTAACTACGTAACTACATGTCAACTAGCAGATATTAGACTATTAGTAGACCGTCTGCTTAATATCTTCTGACACTTTATTTTGATTGGTCTACAACATACAACATACTATCAGAAACTTTGCAAGTGTATCTCAATTTATTCTACTAACCCTAAAACTACCCTTACAGTCTACTCTGTGAATTAGTTGACATGCAGTTAAGTTGATTTAAATTGTTAGTTGAATGTTTAAAGTGGACTATCAAAATAAATTGTAAACTAATTTTAAATAAGCTCAAGTTAAATGATGATTACAATGGTCAGAAACTGTTGTAAAAGCTGAAACCAGCCTGTGGTATGAAGTGGTTAACTGACCTCCCTATATTGAAAGAGGTGCTTTGGGTTAGTTAGATTAACACTGAGTTGGCCAGCAAACAGCCTTTTTCCAGAAGGTTCAAACCTTATTTCACATTGCAAAATAATTATGCATGCTGACCCAGAAAAGCTTTACATTATCAAATTTCAACATCATGTGTTCTATTTCCTAATCAAACAAGAACAGCACTTACGTCCACTCTGAAAAAAGAACCAAACTATTGAGACACTCTAAAGAAACATCTGCTGAAACATGCAAGGATAAACACAATATGATGACGACAATTTGTCACTGCCATGTATAACTCTGTAATCAAAATCATGCTACAAATGTTCATACACTGACAAAAAAAAAGTGTATCTGTAATAAAATCTGTAACTGTATATTTTAGAAAAAGTGCTTGCAACAAGACACAATTATTTCTAGTAGTCTAAACAAGCTACATTGCATTCAGTATATGATACAACGATAGAATAGGGAACACTTATTAACTATGACTTTTCCCTCAATTAATTCCTTATCTACTGCTTATTAATAGTTAGTAAGGTAGTTTAGGTATTAGTTATAAGTTTAGGTACTGGGCAGGATTAGGGATGTAGAATAAGCTCATGTAGAATAAGGCAATAATATGTGCTTAATGTGAATTAATAAATGGCTAATATTCTAGTAATATGCATGCAACTAGTTTAGAACCCCTAAAATCTTTACTTGTACCCAAATGTGTAAGCTCTTTGAAAATGTTTTAATTTTTTTGACTGATTACTCAAAAAACGGTGGCATTATCTTCATTTAACTTGTATGGTGTTCGGGTCTGTGGGACCCATTTTCACTTTGTCAAAAGAGAAATGATACAATTAATTATTTTTTCAAACTCATACTCATTGGCTTTGGCTCATTTTCTGTGAAG
>JAUMHR010000052.1:22143394-22155440 GCA_032361145.1 Enteromius fasciolatus
GAGCAGTCTGACGCTAGGCCTAGTATCAGTCTAGTATCAGTATCAGGCCCAGTGATTGCATTGCCCGAAACGTCAGCCCCTGTACTGGGATGGGTGGCCGCTCATATGATTCCCCACGGGTAATCTCTTTTGCGAAGGTGACTCCACAATAGTTGTCGGTAAACTTGTGTCTTCCCTTGCGAGTATCATGGTGAGCGAATTTGCACTGGGGCGTTGGGAAGGTTACGACCTTGCACAGCAGTGCAGTGCTGTTGGTTGTGACGGGGGTCTTGGCTGTAGCGCTTTCCATATGGACCCCAGTCTGTTGTCACAACATAACTCGTAGTGACTGACAGACAGGGAACGTCTCGGTTACGTACTGTAACCCTCGTTCCCTGATGGAGGGAACGGAGACGTTATGTTCCCTTGCCACAGCCTCGCCCCATCGCTGGGGGCCCAGGGACCTGGCTCTCGGCTCCTCAGCAACATCTGATGAGTGGATGCACCTGCTTATTTACCTGCACCTGCTTATTTGCCCCTATTTATACCCGCTCAGCGGGGAGTGGCTCAACATGCAAATTCCACTAGCCAATTCTGATTGGGGTTTTCTCTCAATCAGAGCGAATCAGGGCTACCAAGTAATGACCCCAGTCTGTCGTCACGACATAACATCTCCATTCCCTCCATCAGGGAATGAGGGTTACAGTACGTAACCGAGATGTTTATTGTCCACTGTTTACTGTGATGCTAAAACTAAAGTGAGCTTGGTGACCCCTTTTACAATTTCAGGAACTCATAGTGGAGGTCTAGTTTAGCGTACACTTGTTCATTTTCCCTCTATGGCTGACCAAAACAACAACGATTACACAAATGAAAACACGACAGGGAGACAGTACAATGAACCGTGACAACACAAACACATCCAGGGTTTAAGTACACTAGAAACTGGGTCAGTGGGTGGAGAAAGAATGAGCAACCATGACAACACATAAGGGGGGCGGAGACAAGAGTTAACAGGAAAGAGTCCGGGCATGAAAACAGAGAGACACAGACACATTGTTCGCATGATGCTGGAGTGCCATCCAGGACTGGGCTGGCACATCCAGCTGATTGTGACAGATATGCAAATTATTTTGCATTATGTGCTATATATTGTATTTTGTATTGGTAAGGATTTTTAATGAACTTTTCAGTTAATCTGGGGAATTTGGGGAACATTCATAGTTGTACCACTTGCAATTTAGTTTGGCAGAAGTAAAGTTTTTTTGAAAAGTGCTAAAATAACTTGAATTTTCCTAAATTATTAATTAATATAAAAAATAATGATGACAGCTAGCTTAAACAATTTAAAAAAAATAACTGATTAGGAGTAACCCAGTAACCCATTATCATATAATGCATTACTTAAAAGTGATGTTCCCCAACACTGATGTTAGATTTCCATATCTACTGCATATCTACATATCTACCATTTTTTTCTACATTTTTTTGACAATTTTTGATAATACCCTTAAAATGACAGAAGTCCTTTCAACATAGTCCTACCATGATAATTTCAGACATGCTCTATACCTAAACTTGAATAAAATTTGGATACAGCCTATAATTTAAAACCCTATTTCAAAATTCAGCACATATTAACACTACTATCTCATGGCACAATTCATGTGTTAGTTAATATGAATCGGTAGGAAAGACAACAGTGAATTGGAGTGTAAGAAGAGTTTTGTCTATTTTATTTAAAAAGGGAGGGTAGAAAAATATTAATAATGTGTATTCTGAAAGCAAACAAGTATTTTTATAAATGTTTATATGCCCCCACTGGAGCTGACCCATCTTCCAGAAATGCTTTCTGAAGCCATGTCCCAAAAGAGAACTTCAATAAACATGCTAAACAAACATGCATGTGGTGCTCCTGCTTAAGAACCAAATAAAACAGCCTGCAATAAATTTAGTGAATGGTTTAGTTTTGGTCCATGGGTGCAGCATCAATTCATACACATAGTGGGAATACTACCACGGTTCATGTTCACTTACCTGCCACAAATCAGTTACTAAATACAGCTGGGTGAAAGGCATGTCACCTAAATAATATTTTTGATTTTTTTTTGTCACCCTTTATGTCAGACAAAAAGTATATGTTCATGGCACATATAGAATATTTTCAATGTTTAAAACTTAGCTTACATACAGTAACCTACCTTAACACCATCAGGTTTCTTGTATGGATTCTTGCCTGTTGAGTGAAATAAAAAGAATAGTTGTAAACATAAAGTGGAATGAAAAAGGAAAGGGTTAGGGGCAGAACAGATTGGGGTTTAGTGTCTCAAAAATAGTACAAAATATGACAGTTTCAATCACTGTGCTTCATGCACTCATGATCCATTGGCCTCAAAATCAAACCCCCTCAATGCATCATAATCAAATATTTGCATAATTTAATGAAATGTGATTAAGCAGCAAATTAAACCTTTTTTGTGTCAACAAGACCCTGACTTTATAATAAGACAAACAAAATAGAAAAAATAATAATAATAGAAATTGTGATTCCTTTGTTATTCGTTGTGATATGATAAATATGTAATTTTACTGGTGCTCTGGATATCATAAGCTAATACCACAAAAAGGCAAATATGACACTGAAAAAGACCATTTACTTGGAAATGCAGTGTGTGCACAATAACATTTTATTTAATTAAATCCTAGCCTTTTACGGTTTAGTAATTGGACAAGGCCATTCTGACCTTAAATCAACTAATCTTACAGCCCTACTGCAATAACAAATGTTAAAATCATCTGTATTATCCAAGATGCTTCATATCTGTGCAAATATAAAAATAGCCTAATTTTTGGCTTGATTCAAAGAACTTTTAAAAAGCAAATACAAAGTAAACTGAAGAGAGATTCTTACTTGAGAAGTTTCGCGTAGCAAGCATCGTAGTAAGGATAGCCCCCTAAAACAGTCCAGAAAGAACAAAAAGTCTTGGTAGTTGTGTCAAATATTAGTCAATGCTAGTACGTAAAGAAAGATTAAACTAGTTAAACCTTTAAAATTATTTCAATATAAAAACAAAAAGCTTATTTACTTATTGGTCCTGATCTTTTAGTATATAAAGCACATAATTCTAAATATGATAACAATTACCTTCATTTCTCCATCCAACTCTTATAGAGACTCAAATCAATGTATAAAAGGTTAACAGCCACATGAATTGCTAAAAAGTCAGTATTAAATATGTTTTTTAACTAGAATGCTGCGTGTTTGTGCATTTACATGAATCTTTCAGTATCTTACTTTAAGCTTCCTCCTGGCATTGAATTTCTTCAGGCATTCCACTGTCTCCTGTCTGTGCATCATGGATGCCACTGTGGAACGTTGCTATGATACAGACAGGTAAAGAATTAATCAAAAACTGCTTCGGATCTATCTTGGCAGAAAAAAACATACAGGTCCTGCACATTATTTAAAATCAATTAAGGAAAAGGACAGGGGTCACTATGGGGAACAAACATTTGGGGAACATTCATTAAACAGATGTACCACTTGCAATTTAGTTTGGCAGAAGTAAAGTTTTTTTGAAAAGTGCTAAAATAACTTGAATTTTACTAAATTATTAATTAATATAAATAATAATGATGACAGCTAGCTTAAACAATTAAAAATAAATAACTGATTAGGAGTAACCCATTATCATATAACGCATTACTTAAAAGTGATGTTCCCCAACAATGATGTTAGCATGTAAATACAGTGCAGATAATAAAAATGTGTGTGTGTGTGCATGTTAATGTGGTTTATGAGGAAACAAATGTGTATAATGACATGGGTATGACATAGGTATTACAATATGAAGGTGATTTATGAGGACATTTTCAGTGTCCCCGTAATTCAAAAAGCTTAAAAAAACATACTAAACTGTGCTTTTTGAAAAATCTAAAAATACACAGTTTCCTGTAAGGGGTAGGTTTAGGTGTAGGGTCAGTGAAGGACAATACCACATACAGTGTGTACAGTATAAACACCATTACGCCTATGGAGAGTCCTCATAAATCACAAAAACCAACATGTGTGTGTGCGCATGTGTGCTAACGGCTAATGCATGTCTGTACCTCCCTAACATTTTAAGGGACAAAACATAAAAAACAACAATTACAAATCTAAGCAATCTATGTCCCATTTTAGACAGAACAGCCAACTTGAGTGTGTGTGACAAAGTGAGTAGACATACACAGATCCAGGGGTGTTTGAGGGCCTCAGATGCTGTGATACGTTTGGCAGGGTTTATAGTCAGCATCTTGTTGATCAGATCTTTGGCCTCTGGTGTCACTGTGTCCCACTCAGGAGAGGGAAACTAGGGAAAGAAAGCACACACAAATATTCAACAGACTGTGCTTTGATACCCCACTGAACAGTTGTTTTCAATCCTGGATCTGGGGAGGCACTGTATTTTTCCTATCTTAATCACTTGATTCAGATCATCAGCTAGGAGAGAGCTTCATGAGCTGAAAACCAAAAAAAAGTGATGCTGCTGTGTTACAATGTACTTGTCTGCATCAATAAAAATGATATATGTCATGAGCCTTTAAGAAGATTATAGCCATAGAAGCCAGATGAGGCAATGTATGTAAGGCTGTTTAGGGAGATAATTTAGTTTTACCCACATATACTAAATATCTGGGCATCTGAGTCAAGCTGGACAGAAGCCACTGGACTACTCATTCTCTGTTATGTTCTCCTTCACTCTCAGATTTGCCTAGCACAAAATAAATAATACAAAATTATGATTTGCATTGAGTTACTACATCTGTGTTGCTTTGTCTTTATTAACTGTCAGAGGGTATAGAATGTAGATAAACAGTTAAATGATTACAAATGTAAACATGTCAGGACAACATTTAATATTGAAATAAGAAGCATAAAAAAGCATACACAGGATTTTTTAAAGAATCTAGTATGTTATGGATACGGTATATTGTTACGTGTTTAAATGTTCTTTGTTGTCATTTCCCCATGTGCTCTTTGGTTTTTCCCTGTCACCTAGTTCTGTTTAATTAGTGATACAGTTCAGGTTTGTCTCGTTCATTATCAGTGATTGTCTTCCCTTTATAAGTTGGTTTCTGTCCTTCAGTTCTGGTCCGTTCTTGTCGATGTATGCTGCATGTAATTGATCTTCATGTTCTTTATGTATAATAAATTATGTTAAACTGCTCCAGCGCTTCTCTACCTCTGTGTACCGTACACCAGCGTGACATATATATGATTCAATTCAATTCAAAGAACTCTAATCCCAGTATTTGTGTATTGCACAAGTGTAGTATTATCAAATATTGCACATTAAAACATTGAGTTGTGTAAACAAAAGTGTAAAATGTTATTAATTATCGACCTGGAACTACTGACAGTCCCTGACCTGTAGTCAAAATTCTATAAAGAAGAGTTATAGTTCAGTCAGAGACTAATTATGATATATTGTATATCTCTGTAAGAAATCTTACATCGTATGCTCCAGCTTTGATCTGCTGGTAAAGTCGATGTTGGTCTTCATCCCAGAAAGGAGGGTAACCCACAAGAAGGATGTATAGAATAACACCTTTTGAAGAAAGAAAAAAAATTATGTAGGTATAAGGTATAATAAAGTATACTGTATTATTATATTATATTATATTGTATTAAATTATATTATATTATATAAAAGATAGAGTTCTAGATTGAGACAGAAGACCACCCACAGACTGCTACTAATCACCCAAAATGAACTCTCAGGACTATAAAGTAAAGTATCTGTTATGTTATGAACATTATGCACAAAAATACAATTTAATTGGGAGCAGAAAATATCCACATAATGCATGTGATTAACAACCTACCACATGCCCACATGTCCACTGGTTTGCCATAGGGCTCCTTCCTGAGCACCTCGGGAGACAGATAACCTGGAGTTCCAGCAAACCCTACAAAATATAGCACAGACCTCAATTAAACCTAACTAAGAATTTTCCTTCTTTAAACAGTCTACAAAATGAGCTCCCCCTAAATTCTCTCTTAAGAATTTACTTAAGGCATTTTTGTCTTTGGATTGCAGCCTAATTCTAAAATAACTTTAGTCCCTGATGTCCCATCAAGCTCCAGAGGCAAAAAGCCCATAATGAGAGTGCAGCCAAAGAGGAAAACTGGAGCTGAGTGTAAAGCCCTTGAGATCATTGTAATTAAACAGTACCACCATCAGGGTTTGTCCAATAGTAAGACTAATCACACAACCCCCACATAATACCAAGTAATGATAATAATAATAATAATATCAATCGCCATCCTTTCTATAATTTGCAATAATTAAATAATTAAATTAATTTTTAGCTAAGAGGCAAAAGCTATTTAGATTATTAATAACTAATGACTGTCACAGCCAAAAATTCTCCTAACAATTCTCCTAAACTATCCTAACAAATCATACATCAATGAAATGCTTATTCATATAATGAATCTCAATTTCAAAATATTTACCCTTATGATAGATTATACTAACCAAACCATGCTTGTTGGTCTCCCTGCACCTCGATAGCCAGCCCAAAATCAGCCAGTTTCACCGCTGCGCCCTTCAGTTTGCTGGCCAAGAGAAGGTTCTCTGGCTTTGGGTAACAGACAAAACAATAGCTTCAAGAGAAATTATACAAATGGTCTGTGTCATAGACAACAAATGACCTCACTCATCTTCAATAAACTGATGTATCATAGAAGACTTGGATCAAAATGTACAGTTTTAAGAAAATGCATACAGATAGCACGTACTAGAAAAAGAAAGCTGATTTTCCCTTTAGATTTCTAAAATACTGTAGATTTAAAAATGTATGATTTACTGTAAATGGACAAGCTCTTCTAAAACATATTTTGAACCAAGTCTTTCAAAAACCTCAGTACAGCCTCCAGGGTTATGTGACCAAGCTATGTGACCAGACTTCAACAATGTTTTGACTGAGCAACAACAGTTAATTTAAAACTCATTTAAAATGAATAACTGCAAAAACAACAATTTTGTAACTGTGATGTAACTGTTAAAAACAACAAATGGTGTTGATAAAATTTTTTCGGAAGGAGCACGTTCTAATGACTAGCCACGGCTGGCACCACATTTCCCAATCAGCCTATTACTCTTCACCCAATAGGAAACTAAGAGTTTCCTCCTTAAATAAGCCCAATTTCCTCCCTTCCTCATCTCGTTCTTGCATCCGCCACACCTACTGCCGCCTTCTTTCTTCACCTTCCTCAGCCAGACGGCTGGCCGCCAGGCCCTCACAGTTAAGGGCTAAAACCCCTAGAGCTCGGAGTCCGCTGAGCTCCCAGCTCGCTCCCCTGGACAGCAAGCCAAACTCCCTATTTTATTCGTATTAATGAGGAAGTGTGAACTCGTGAAATGGTATTGCATTAGAAATGTCTGGGAGGAATGTATATATAAGTGTGTTGTTTTTCACCCCAATATATTAGGCATTTAAATGATATTTACATTTCTTTGCAAATGTAAAAGGTCACTAGCAATCTCTGCATAACCCATTAAGACTGTAGGAAATAATTATATAATATTCAACTCTGCACATGACAATTTATGTTTATGTCATTTTTGTTATAAATGTTGAAAAAAAAGAAGCTATATATAAAAAGCTATAAAATATATACATGTTATAAGATTATTATTATTATACTGATTTAGACCCTTAATCAGGGGAGTCTAGAAAGAGGAGTCAAAATTCATTTTCTTGTGATTATTGTACAACCAGAACACTAGCAAAGGACATAAGGCTAGTTTGTCAGGTGCAGTTAGTTGTTTCAGCATTCACTTTATGCCTTGGGAAGATTAAGGTGCTAACATGCTAGTACAACTGAAACTGTCATGCAGTCATTGCTTTTCCGTACCTTACAAACAAACCTAACCCCAATCTACCCAAAACCTACCCACTTCTCAACAACATAAAACACTTAACAAGCAATTTCACAGGTATGTATGGCTTAAATATTTATTTACAGATATTTATTCAAACTTTAATATGTAATTTCATCATGGCGATATTCTTATGTCCATCACGTCAAGACCAAAGGTTTTTTTATGCCGAGTTTAGACTGCACGATTGTAGCACCGATTTTGAATGGCTGACAGGTTTTGAGAAATCGCAGACAAATCGGTGCTCGTGCACGTCAGTGACAATCACATAGTATGAACTATCAAAGACGCGATCTAAGAGAACCGCAGACGTGTCGCCAACACCCGTGAGATATTTGGCATGCTAAATATCTGGACCTGTTGGCGATTCAAATCTGGGTTTAAATTATTCATATTTTTCTTAACAATATCTTCATCTTTGGCAGAAGAGAGAAGTGAGTCATGTTGACTCTTCCAATACTTTTTTGCAGTTTCATTATGTTTCACAGCATGTGACTGTTTGCTACGGATTTAACCAGGATAATTTCCCACTGAGATACAACACTGATGCATACTTGCTCCATTACAATGAAGTTATTCATTACAAAGTTGAGGATCAGTGTCATGTTATGAACATGGATTGAACAGACTGGTTTGGGTTTGCCAATTTAAAAACCAATCCTACAAAAGTAGAGGGGGACACCCCCCTAAGGACATCAGTTCCAACAAACCTTGCTTTTTTTGTTTTCATTTTTTTTTTTTAAGCAATCCTAAAGACCCTGATTAGCTGGTTCAACTGTCACTGTGTTTGATTAGGGTTGGGGCTAAACTGTTCAGAAAGGCAGGCCTTCAAAAGCACCCTGCTAACTCTGAGAGCCATTGCACCTACTTAAGTTTCTACTTTGCACCTTATATATTTGTAATTGGATCAATTGTGGGTGGCCAGGATGAATTTTAGTATTAGTCTTAACAAATTAGAAACTACTCTTACATTTCACAAACACCACTGCTGTGAAGTGCTGTTCTTTACAGAGACAGAAGCTACAAGTATTATACTTAAGTTTCAGCATCAAATACCCGAGGCAAGGGAAAAAACCTGAGGACTGCAGAAGCTAATTACAGAGGTGTCAAGATAATAAAAATAATAGCCAGATGTTGTACATTGTTAGAGAAATGCGCACATGAGAGAGATAATGACAAATAGAGTAGATTAGAGAGCTGATCTATGATTCCCCTAAGGATCATCTGAACAGCAGAATTTGGTAGTACATTATTGCAAGCATTCTTTTGTTGCCCTACATGTCAGCATAGTAAAACCTTCCCTATTCCATAAGGTCTGCCCTACATGACTAATAATTTGTTCTCATGATTATACGATATTGCTTTTTGCAAATGGCTGTTACACAATCTTTTCATGTGCTCTATATAAACCATATAACTCCAATAAAATTCAATTACACAACTTTCTGGGAGCAAGGATCCAATAGCTCATACTTTAAATTGTTGGACAAGTCATAACAAGGAAAGGTAGACCTCCTTTTTGCTAAGCTTTTAAGTGACATTCCTAAACAAAGAAGGAGAAGCAATACATCCATAACTGTATGCTGTTTGATTCAAACGTGTCGGTTGACCTACCTGGTAAGGATTTTAAAAAATCGTGATTAATGTATTGCTTGTTGCTGGGGCATGCCTACTGCAAGCCTGCAACACCCATGTCGTCGCACACAACTATTAAATCTCATTTTGTGCTTGTTCATATTCAAATATTTTTCTTGTAGCCTATCTCTATTTGCCAATTTTGCCTATTTATACATCATTTTTAGAACTTGACAATCTATGGTCAATGCCAGTTAGTGTCTGTACACTCAAATGTTTAAGAAGGACATGAGAATGAGTACATTTAAATTTTTAAGCAAACTATTTCATTAATATGAATATATTTTTTGTGGGTTGCTAGCAGGAGAGAAACGCAGGCCTATTTAAGGGTGCAAGACTCTTGCCCTGTAAGCTTTGATATTTGAACCTGAGAATATTGCATTTTCCTAAATTGTTTGTAATAAACAATCATATATGAAGAATATAGTATATATTGCGCAAAACACTTTTATACAATATGTTTTACTTACTTTTGTGTCTATTGTGTTTGTTTTGTTCTGTGTTCTTTTTTATGGTGCAAGTCACTGTTCACCATGGTAACTGTATGGCAGCAGCCAATCACATAGCAGAATCCAGGCTGATGCAAATTTAGGTGAAGATAATAAGAGGAGGGAAACAATCTGCTGGTTGCACCTGGCTCATTTGATTGGCAAATTAGCACTGACAAGAGCTTATGGTGGATTTGGTTTAAAGATGGGCAGAAAACACCATTCGCACCTAAACCTGTGTAGGCTTCATTTTTTAATTAATACCCATGATCACTTCATTCCCAACTCCAAGACAAACATAGACTTCATACAGTATGTTTCTAAGCACTTGTATAATCATAAATGATTTGAACTGCAATATCATAAGTCCTTAGTAAAGATACTGGATCTGTATAAGAGGACAAAGAAGTAGGAGTTGGTGTTTGGGAACTTCTTCGTCTCTACTCACCTTCAGGTCACGATGGACCACTCCCATCTGGTGGCAGTGGAAAACAGCCTCAAGGATCTGCTGAATGCAATGACTGCATGCAAACACCAGGGGGTGTGGGTTAGTGACAAGCACACACTCACTATCTGTGCACAGCATTGAGAGTAAGGGAGCAAGGGCTTAGAGATGATGAACATGACCCAAATGGTCTTCTCATTAATTAAAGTCTGAGTGTTGCATGATTATTAGTGACACTTTGCAGTAGGGCTGGGTGATTAACAATTGAAGAAATACAGTATACTGTAATATTCTAGTTAATTTATGGTATATTATAAAGTAGTTCTCAACTTTCCCAATCTCTCTTTTTGAGTAACTATTAAACATCTATCTCTTGGACTCTACTAATGAGTTAATGCGTTCAATCAGGTGTGATTGAGTGTGTAGTGGTAGTGTGATTTTAAAAGAACAGGATTGGGATACACTGTATTGACAACATTATTTATCTACATACATCATTTATTAAACATGGCAATTGTTTAATTCATTGAAGCGGACAGTTCAACAGAACTGATTCAAAACAACATTTTGATTCAGCTTTACTGACAGGAGATCCAATCAATCATAACACCAAATTTTCCACTTTGTCTGACACACAAATCAGCCAGGAGAGTACGATGTATCCAGAAAGTATTTACAGCGCCTCACTTTTTCCACATTTTATGTTACCGTCTTGTTCTAAAACGGATTAAACTCTTTTCTACACAGCATACCCCATAATGACAACGTGAAAGAAGTTTGCCACTCAAGGACATTCACAGAGTTGTTATCTTGGATATGTGCTTAGGGTCATAAAATTTCACCCCAGTCCGAAGTCTAGAACACAGTGGAACAGGTTTTCATCAAGAATGTCTCTACATTTCTGCATTTGTCTTTCCCTTAATCCTGACACGTAATCAGGTGATTAGTGGTGCCAGACATTATGTTTGGAATTGAGGTTCATCAGACCAGAGAATCTTGTTTTTCGCAGTCTTAGAATTCTTTAGGTGTTTTATTGCAAATTCCAAGTGGCTTTTCACATGTCTTCAATAAGGAGAGGATCGAGTTTGATCACAGTGCCATAAAGACCGGATTGGTGGAGTGTTGAAGTTTGTCATGTAAATTTCTCCCATCTGCATATATGCTCATGGACCTCAACTACTGTGACCATCAGCTTCTTGGTCACCAGTCTAATCAAGGCTTTACCATCAATTTCCCAGTTCGGTTCGGAGTCCTAGTTGCTTCAAACCTCTTCCATTTTGTATAATGGAGACTATGTGCTTCTGTGAACCTTCTAAGCAGATTTTTTTTCACAATCCTGTCTCTGAGCCCTAGGCAGTTCTTTTGACCCTAGAGCTTGGTATTTGCTTTGACATGCACTGTTAACTATGGAACCTTATATAGACAGGTATGTGCCTTTCCAAATCATGTACAGTCAACTGAATTTAACCCATAAGGACCCACGGTGACGCGGGTGTCACACACACTACTGATTAGCTGGAATGGTCTTTTTAAAGCATTATCCCTCACTTTCAACTCTGGAAGTCCCT
>JAUMHR010000052.1:22160826-22172528 GCA_032361145.1 Enteromius fasciolatus
AGCTGAAGTAAATGTAATGGTCACAATTATGTAGTTTTGAAAAATGTTTCGGCTAAGCAAATTAAATGCAAAAACTTTTTTCAATGGAGAAGTAAATGCCCAATGTAACATATATGTCACATCAAAAATTTGTCATAAAGGCCCAATGTGACATATATGTCACATTACAGATCTCTCACAAGGAGGGGTTGAATTTTAAAAACAACTGCATAAACATGTTATAACTCTCATGTTATAAAATGTTATCCATTTGGTCTGTTTTATATGCCTCATAATTTTCCTATAAGGAAAAATAGGTCCGGGTCCTTATGGGTTAACACAGGTGGACTCCAATCATCTCAAGGATGATCAGTGGAAACAGGATGCACCTGAGCTCAATTTTGAGTGTCATACTTATGTACATAGGTACGCATACTTTTTTTTTTTAATGAACAAACTTTAATGTTGTCATTATGGGGTATTGTTTGTAGAATTTTGAGGAAAATAATTAATTTAATGGAAAAAGTGAAGAGCTGTGAATACTTTCCGAATGCACTGTAGATTACTTTGGTCGACTTAAACTTTAAAAATATTTTGTATTCAGTATAAATAAAATACCCACTGAATTAAAATACCCCCTGATGTTAATTTATGTTTATTCGTGCTTTAAGTAAATATGAAAAGATGAACTGAGGCAATATAGTGATCTGTCACGACACATTAAAGTAAACAGTATTTATTTTTTTTATTTCTTCTTCTTCAAAAAAAGCTAACCAGAAATGCATATTTTGCTTTGTTTTGTCTGCTGGCATGTTGTCAGTTTCCTCCAGTTTCTAGACATAGCAGCATTAACTATGAAGGGCAGTTTTGGAAAGGGTCAACTGGTTTGTAAACCAAAGTGGGGATATTAGGGTATTGGAATTATTTATTTGTTCATATTTAAATGGCCAGATAAAAACCTATAAAGATCCAGTCATGCGTTCCCTGCTTTGTTTAGACTTTTATGTTGATTCTTCCCTGTTCCCTCCTATGTTAATCCTCTGTAGTTTCACTTTAAGATCAGATCCCCTTTATCGTTCTGTGTTCCTTATTGTGTATTTGAAGGTGTCGAACCATGTCAGAAAGATCATATTTAGAGTTGAATGCATATGAAAATTTTATGCCAAATTTAATTGTAAGGCAGCTGCAGCACTGAAGTCGGACAAATTTTCTTACAACACAATGCATTGCTTTTGTTATACGGCAGTCGATCCACATGAATTTGATCAAGCCTGTTGTGTTCACTTTCTGTAGGCTCATTTCGTTTTGTTCAGTTCATTGTCCTGTCTCATCAGTGCATATATAAGGTGTGAATTTAAGTTTTAATTGTAGTCATCTTCATCATGTTTATCTGCACAGCCAGACTGTGACAATGATCAGATGCTTTATCGCCCAGCTCTACTGTGAAGTAATAAAAATATGTTTTGAAATATTTGTCTGCTATCAAATATAGTTATGTATTAGTAAGTATAAATACAATGCCCATCCTGTCATCATTACCTCTCGTCTTGCTCTCCGAATCTCAATCCAGAAGTGGTGTTTGCTTGGGTGACTGTGTGCTTGACCCACTAAAATCACTGAGTTATGGGTTCTGATACCCGTTTTGCAATTTAATCAAAAAGGGCACAGTCACCATCAACACACGAAAAACAGTCCTATAGAGTCAAACACACAGCCCTGACTATGCACATTTCTAAGATGCTACATGCACAACCTTTGCTCTGAGGTCATCAGTTATGTTATTGCCCCTCAGCCCACTGCCACACACATATCTTGGTGTTTAGCTGTGTTTTGAGGGACCAGGTTAGGGTGAGCAGAGGAGGCTTCCACATTAGGAGCCAATAGTTTATTGTTTGTTTAAAGAACATTGCAGCAGGTTGGAGGCTTAAGCCTGTTATACTAACCTTCAAGTCTCGATGTACAATGCCATTTAGGTGACAATGATTAACACTCTCTAGAATCTGCTGTATGCAATGACTGTGAGAAAGAGAGGCACAGCGAGGAAGCCAAGGAAAAGAGATTGAACAGTTCAGCAAGCACAGTCAGAAAATAAATGCAGCTGGCAAACAAACAATGCAAACAGAAAGCAAATATAGCTTGGGCATGAACAAATACTGTACTCTAGTGAGTACTAGGTTGCTGAAAATAATAAAAAAAAAATTGTTACAATTATTTAAGATGGATTTAAATCAATATTTCACCCAGAAATTAAAATTTGTCATTTTTAGCTTAACTGTTACCAATGGGCTCCATAAACTAACTTGAGCTTATGATTCATTTCAGAAACACAGTCTAGATCAGCTGTGATTCAGATTCTGACTGTTTTTTGTGAATTGGATGAATTGATTCGTTGACAAGATATGGGGGGTGGGGAAATTAAAAAAAAAATTTAAACGTCTTATATAGTGGTAGGAAGAAGCTTTTAGAGAACCCTTTCAGTATATCTGGATTTCTGCATGGATTACTCACAAAAAATTGTGATTATGTAGATGAAATTGGGAAGTTGCACAGGTGTTCTGGCATTTAAAAAAAGGTATGCAAAGCATCTTAACTGACAAATCAAGAAAGATGGCATATTAAAGGGCTTGAGAGTTGGTATTTAACAAAAACGCAATTGAAATTGCAGAATGCATGTCAAACTTAGTTCTGAAGTTTGACATCCCTTAGTGTGAATCATGCCTTGATCCCAAAAGCTTTTACTGGACCTTAAAAAAAGGGACTACAGAGATGCACAAAGGAAGGGAAATGTAACAAAAAGCATTGCTAAAGGTTAGTGCTGAATACACGATAAGATACCATGCCTAAAAATGTGGAAAATTTTAGACTATTGTTACTCTCCCAAGGAGCGGGCATCCTGCAAAGATCACTTTAACAGCACAATGGGCTATTCTGAACGAACCACAGGATTACCAGAAAAGACCTCCAGAAATCTCTGGAAGTCATAATTCACATGTCCACTATCAGAGAAAAAAAAGTACAGAACAAGAATATTGTTCATCCAAGGACAACACGTTGGAAGCCATTGCTGTCAAAAATGCTGAGGCATGTGTTATGTTTTCCCAAGACCACTTGGATGTTCCATTGTGCTTCTGGGAACATGGTCTGTGGACAGTTGAGAAAAAGTGGTTTTATTATTCACAGGAAAAATAGCACTGCACATCTATACCAAAACCTCAGCCCAACTGGGAAGAATGGCTGAAGAAACATCATGATTTAGTGCTGCTTTACTGCCTCAATGCCTGGACTGACTATGTTTGCTCAGTACATTACTCAAAAAAAATTGAGAAAAGTTTTTTGTGGTGTTAGTTTTATATTATTGCGTTTGTCCATAATTATGAGTTACATTGAACAGTTAAAAAATCCAGATGTTTTTAAATGATTCAGAACTTATGCATGGCACTGTATTTAAATAACCACCTTGGTGGTTGTATTATTTCAGATGAACTGGAATATTGAGTCATCTGGACTACATGTATGATACTTCTATGATGCATTTGTGTCCTTTTTGCAGTCTGAATGCTTCAGTCTTTGTTCAATGTAATTTCAAATAAAAGAAGTCTTAGTCATAGAAGTCATAGAACAGCCAAATGGGGTTGGAATGACATCTTGGTGTACTGTATAAAGGATGACAATATTCATTTCTGGGTGAACTATTCTTTCAGAGAAACACACAAAAAAGACAAGCTTAAACAACCCAAATTAAGATAACGCCCTTAGCAAATGAGCAGCATAGAAAGAAAAGAATTAGAATGTTAAGCCAAAAAATAAAAAACCTACAGACAGACATTACAAGTACATAGAAAGACATATTGCTGTACAGACACTTTTTTTACATCTTCTCACAGTTGGGTTTAAATGCTAGAAAACCATTATTTATGATAAATGAGCAATTTTACTAAATTTGCTCATTCACTGGTTCTGTTATGAGGTTACAGATATGATTGACCCCATAACTGACTGAGAAAAATAACCATATTATGCACACACAGACAGTGATGATAAAATATAGTGGTTCTTCTGTAATTACAAGACTTGCACTTTTGTTTTTTAAGTGATTGTTCTCTGCGGAATGTTCTGGCTTTCACAGAAAATAGTTTGACTTTATCTATAGTTTGCAAAAATAAGCTAAAAACATGTTTACAATAATGCACTTACAATGGAGGTATATAGGGCAAGATTTTCTGGAGAGTTAAAAAGCACTGAATATAATTCAATTTCAATTAATTCCTCTTCTATGTGTGTTATTAGAGCTGTAGGTCTCTAAACTTTTTCAGTGGTTTATCTTGCTAGACAGAATTATTTATCAACATGTTACTGATCTAATGTCATTTTTACAGCAACTCAATGCTGTAACAAGAAGTACTGTAAGGGGCGTGTGCAGGGGATTTATCAGGATAACGGTCAGTAATCAGACAGCAGCCATAACTGTGATCTGTAATGCAGACCAAACAAACAAATCCGAAACATTAAAGGAGCAAAAAAGGTGAGGATAACAAGACTCAACATTACAGAAGTACAATTTAGAAAAGAATGCTTAGAATTTTCAATATAAACAATAAATAAGCAGTCCAAGGCTGGGCTATATAAAAAGTCTACTAGCGAGGGAAAGATATTGAGGTGTAAAGGAGTTGTAGTATTCTGGTGATAGCTACCTCATTTAGTGGGAGGAGGCAATGATTGGTGCAGAAGCAGTTATAATGGTCTTGCCCCATAAACTTCCACTGTCAGTCCATTATTATTGAAAAAATATCACAAAACATTTTTTTCTTATAGTTGTAAAATTTTTATACAAGCACTAACCTGGCATCTGCCTCACTGTAGTACTCTCTGGCAACAATATCTTCAAACAGCTCCCCTCCTGTGACTCTGAAAAAGTTCACATTCAGAGTCAACACATCAAACAGTCTAATTGCAGCACCTTTAATAAACAGGAAGGTCTGATTTACATTTTAATCTTGGCATGACATTATGAGTGATGAAAATGTAAGAGTCTGTCTTTACACACACACACACACACATATATATATATATAGAGAGAGAGAGAGAGAGAGAGAGAGAGAGTGTCTATGAACTCTAATCAGCACATGCTGTTGGTTTACCTCTCTTTTGTTTTGGCTTCACAATATAGGTCTAGTTTTACAACGTCATGCTGTACCTGTCACACATTTTTGACTGAGTGTCCTGTGGCCCTCTATGCCTAAAAAAGGGGAAAGAATCTGAAATGCTGGTTGTTGTGTCGTTCGGTCTGAATGCCAACAGATGGCTGGCTGTAAATCTGTCACATTGGCACCTCGCTGGGAATTGGATTCTGGGACGCTTGTGTACAAAAGCCTGTTTATGGCAGACTGTAAAGAGCACTACAAAACTATAAACTATAAAATTATAGTTGAATAAGAAATAAATGGTTGATAATAATGATAATAATAATAATAATAATAATATTTTTAAGCAAGATCACAAAAAACAAACTTGTAGTTTTATTTAAGAAAGTATTTCAGTTGTCATATTAATGGTTATGTTTTAGACAATTATCAACAAACAGCGAGTAACAAACCATAATTAATTGCTAACAGGTCAGTGGTTGTGCGCATTCAAATGTGAATAAGTCTAAATGAAAAGAGGCTTATATAATTTAAAGTTTCATTACATTTCTTATTTCTAATTTTGCTTGGTATGTAAAATGAATCAAAAACATATTAAGTAAAATTTGTTGATGTTAATAATGGAAGTAATTTTTTTTAAAAACTATCGTGCACAATGCTGTGTGGCTTTGTGGGTTCTCTATTGGAACATATTGTAATGGTTGTCAAAATTTAAATGCAAACCTCATAATTATAAATAGTATAGAGCTACAGTAATTACAAAGGCAAGATATAAAAATTTATCAAAAGAATTGAGAATAAAATTTTTAATCAGGAGTTTGAAACCAACATATCAAACTAAAGTTAGAGAAAGCAAGTGTTTATTTATTTGTGCATAAAACCTAAATAGCGAGATAATGTAATCATTTTGTAAATATGAGATTGTTCATGAGATCTTATTTCTCTAATATTTGAGAGCATAGTTTGGACAGATTTCTTTCACTTTCAGCTCTGGTATTCAGCGGCTCTGAGCGGGTCGGCTTTGAGTTTGGTGACCATGTGTTTAAGGTCAACATATTTGAACCTACTGAGTTTCAGATTTCATTGGTTTTGCTTTCAGATTAATAGATTCTATTTTATTATTCAGTGATTATTCTTGAAATATATTGCATAGAGAGTCCTCAGCAAATGCTTTACCAGCTGTGCATGATTGAGAAATGAATTGAGAACTTTAATTTAAATCCCGAATTTAATTTAAAGTCTTTAAACAAAATGCTTAATTTATATATATATATATATATATATATATATATATATATTTAAAATTAAATGATAGGGACAGATATTCTTAAAACTACAGTTTTTAAAATGTACTGTATATATAATTTTCAGTAACTGATTTACTAATTATAGATAAACAAATTATCAACCTTCCTGTTCAACATTCAAATATAGAAACTAGAATTAAAATGAAATTAGATTTAAATAAATTCATATAACTACTGCCTTTAAAAATATATAATTTTTAGTTTGAGTTACAGATAAAAAAAGATCAAATTTGCCAAATGAACAATCAAATAGAACATTCAAATCCTTTAAATTTAATGACAAAACATAATTACATAATTAATTGATTAATTGAAATTATTTCTATTTGATTAATATTTACAGTTTAAGACTGACAATAAAATAACACAATGAAAGCATCTTGCCATCAATAGAAATTTTAGATCATTTATATAAAATGAATATTTAAATTTCGGTTACTTAATGGGAAATGTAATAATAAAATTAAATAAAGTGTTCATTTTATGGACAATGAAGGAACAACACTTTGTTTTTCACGGAAGCGTCTGTCTTGACAAAAAATTTGATTTCAGTATTTGTAGTAAACGTGAAACCAATGCAATGAACATTTGTCAAGAAAAATGACAATTCAGTTTAATGTAAATGACAAACCATTTAGTTACCTGTGGAGTTAATGGCAAAGAACATTTTAAAATAAAATGACAAAGATGTTTGTTCTTAATAGAGATTATGTAAGAGTTATATTATGACAATACTTTTTATTTTCCAGTAATTTATTAAATAATAATGGCAAATTAACTGATGTTATATTATATTATATATATGTTTTTATTGCATGATTATGTATTATTTATTTTCAGATTTCATCAGTAATATTGTCAAATTTTTCCACCCAAGGATTGGACGTGTTTGTGCTTCATAATGACTTTCTGCCGTGTGTTAATATTCCCAATAGAAGTAGATCTGTCAGGGAGTTGCGTTTTATCCCAGATGCTGTCAGTGCTTCAGTTTATCATGATAAGCAGGTGATAGCACTCATCTGTCATTCCAACGCATGAATGTTGCTAATTAAAAATGTAAAAACTAGGACAGAGAGAAACTGGACATATGAAGTTCAGAGCCAGGTGGGTGTCTTGGCAAAGACAGAATGCTGTCAGACAAGGATCACATTCAGGATTTAATACTCTAACATTATCCTACAAACTTGCACGGGACTCCTAGAGAACATTTTTGTCTGGATTTGGCTTGCTCGTGTTTCGCTTAGATTTCATTTTTATTCCGATTTAAAGGTCCTACAGGAACACCTGCATTTTGCAACATGCTTAAATTTGAGTGACTTGGATTTTTTTGTCAAGCAACCTAAAAATGCACTTCATTGTGATAATATTTACTGTAAATTAGGTTTTATTTAAACAACAACAACACAAACAAAAAACAAAAATTCAAATAAGCTATGTTAAACTTAAACAAACAACCTTTTTAATACGACTGAATCAACCTCAATAATTTTTAAGAGTCAAAACTGATAAATACATATTAATTAAAAGTGAAAAACATTTGTCACAGACAATCTGCAATCTAAAATGAAATTAAGAGTTTATATTTTAAAATCAGCAGTTTTACAGTAGGCTATATGTGACCCTGGACCACAAAATCAGTTATAAGTAGCATGGGAATATTTGTAGCAAGAGCAAAAAATGCATATATGGCTCAGAATTATAAATTTTTTTTTAGGCCAAAAAAATATAGGATAATATGTAAATGTATTTTGTACATTTCCTAGCATAAAAATATAAAAAGTACATTTTTCATAAGTAATACTCATTGCTAAGAACTTTATTAGCACAACTTTATTAAAGACAATTTTCTCATTTAGATTGTTTTTTGCCTCAGACTCCAGATTTTCAAATAATTGTATCTCGGCTAAATATTGTCCTAACAAATCATACATCAATGGAAAGCTCAGTTATTCATTTATTCATAAATCTCAATTTCGAAAAATTGCCACTCATGACTGGTTTTGTAGTAAATAAATACAGAACATGCAGTGTACTTTATACTGAAGAAGAAAACAAATGGTGAAGAAATAATTTTAAATTACTAGTACCTTTCAAACATTTCAAAGAAACATGCGGTAACAAAAGTTGAATTAAATCTGAAAATTTGAACTAAAGCAAAAAAACCTAAATTGTATTTCCCGTAAACTATTTATTTACAACTTTGAAAAACATTGTGTAGTTAATTTAATTCAATTTGGCTAGAAATTCTAATAAATTAGTTGTTTAATGTTGCCATGATTAAGTCAACATGACTACATCAATACACAGTTATTACATTGAATTGAATTAACATTAAACTAAACTGATCTTAATAATGACACTACTTTTTCAGTAGAGCTTCTTTACAGCTACATTTAAATTGGTTTCATAATTTATGAATTTTATCTGTTAGTTACTTCATATCTGTTAAAAAAGTAATTATACTTACAAAATACTCCATTTTTCTTACAGTTGTTTGTTTCAGTTAAAATGTAAGTAGAAAATTTGTTCAAATTAAATTAAAAGCTGCTGTACATGGTAAAGTAAAACTAATATCTGCTAAATAAGTATGCATATAGAAACTATATTTGATGCATCAGATGGGGAGGCACGTCCCATTTGGGAATGGCTTCATCCATAAGGTGTTAGTTCACGTAACATTGCCCTCCCTGTTTTCCCTTCACACACTTTTGCGAAACACATGTGACACTTCATCACTCCCGCCGCTGTTCCAGGCCAAATCAGCCTGCCGGAGCACTACAGGCAGCCAGTGAGTCCTGCTGGATCTGAGCAGAGGCTGTTATAACCATAGAAACCCGTAGGCTTGAGTATAGGAACGGTATACGGTAAGAACCAGCGGCCTGCTGATATCTTGACTGTGTGTTCTGCCAAAAAATTTGGAAGTGGCTGCCAGGTTTCTTTGATTTAATGCTGTTTACAATTTGTATTACACAGCTGTAATTCATTTTTTTCTCGGTCAGTTTTATTGTGTGTGAAAGTGTGAGGAGAAAATGTTTGTTGTGTGCCGTTTCTGGACCGGTGTGATAGATGTGTGCATGCGCCGAGACTAAGATGTGTATTGGTTTTGATGAAACGATTCTTTGTCATTTAACACTGAGAAGTTTTTGAGAAGTATTGGAGGTTGTTGTAGTTTTTTTGTGTTTGGTTGTGTTTTTTCTCTTTGTTTTTTTTGTGACCCCCAGAAAATGTACTTCATGCGGTAACATCTAAATGAACTGGTTTCATTTCATTTTATTTATTTAATCAACCTTACTACAAAAGTACATTGTAAATAAATAAAAAAGATTATAGGAGTCTGTTAGGATAAATTATTATTGAAGTACCAGGGTAAAATTTCACCTTGAATTCAGTGTTACTTACAGTTTCTGCTATTGCAAAACAGTAAAAATTGTTTCTGCAACATTTTATTTTACATATAGTTACACTAACAAATAAAATTAGGAGACTACATTAGAAAACATGTTCACTTTTTACAGTATAGTTTAACATAATGTTATAATAAAATAACAGGCCTAATTTTTTAGATGAATTCCTAAAAAGAAAGTATTCTTATATTGATTTATAAAAAAAAAACTTTAGTTAGAAAATGTATTAGCTATATTGCATTTTGGTAAAATATTACAGTACAGTTTAAACAAAAATAACTGTTGTTGCACAAATAGCTGATAACACTACAGTGTATAATAATTTGTAAGGTATAATAATTTGTACGTTTATACCATAAATTCAGTTAAAAGTGTGCTAGCATTTGAAGCCAATGTGAAAAGCAACCTTCTACATGCAGTTCATTACATTTCAGACACCAGATGCCCCTGTAAGCAGTAATTAAATATGGTAATATACACGCACTGCTACACGTTTGTAAGGGTTTTCAGGATAAGACAGACTCTGATTTCCTTCTGAAAGTGGTTTGTTTAGGAGTACATTTGTGAATGTTTTTGTAATAAAGGAGAGATGTAATTTTTGGAGACATTTGAATTTGTTGTTATTTCACGTTTTTGTGAATTTTGATACAACATGGTGATACAAACAACTGCTGTTTACAAAAGTTTGTTTACAGTTATTTCAGCATTACTTAAACAATATCATCCTAAAAATAGGCAAACAGAGCAATAAATCAGTGTCAGTGTAAAGTCAACACTTGAAATTTCCATTTAATGACTACATTATGCTTTACAGCAGCAGAGCATGGTCATACATTTAACACCTATACAATAAATAAATAAAATACAGTAACCAAAATGACATATTCTAATTAAAACTAAAACAATTCTATTTTTTTAAGTATGTTTGCTACTTGAACCTCTAGTATTTAAAATGCATGGTTATGCTATCATTAGGCACATGAGACGGTGCTAAATTTGTTTCTGTGGGTGCTAAAAGTTTCTGTGGGTGGATGATTGTTTTTGTAGTAATGTAATAAATGCAAATGTTTTATTTTAGGTTAAGGACTGCAGAACTATTGTTCATTTTTATTAATTTGTTATGTTTGTGAAAGAACTCGTCTCTCTTATGTTCACCAAGGCTGCATATATTTGAACAAAAGAGTAAAGAGTTAAAACAAGTAAAACTGTGAAATAGTATTACAATTTAAAGAATATATCTTTCTTTTAAAATGTTTTTTTTTTTCCCTGCGATCAAAGCTTAACTTTTAGCATTATTACTCCAGCCTTCAGTGTCCTTCAAAAATCATTCTGATATACTGATTTGCTGCTTAAGGAATTGCCTTCAATGCTAAAAACTATTCCTATTTTTGTTGGAAATGGTGGTACATTTTATTTAGGATTATTTAAAGAATAGAAACTTCAAAAGAACAGCATTTGTATTTTGTAAAAAAAAAAATTAATTATCAACATATTGTAACATTTAATTAGATTGTTTCAGAATAAGTATTAACAGTTACACTTTAGTTTGCACTACTTGTACATGTACTAAAACTTACAGTGCTATTACAGTGTAGTAAACGAAAGTACTGGGTAATTCAAGGTTAAGATTAGGTTTAGGGGTACATTCAGGGTTAGTATCAAGTTATTACCCATTTATTATAATTGCTGTAATAAGTATATAAGTATGAGAATGCAGAAAAGGGCTGTAAAATAAAATGTAACTGTATTAATTATTTTTAAAAACTTGAACATTAGTGTGTGTATACTGATCTGTATATATATATATATATATATATAATTCTATAATTTCCATTTTATTTTTAAATAAAACAACAATGAAACGTGATGTC
>JAUMHR010000052.1:22180705-22192317 GCA_032361145.1 Enteromius fasciolatus
CACACACACACACACACACACATATATATATATATATATATATATATAGAGAGAGAGAGAGAGAGAGAGAAAGAGAGAATATATATATATATATATAGAGAGAGAGAGAGAGAGAGAGAGAAAGAGAGAGAGAGCGCAAACAGAAATTAAAAAATCAATCAATAAAATAAAATAAATAAATAAATAAATAATATCAAACTTTAACCTAGCAGAGTGTCTCTGCACTGAAAACAAATACTTGTGTCAAATTCTGTTCAAAACTGCACATCACCCTGCCCTCTTCACTCTGAAGGGCAGAGCACTTAAAGTAAGTACTCTGAAGTGTACTTAACACTTACATGAACACATATGTCACTGCCACTTTCTTCTGAATTAGAATGTTACCTTGACAACACTGTAGCAAAATTCATTGTATCAGTTCAGAATGCAAATATACTTTTCATGCAAATATTACTTTCATATTTAATTAAGCAAATGTTTTGATAATATCATAGTTTTGGGAGGAGCGGTGGCTGCTCTTCATCTCCTAATCATCACCTCATCACGATCGCCCAATCACGTTCCACCTTCCCACTATAAATCTCCCTGCTTTTCTCCCTTCCACATCTCGCTTTATGCAACCCTCCTCCTCCCCCTTCTCCTCCGTCAAGCTCCATCCTCTCCTCCGGGGGGCATCGAGAGTGCGTGCAGGGCACCGAACCCTCACCCTCGCTAGGGCTCAGGCCACTAGGGTTCGGGGCCTGCCGTTCTCCCGGCTCGCTTCCCGGACAGCTCGCCAAATTTGCTTTCATTTATTTGCATTAATCTATTCACTAACACCCCTTGCATTAATGACAAAGCACAAACTCTTGAAAAATATATTTTAAAAAAACCAGCTAAATAATGTACCTCTAGTTTCCAGTAAATTTAAATAAATTGTGAGCACATGCCACCCAGGAAAATAAAATCTGCCTTTGTTACTAACACATGTATTACTTATACCTGCATATTAAGAAATCTAAGCCGAAACTCACTTAGTGGTTTTAATTGAGTCTCTCATGCACTCATGTGAATATCACTATTTTAGTAGACTGAGAATGTCTCAGACATACAACCTTAAAATGACCATAGTTTCTAAAAGCTGAAATACTGAGCCATGGAAAAAGTGAAAAAATCTGATGATTCATCTTTGGACAAAGTCAACGGATGCCTTCACCCACACTGCCTGTTGCCCACTCTTCATGGTAAGGCAGTTGAAATGGTATGCCCATCTACCTCATGGGAGTCATTAACTCTAACAACTCTTCTGCATGGTTGCATAACATAAGTAAAAAGAGGCCATTTTACATGACCAGGTGCAGTACATCATCATGCAAACACACTGCATTGCTTACACACCATGTGTTTATAAAGCCCACCCTTACAAAGTTAATGTTAGCAGTATCATGTTCAGAGTAAAAAGTATTTGCACTGACAAGTATTTGTACCTGGACTAAATGTATTAAAATCTATTCATAATTCAGATAGGGACTAATTTTCAATGTTAGTATTAACCCTAAGATGGGTCATGGATTACTATTGTAATACAACTGAACTGTAAATTAAATGTACAATCTAGGTAATTTATGGAGGAAAATATTTACATACATTATTGGCATGCCATGTTTGCCAGGCAAAACAGATAATGTCAACTGTTGCATAAATGTAGTACAGTAATTAACATTTGAAGTTTTTTTTTGATCATCTGAATACTTATTTGTTGAATAGATGCATTCTATTAACCCCCACCAAACCACCCACCCATACACACACATCTCAAAATGTTAGTATAAAAATTAGAAATGTTTCCTGAGCAGAAAATCTGCATATTAAAATGATTCTGAAGTATATCATGTACATATACTTGATTAAATCATTTAAATTATGAGCTTGTAGCTTTGCAATCTTGGCAATCTACAGTGTCTAAGTAGCTCACTTATTGTGGCTCTTTTCTGATCTGGGTTCAATCTCATTTATTTGGTGAGTGGAGAAGCTCTCATTAACAGTCACACTCATTTAATAGGAGAACCAGAGACATGACCCCATACACACACACATAAATCACTCACAAATCAAAGACGAGGTAGTGAACACCCTCCTCTGATATGCTGTCATGGAGCCTCACTGTCGAGAAAACAGAGAGAGAGAGACACTGATTAGATTTTATAGAGCAGCTCATTTTCATACTCGTTAGAAAGAGGGAGTGAGCTTTTCACAGACTCAGTTGCTCCACAAATTAGAATTATTTCTGATCCTGCTTCCTTTCATTGTCAAAGATGAATAAAGAGCAGAGAAGAGAAGTTTAAATGTGTCGTTTTGTTTTTTCTTTTAAAATACTTTTTTTTCTATTCCACCTTAATATGCAGACACATTCTATACCTAAGGCACTGTCAAGTGGTTTCTTTGAAAAGCTTGACAAACCAACACTGACTCAAAAGATAACACCCGCTCTTTCATCCTTCAAATAAACAGCATAACTACAATGCCTAAAAATACTGTATAGGTATGTAGAATAGACCTTTGCACATCAGTATTAACAATAACTCAGTCTTGCCACAGCAAAATAAAAAGTGGAAATCTTCTAATGAAACAAAAGAGATCATGACAGCTACTTGATTAAAGCGAGCAAAGGGAATTCCTCATGTAATTTATTAAAGGATTCAAAAAGCTTGACCTTTTGATTTAGACATATAAATGGATTACATGGGGGGAAGAAATATGGGGATCATTTCCCTCTGTATAAGTATCTCATGCATCTTCTCTTATCTATGATACAGATGGTTGCTCAAACCTGTTGCCATAGTAACAGAAAGTGAATGGCTTTCCAGTTGATGGTTGCTTTGGAGAGGAGAAATCCCTCTGTTAGATTAGGAAAGCCACTGGGTTTCATGTTATGAGTAACAGATGTGACTATGTGACTGTTGACTGCAAATGCCATTACATGTAATTACTTTCAATTTGGAATCACAAACATTGAAGTATTAAATGTGCATTGCTGTCATATTTGTGCCAAAAAGTAGATTGTAATTATGTTTTTTTGCACATAAATTATAAGCTTTGGCAATATTGTGCCGTTTAAAGTAATACCAGTTAAGCGATTGAATAGATAGATAAATTAAAATAATACTGTTCAAACTTTCTGTCATCCGAGGTAAACTCTGGAACAAAAACATATTAAATAGTTTCAATGGCTTAGTATTTTAATGTAATAAATGAACATATGGGGGTGGGAATGTGATACTAAATTTTTCAGCTTATCTGTAGCTTTGTGTTATAGCCATAATTACTGCTAGAATTCACCCACGCTTGTAATCTTGCAGCTGGCTAGGAGGTGGGTGAACGTGGGCAGAAAAGCATGGCCATTTTTAGCTGTTACCACCTTAACAGCTAGAGGTCAGATTTGCGGGACCTAATTAGGATGAATCACTCAGAACTAAAAAATCCATGAATGTGAGCACTATGAAAGAAATTAAACTGAGTTAAAGGGTTACTTTTTTATTGAGTTAAATTTTGTCATTAATCATGTCGTTCCAAACGCTTAAAACCTTTCTTCTTCAGAACACAATTTAAGATATTTTGGATGAAAGCCGGGAAGTAATGAACACTTTCAAGATCCAGAAAAGTAGGAAAGACATAGTCAGAATAGTCCATCTTCCATCGTTAGTTCGATCATAATGGTTTTTTTGCATGCATTTTTCCATTTCTTTCCACAGACAAAGCAGAAATTCAAACCTGACTCAAATGTTTTTTGTATGATTGACACAACATAACGTGCACATTTTAGACAAAAATTTCAGACTCAGTGTGCAATGGCCTTAACGTTATGAAGCAATGAGAATACTTTTTGTACACAAAGAAAATAAAAATAATGACTATTCAACAATTCGGCACGGTAGTGCCAGTATTTACTGGCCACAAACTATGTACACTGTCAGCTGTGCAACACAGATATGCTGTTTTGGTTCAAATCAAAGCATAATAAACTTATCTGTGAGGCACAGCTGACATGGAACAAAGTACACAGTTTGTGTCCACTGACTATTCTCCAAAATGGCACTAAAGTATTTTTATTTTCTTTGCACAAGTATTCTCGTCACTTCATAATGTTATGGTTGAACCACTGATGGCAGATGGACTATTCTGATGATGTCTTTCATATCGGGCCTTGACAGTGTAATTTACTTGTCAGTCAATTGGACATTCACAATTTTTATCCACAATATCTTAAATTGTGTCCCGAAGACAAACAGCTTTTGCAGGTTTGGAACAACATGGGGGTAAGTGATGTAATATTTTTGTTGGATTAACACTTTAATGTGACTTACAACAGAGTAAGTGATCCAATACTCAAAATGAAAATCCATACTTAATACTCTTGCAATTCAATGTTTTCGATGACATATAAACTAAGTTTTCCCCAAACTAGCTACAACAAGTAATAAGAGCATTTTGTTTGTTGCTTTATTGTGATACTGAGTTGCCTCGGCATCCGAGCAAGTGCAAAAGGAATTGAAGCTACACGGTTTGAGCCACTGTCACGGTTTGACCTCATGGGCTTTCCCAGGCTTTCAATCCATGATAAAAGTATTTTGTAATCATACTGCCCTGGATCCACACCAGGGTTTCCATTTCTTGCTTGTACCTCAGTCACACTCACCAGACAGCTAGGTAATTTTTGCTTTCACTGAGGACAGAAAAATGACTGTGAAGCTTGAACATTGTCATGCCACATCTGGTTAAAATACGTATTATATTTTAAATGCTGTACATAAAACAGCTCATAAAAAAGTGGCAGTTTCAGTACTCTAAGGCCATGACAAGTGAACCTTCATTGGAGAATGTGAGTGTGTGTGGCAGCACTTACCGATGTTGGGATGCTTGAGTAGACGACAAATTCTGGCCTCTCGTTCCAGTTTTTGGTGATCTACAAAAAACAAAACACATTTTTTGTTCAAAAAAGCATATTGACTCCTCTGGAAGCACTTGACTTTTTAACTTGTCTTTGGATAAAAGATTCTACTGAATGACGTAAAATGTGAATTCTTGTTTAGCAATAGAAATGCAGTAAATATTATAGGACATAAATGTTTAGGATCTGAACTCTGCTGGTTTAAATGAGGAAAACCAAAAAAGGTAATAAATGTTGTTTCTGCTCTTTCCTCTGAGTTCAAGTGATTAAACAGAATATACAAACAGAATATACAAATATACAAACAATATAAAATCAAATAAATAACAGCATTGCAATCTAATGATGAAGTATGATAATACTTTATTTTGATGAACTCTAAATACTTCAAACGTTTTCTTAGGGTGAATTTCATGCAAATCTTGTGAATAAAAAATAAAACAAAATTGAAATAATTTTATATTATTTCATATTTATTATTATTTATATTTATATTTTATTTTCATGACAATCTTTTGCTGTACTATTAATATCTATTTTGTGTGTAAAAGTAAAATTTGTGGAATTATAACTTTTTATAATTATAATTTAAACTTTTTACTCACACTGATAACTATAAGCAATTATACAGTAAAAGAGTGAATAGTATTTCATAAAGGCGGTAGTATGTCTTTTGAAAATGCAGAGGTTCTGGTCAGTGTGGTCTGATCTTATAAATTCATTGTGTTCAGGTGTGCAAATGATGGAAAGCTGGAAGTAGGAAAGAAAGAGAGAATGTGCTGGTGTATGTGTTTAAATGTATAAATGAACAAAACACAGTTATGGGTGGATTGTGGTCCAGGCCAATGGGACCAGCAGCCTGTGGCCTTAAGGTGAGGTAAAGGCCTGCAGTTACTTGACAAACTGGAATCAACACACCGCAAATGTAAATTATATAGGCAAAGAGTTTGTACCAATGATATAATACTCATACTAAATACCACCCCTTTTTTAAGAACTCTTCATACACCATGCATTACCAACATAAATCTCGGCAAACAGTTAAACTCACTTCCAAAACCTGCTCAACCCACCAAAACACTTAATGCATGTCTCAAAATAAGTTTGTTTGTTTAAGTTTGTTTGTTTAACACTGGCATCAATTCTTATTCGGAAGGCACATACTGTCACTCACACACTAACCTAAAAAAAATGAAGAGGGAGCATTACATAAGTGATGACCTTATATCTTTGCAATTCCAATGATTTTCACATAAATCAGTTATTATGGAATTACTAACTGACTTTTCTGAAGCATATGTAAAAATTAGGGGTGTGACAAGACACTTATCCCACGAGACGAGACACTGGGTTCACGAGATCGAGACGAGACAAGCTTTTTTGACTTTTTAAAAAAAAATCCTCTATGAAAAAATATATTGGGAAAATTGTTATTTTATTCAACAAAATCATTGCAAAAACATTTTGAAATTAAACTATTTTAATGAATTACATGTAGTAAAAACAACATGTGAACACTGCAAACTATTTTGCCACAAAATGAAAGGCAAGTAATTAATAATAAAAAAAAATAAAAAATTAAATGTTATAAATAAATAAAAACAAATAACACAAATATTCCTTTAAAAGCAGGGTAAGTGATTTTTTTTCCAAAAAAGTTTCAGAAAACAGTATCGGGCGGAATACCTAAACAAACTTGCCTACAGCAAATCAGCTTAAAGGCCAAAGTATACAGTGCTTCGGCCATCTGCATTACAGTACGTCATTTTCATCATCAGGAGGGCCGCGCACCCTGTCAGCATGCGGGCAATTTTTTTAAAAGCGTACGGACTGTCCACGTACAATATTGTATGTGCGAGAATGCTGAAAGAGTGCAAGTCACTTGGTGGCATTGCGCATGAATCGAGCTTGTCCGTCTGCACTAATACGTGATTAAGTATACTTAAAATCTGTGTGGACACGGCCTCAAGTCTGCCTACAATGGACGCGATAAAGCGACCATTAAACACCATTTGGAATTTGTTTCAGCACATCATAAATAGAACGTTGCAGCAGTTTTCTGTCGGAGATTTGTTGTGCCGTATCATACTACTATCGCGAGGATATCGCCAAGTTCTTGTGCCAAGAGATCTCGTCACACCCCTAGTAACAAGGATTCAAAATTATTCTAAGACAGGATAGCATTGACTTTGCAACTTTTGGCCATTTTAGAAGACAGAAAAATAGGTAAGTGCATTCCATATTCTAAAAAAATATGCTGTGTCTTTAATTTGACTGCATTTTAATTAAAATTTCACAGACGTGATCCATACTGTACACCGGTATTAGCAAAAACATATTTCCTTTTGATATTTTTGGCCTAAGGTAAGTTTAGCACTTTGCTCATAGGGAGATGGCAGCAGAAGGATGGGAGGTGGAAAAGGAATTCACCAATCCCTCCAGATGCTGTTTAGCCAATAAGATTGTTTGTCTCTGAGGTCTTAATCCCAGAGCTCCAATCAGATGTGCTTTTGCCGCCATAATCCCAACCACTTGAGCCATTAATGAGGCACAGCATGCTGTCTGGAGTCTGTCTAATCAGGTACATGACTAAAAGGAAGATGGGAAAACTATGACATAACAGGATTAAACTGATTGCTTGCAATAGCAATGAGAGTTTAAATATCCTTCTCTGTTTGTGGCTTCATGTTAATGTAAAATAATAGCCTGTAGCTCATTTTGGACAAGTGTTATCAATTTTGTCCTATCCTCATTACTAGAAAAGTTTGGCCAAATTCCATGTTCTTCATTAAATGTCCCAGATGGAGAGTTTTTCATTCAAATCTAGTTTTTGCATATTTTAAGTGTTGCATTGACCCAGTTCAGTCAGTTCCCATCTGACAGAAACTGAGCGAATGCCAGAAATGGGGCAGCTATTTTCAAAGTTGTCATATCAAGTCAACTGTCCATTGACATGCATAGTGCAAGAAAAACAAAATAGGTGAATAAATCATAACCAGGTCCAAATTGATATTTTTTTACTCTTTCTGAATGTAATTGAAAAAATTGTTGAATGGAAAATGGTAGACGGAGCTGAGATTACTGCAGAAATCGTTGTATAATTAAATATATTGCAGTTTTAGTTTGAACTGTGTGCAATAGCTACACCAGTACTGACACAGTATAAATAAAGTTGCAAAATAATTGTTTAAGCAGGTTTTCCCTAACATTTGCATATCTTCTGAGATATGTAAGCCTAAAATAAGAGTAAAACAGGCCACCCATTCAGTGTATAAAACATACTGTGCTACTTAATTGAGACAAATTTGTACAGAATGTTGAGCTAAATTTGACAAACACTATCTGTAAACAAAATAAAAGTCAAGTAAAGTAAATTAAGAACTGATAAAAAGTATATTTATTATTTTGATGTGATGCTATACTACGGAGCCCCTTAAGGGACGTGGTGGAGGAAAAAAATTGAGGTGGATAAAAAAAAATATATATTTTTTTTAATTATTTGCATTATCTCGCAAAACTTTTGCATTCTCTCACACAATGGTTTGCATTCTCACAAAATTTTTGCGTTCTCTGGCATAACCAGTTGAGCTCAGAAAAACACTTTGTTTACTTTAAGCTTCCAGTGTATTAGACAGCTCCGTAATGGAGCAGTTCTACATCATTAGAGGCGGTGCTGCAGCGAGAGCGATCATAACACGCATATGGAAGCATCAGCAGTCCAACGCATCAGATATGGCTGTACTGCCGCTTCAAGTAAAAACACCTGTTGTTCTCTCACGAGGCATTTGCATTGTGCTTTGTGCTTTTGTTGCCACCCGTACAGACATTGTGTGCTGACTTGAAGCGGTGATGCAGCCACCGGTCGGTGTATAACTTCAAAGAACGAGCGTTGGACAGCTAATGGTTGCAGCACCGCCTCTAATGATGTAGAACTGCTCCATTACAGAGCTGTCTAATACACTGGAAGCTTAAAGTAAACAGAAAGTGTTTATATAAGCTCAATTGGTTATGCCAGAGAACACAAATCATTTTGCGAGAGAACGCAAAAGATTAAAAAAAAAAAATCTTTCATCCTTGATTTTTTTTATCCACCCCGATTTTCTCCTCCACCACGTCCCTTAAAGGGGCTCTGTACTATACTGTAAAAGGCAAGATTCATTCATTCACATATCACATTAACAGAAGTAAACAGAGGTCAACAGAGGCCTGGTGTTTAGTTTCAGCTTGGCAGGTACAAAGTTTGCATAAGAAGCAAATTAGTGCAAAAGAGGTGAAAGAGAAACTTGAAATAATTATGGAATAAAACGAGGAATAATTACATTGAAAAAGAGCATGAAAAAGAGCAACCAGTAATAGCAAGAAAGCCATATGGGTTTAGAGCGGCGTAGGTAAATAAATGATGACAGAATTTTCATGTTAATGTGAATCGGTCTACAATCAATTAACTCAACTGTTTTCTATTTCTAATGTGTGGTTACCACTCACAAAATTGTAAAAGTGTTGATGAATCTATGTTATGCTTTTTTTTTTTCTCCAGGTGAACTATTAAAGCCTATTCTGCCAGTCCACATGCACCAACTTCTTACATTTTTGTTATGTTAGCTGACAAGAAGCTTTTTGGCCTGAATTTCTGTAAAATCATTTGTAGACAAAATAATACAGTGTTTAAATATATTTACTTTACACATAAAAGGGACAAAAGCAAAACACTTAATGTGGAAAAACTGACTTGAGTGAATTTCTTCTGCCACACCTCACTCCACAACACTTAACACATGGCTTGCTCTCAGTGTGGAAGAAAATTACCAAGTTTTTAGATTCCCAAGAATTGAATCATATGTCATTATTTTTTCATATTACTTTGCAACTATGAATGCCCATTAGTTCTGCTTCTCTAGCAAGCTGTCCATCTTTCATTTACTGTCTCTCTGGATGTTCTTTAGGCGATGTCAATCTGTCAGTCAAACTATTGCTGTCAGTTTATCTATCTATGGTTCTTTTTTTAATTCTCTAATTTTGGAAACCTCCCCCGTGTCTGTGTAAGCAAATGTGCATCTGATATCTCCAGCCCTATTCAAAAGAGCTAAGGACTCAGACCCTGCATTGTTTTTCACCGCAAATGCTTATTTGAATAGTTGGATTACATTCACAGTACGTACGAAAAGACTGCAGAAATGGCTGTTAGAAAATGCAATAATTAATCTAATGTGTCATCTGCCTAAAAAGAGCAAGATAATCTTTTGTATTATATATTACGTTCAATATTATAATCTATACAATGACTTTTATATATACTTCACAATATCCAGCCAAGAGAAGCAAGCTCCCCATGACGAAGGTGTATCACGGTCAAAGTCTACAATCAAGAGAAGGCTTCATGACAGCAAATACTGCAGGTTCAGCACAAGGTGCTAACAAGACCAAATTAGACTTTGCCAAAAAACATCAGAAAAAAAACAGACCACTTCTGGAAAAGTATTCTTTTGAAGGATGAAATTAGAATGACAGGAAGAAAAAAATATGGAAAAGGCTTGAAATAGCTCATCAGCCAAAGCATACAACATCATCTGTGAAACATGGTGGAGCAGTGTTAAGGCATGTGCATGCATGGCTTCCATTGGCACTGGGTTACTGGTGTTTACTGATGACATGAAAGAAGACAGAAGCAGCTGGATCAATACTTAAGTGTGATATACTGTCTGCACAGATTCTGCCATATGCAGCAAAGATGACTGGACAGCATTTCATAGTACAAATAGATGATGATCTAGTACATACAACAAAAGCAACCTGTGCGTTTTTAAAGACAAAAGTGGAACATTCTGCAGTGGCAAAGTCAGTCTCCTGATCTCAGTCTGATTGAGCAAGCATTTCATTCGCTGAAGACAAAACTAAAGGCAGTAAGTACCACAAACAAACAAAAAGCCAGCTGCATTAAAGGCCTGGCAAAGCATTACAAAGAAAAACCTCTCTGGTCTCTGATGATGTCCATACTCAAGTTCCAGACTCAATGTAGTCGTTGCCTTTGAAAAATTATCAACAAAATATAAAAAAAAAATTATTTAGGATTATATTTTTGGTCTAATTATATTTGAGCAACTGAAAATGGGGGGACAGTGTATAAACATTTTTGTAAAATTTAAAGCATTTTAAAAGTCTGCACTTCAATTTAATAAAAAAGTAGTCTGCTATCAATAGCTCAAGACTACAAGGTTAAAAATTACGTTCTGGAATTAACAACGGAGGCTTTGAATGAGATGCGAAAAAAATAATCTTACTCACAAAAGTGTTTTAAGTACAAGAAACAAACAAAAACCTTGAAATATATCATCTGATCGCTGTCTTGAAGTGTGGCAACCATAGTATAAGCGGAATAATTGACTCCATGCAGTTGAATTAGAAAAAGAAAAACAATGCACACCTGAGTTGTAACTAGGGTTGCCAACCGTCCCTTGAAAAACGGAATCGTCCCATATTTAGAAACAAGAAACGAAGTGAGAATCAAAAGTCTGTAAAATGTCAACGGAATTAATGCTTTGTATTAAAACGTAAGGTAAACTTAGTCCCAGGCCCTCTCCTGCTCTGTGACCAATGAGCTGACAGCACACTTACACTAGGGCTGTGCAATTAATCGCAATCGCAAAAAAAACGCAATTTAAGCACATGCAATTTCTAAATCGCATTA
>JAUMHR010000052.1:22217007-22230181 GCA_032361145.1 Enteromius fasciolatus
TTCACCATGGTCTCTTTGGCCCAGCCACTGATGCATTGGTGAAGTGCCAGGCAGGAGAAGCACAACAGGATCACTGTACTAAAAATAACATTAGGATCCTTTGGAAGGTAATTTTAGGCTGTAAAGTAAAGTGTAAACCAATCCCAATTCAACTGACTCTTTCTAAACAGACTTTTAGAGAAAATATTTTTTTTACATTAACAGTTCTGCAGAGATTACTTTTTTGTAGGTTAAAACTGTGAAACTAAGCATTTTAGCACATTGTGTCTGGACTGTTATAATGAAATTCACGAGAACGTAGAAATCGAGAGGTCACTGCATTTCTTTGCTTGACAGATAAGGTTTGGATAGGCTGCAGAAGTCTATGGGAATATATCTACATGTAATGTTATAATCAGCACATTTAAGGATTAGTTAATCTCAGCAGCTATGATAGTAAAAACTTGAGTTGCACATGTACCCAATCATAACAGTGGACATTTACAATGAGGTCTTAAAGAAGACCTGACCATTTAAACAGATTTTTAAAATCAGAAGTCTAAAATAAGAGTAGAAATGGCCATTTATTTTCTAAATGTATTTTAAAAAAAATTTTATTTATTTTTTTTATTTTTATTTATTTATATTATTTTATTATTTTTTATTAAAGTATACTAACTTGTTTAAAGTGTACAATTTTGTAAACATCCTTCTAACATAATAAGCACACCTCAGGTAACGTTATACAATTTAAAGTGCTATTTATGACCCCTTTAATACCTGGAGTTAGAGGTTTGTTCTACCAGATATACACAGTAGCAATAGTAACTACGTAATTTGCTACACGGCCAAGAACAGCTGTGGTTTTGTCCATGTAATCAAAAGCAATGACCTAACTGTGGTTGCAGTACAAATACAATAAAACCCTTAATGAAACAGTACTGAATATTTCAAAATGTAATAGGCCTAACATATTAAATTAATATAAGAGTTTAACACCATATCTGACGAACCGGTTGTCTTCACCATACAATATTCTCAGAGTGAACTCACCTCTGGCAGACAGCTTTTTGGTGTTGATGATTTTGGCAGCATATTCCTGACCAGTAGAGATTTTCATACATCTTCTCACCACAGAAAAGGCTCCTCTGGAAATCAGAAAGAATATATATATATATATATATATATGCACACATAAAAACAACTCTGTTTAATTTTTTTTTAGACTATGAATAACACGTTATTTTTTAATAAAAAAAAGAAGAATTTTTTTTATAATGGTGAAAAGACTACTCCGATCCCCTTTGCCTTTTCTTTAAAAAACAAAAAAAAAGTTCAGCTTTTCTGCAACCTTGTCTTGTATATCCCCACTTAATATTTATACAATATGAGCAATATTTGTAAGAACATGCTTCTCAACATCAACAAAACTCCGTTCGTAAAGTAAATAAGCATGACGTTTTAAATGGGGAAATTCCGCTGTTTGCTATTCCCGCCGAAAAAGGGGAAAGAATAATATAAACAGCACAGTACAACGTCATAACAGCACATGAAAGAAGCCGAAAAGAGACTTGCGAACGCAGGTACAGACAGAATCAGGTAAGGTCTAACAGGTAACTGTCAGTCTGGGCTTTTCAAAAAACGTTTCAGATTGTTATTAAAAGCGTGTGCATAACTAATACTTACTTTCCCAGTTCTTCATACAGCTGATATTCGTCGGTAAACCTGGTGCAGGTTGTTGAAGCCATGCTGAGAACGACGGGAAGAACAATCTGAGCGCAAAAGTGAAATCTGCGGTTACCCTCTTCCTGTATATCCGAAAGTAAATGTTTAACTTTGGAAAGAAATGAAAATGTCCGAGTCTGTCACTCCAAATCCTCTTGCAGGTGTGAGATGGTGACTGGCACTGTTTTGACACCTATTTGAAGTTGAAGCGGCGCACCTCTTCTGATCAAGAGATGTCCGATTCGCGAACGTGTCGTTCTTTTAAATCGGTTCTTTTTAACGATTCAATAGAACCGACTCGAGAGGTCGTGTGAATCATTCGAGTTTTTTAGACTTTCCCATCAGTGTTTCTAGTCACAAACGCGTAGCGGATGAAACAAGTAGGATATGTAACATTACTAAAAAAAATCTGCAATTGTGTGTTTCTCATGTAAAGACGAATCAATTCGTTTGACCGGATCATTTTAGCGAACCGATTGCTTAAAGTGAATCGAGTTTCCCAACAGTACTTAATCTCTCACATCTCGCTTCCTGCTGTAACAGCGGCTGTTAAATATAGTGTAAGAGCTCTCTCTGCTGGTACAAACACGCGTGTACGAGTGTCTGAAAAGACTACAGTGTATATATTTTTTAAATCTAAGGAAAATAACAAATGTGTGAGGATAGACTTGTTGATAACGCTAGTCTAAAATTAAGCATCAAACAGTAGCTACTGTTCAGCCTTGAGCACTGTCACCTTGAGTTAACGGGATGACCAATTATCCTCTTAAATTACTAATCCTGTAAATCCGGTGGAGCATTCTCTCTCATCTACTACTGTCTAAAAAATCAATGCAATGATGAAAAGCTCCCTACCCTCCCTTGACATTTCAGATTAGGTCTATTTGTCACCCTTTACCTGAATATTATTTATATTTATAGGGTTGTTTTATGAAATTGAATTTACTTTGAGGTAGGCCTACACACACACACATCTATTCCTTTCGTCAGTTCTTCACAATTACTGTAATCATAAATATTTTCTCTTGTATAAATTCACTGCCCTATATTCAGTGTTACCAATAGGTTAAAGAAAATCCATTCTAAAAGGAACTTTTGATGTATTGATCAACATTATGTTATGAAGTAACATCTGCAATAAAACTAATAATGTCCTGGCAGAAAAATTATGAGTGCATTTTTTTTCTGTTAAATTTCCAAATACTACCTTAAAACACAATGCAATTAAAATATGTGTAAAATATCTGTAAAAAAGTACAGAAAATTCTGTCATATTAATGCACATTGGGTCGTATTTTTACAGCCATTTCTTAGAATGTAATGTAAACAGTAAGAGTTAATGTGTCAGATAATTTCCAGAATGGGGTGGGTGGTGAGTGGTTGGGGGTAGGAGGGAGTGACAGAAACTTAAACAGCCTGACAGGAAAAAGCTGTGTCTGGTAGTGATGGTATGGATACTCTTAAATCCTTTTCCAGATGGCAGTGGTGTATATAGTGCATGGGATGGGTGTGAGGGGTCAGCAATAACTCTAGATGCACTGCAAATGTGATGTGTGTTGAAGAATTCTCTGAGAGCAGTCACTCTAAGGGGAGACTCCAATGATCCCCATCCACAGTCTTGACTATCTGCTGAGCTGGACTTGCGGTGGCAGACACTGCAGTTCCCAAATCAGACAATTATGCAGAGAATGATCTTAACAACAGTAGTATAATTGACTATTTGGAATCTAGTTACATCAATTTCACACTTGTCTAATACAATGTGGTTTTGTTTTTATAATTACAGTGTCATTCTAATTACATGAACATTACATTTTAACATTCCAGGAAATCTTACATATGACCATCCACCTAGCTGTACCTGCAAAAAAGCATTCTTTTTTAGATTTCTCCAGACATTTTCCATTCTGGAAAATGCAGGAGTGATCAATAACAACTGCAAATACAAAATGTAAAGTTCATGGTAAAAACCCTTGTTATATTGTGTCACATGTGACTGAAAAGCTGTTTTCTCAAGACTCATGCTTCTGTCCAAACTGCAAAGTCAACCAAGAAGCGCTTGAGTACATGTCCATCATCACTGAGTGGAACTGAACAACACTGAGTATTCTTTCTGTATAAACCTGTCTGCAAGTTTACCCACATGGCTTAAACATTTACAGAAAACAAAGTGGAATGCAGTGCAGTGTTACTTACATGTTCCGTATTTGTGCACTTCTTGCCATTTTCCTATCGAGTGATTAAAATGTTTAAGGCCACATTCCCCCACACTGAAGGATATACAGATTGAAACACTGTGAATATAAGGGTGTATCATTCTCAGATTTAAAAAAAAAAAAAACATTAGCAGGGTTTCTACTGCAACAAAGACAATTTTATTTATTCATTATTTTTTGTTGCAGTTTATTCATAAGGCAAGGCAAGTTGTTTATATAGCACATTTCATACACCGTGGCAATTCAAAGTGCTTTACATAAAAGGAAGTAAAATAGTCATTAAATTGGTAATCACAACAATAAAAACAAGGAATTAAAAAGTAATACAATTATATAAATACTGATTTAGAATTAAGAAAAAAAAAATGCAAATTATTAGACAGCTAGTTACAGTCAGTTTGGACATAGCACAGTGATCATTCAACAAATGCACAATTAAACAGAAGAGCTTTGAGTCTGGATTTAAATGTAGTTAACATTTTAGCACATCTGATCTCTTCTGGAAGTTGGTTCCAACATGGGTGGCATTGGTATTTATAACTGAGTGTTCTGTAAGGCTTATATTCAGTGAGCGTTTGCTCAATGTACAGTATTTAGGCCCTATGCCATTGGGTGATTTATGAACAAGTAAAAGTACTTTCAAATCTATACTAAATATAACTGGAAGCCAGAGTAGGGACCTGAGGACTGGTGTAATACCCTCATATTTTCTGGTTCTAGTCAGAATCCTGGCAGCAGTGTTCTGGATGAGCTGCAGCTGTCTTATGGTTTTCTTGGGAAGGCTGGTGAGAAGACCATTACAATAATCCACCCTGCTGGTGATAAAGGCATGCACAAGTTTCTTCTAGTCTTGGAAACAATACATCTAATTCTTTTAGTGTTTTTGAGATGATAGTGTGTTGATCTACGGTAGTTACTGCTTTGACATACTGAAACTTAGGTCTGTCTCCAGAATCGCACCAAGATTCCTGACTTGTTGTCAGTTGTTGGATCCCCTTGAATCAAGGTATGCATTCACCTTGAGAACATCATCTTTGTTTCCAAATGCAATGATTTCAGTTTTCTCCTTTTTTAACTAAAGAACATTCTGGCACCTCCAGCTGATAATTTCATCAATGGCAGAGGGAGTCAATAGGGCTATAGTCGTTTGAAGATAAGGCTAGATATAGCTAGACATAGCTGTGATAGGCAATTTTGTGACAATTATTTTTCTAAAAACTTTAAACACATATAAGCCTTTATAACCATTTTTGTTTGTGAGTTTAATGACTTTTTAAAATCCTAACAAACTTCCAAATGTCTTTTAAATGAGAGCACTATTAAAGGCTTCATGAGTGATACAGCCCATCTGCTGTATGTAATTTGCGTGTGTGTTTGGATTCAGGGTGGGGGTGGGGTGCAAGTTATATATGGCTATAAACATTTACTAATATTTACATATGCGTTTTTTTTTATAAGAATCTTGAGGAAAAAAAAAACTTGAGTGAGATCAAAATAAAAAGCAGCAGAAAGAGAAAAAAAGCATGAATAAAGCAGATGCAGAGGAAAAATTATTTGTATTGCCAAAAAGAGTCATGCTTGGCTAAAACTGTCCATTTCAGGAAGTTTATGAAAATATACAAACCAAGTTTATCAAGTAAAGTTATGTTTGCAATATATACAACTGAAGGACTTTTACACACACACACACACACACACACACAGACACATAGAAAATACACATAACACACCATCATATTCTTTCATAGACCAATATATATCAGTGAGGCATTTTGCAATTAATGTTATTGTCCGGTAACTGTAGCCCATTAGCATTTTATTTGTGGAATATTTTCCAAATCAAATGACAACTAGCCAGTGGATAATTATTCTATTTCCATGGGTAAATATTGTGGCAGGTATAATTAAAACAGTACATGTCTTAGAACTATGCTAGTGAATGTTACTATGTGGACACATTATGCAATACAGAAAGTGCCTCCTCTAACAAGGTGTAGAAGCCAGTGACGGCATGGACAAATTTGAACCAACCAACAGCATACGCACAAAAAATGGAATAGCTCAGCCTCAAGGAATGCAAAGCACTGCCAAGAGATCCAGCCCTCCAGGCAAGCTTAATACCTCCTGTTGACATGTGAAGCTGGTAGGGTGTCATTCTGGCTAGTTATTTGGTACATTAAATGTGGGGAATTGCAATCTGTTCCCAGCTTTGCCTTATATGAGTTTTAGGAAGACAGCTGTGGAGCATTGGCCAGGGACATCGGATTGTTCTCAAGGAAATGGTCCAGATTACATAATGCAGCTGCGTCATTTTGCTGCGCTCTAGGGTAGCAACGAACAATAAAACTCATGTTCATTTTTTTTTTCGATTCTTTGGAATGTTTTGAGCTTCATATGCATCTGGCTTATTGACTGACATAACCACACAGCTGAAAGTCACTGTAACAATTTCAGTAAAATATGGACTGCAGGAAAGTATTATGCCATGTCCTTAACAGGCACAGTGCAACAAGATGCGCAAGTAATGTACAATATGTATTTGTTGCTTATTTTACAACTATGTGGAAAATGATTTTGGACCAAAGATGATTTACCTTTTGGCAGGACAAATTAGTGAAATGCCACAGATATTGAAACCAAGTTCACGACAAAAACTGCTCATTGCTTTTTGTAAAGCCGAGTTCAGACAGCATGATTTTAGCCCCGATTTTGTCTCGCCAACAGGTTTTGAGAAATCGCCAACGCACTAAATCACAGGCAAATCGGTGCTCGTGCACGTGAGTGACAATCACACAGTGTGAATAATCAAAGACGCGATCTGAGAGAATTGGCGATTCAAAATCATGCTGTGTGAATGTGTTGTGACTGAAAATAACATTGGCGATTACTTACAGCAAATGAGAGAGCAACATCCAGGGCAGCGGGAAGTTGGGGGAGGAGTTACGAAGGTATAGAAAGTAAATATCCTCCTCCATAATCTTTTTTTTCGTTACAAATGAGCACACATGCAGTTTGTATGGCAAGCTTATTTTGCTTGCTATCATTTTTAATAATAATCCCAGTCTCACGCGTGACCTCGTGTTGTTTCCATGTAATATCTCGCGTGTGTTTGGCAGTGAGACAAAGTTGTCATCGATTCTTCTTATTGTAAAGTCATGCAGTGTGAAATCCCCTGTCGTCAATCTATCATACAGTGTGAACACAGCAGCGACTGAATACTACCCCAGATAGTCACGCAGTGTGAAAACATCTGTGACGTCACTGCTCTGAAAATCATGCAGTCTGAACTCCGCAAGACTGCATGATTTTAGCCCCGATTTTGACTCGCCGACAGGCTTTGAGAAATCGCAGACAAACACTCGAAATCACAGGCAAAACGGTGCTTGTGCATGTGAGTGACAATCACAGTGTGAACTATCAAAGACGCAATCTGAGAGACGCCGACACCCGTGAGACAAATATCTGGACCTGTCGGCGATTAAAAATCATGCCGTGTGAATAGGTGCGTTTGACGATTCTGAGAAGATCATTTGTCCGACTTTGATCGGCACTGCAGCCACCTTTCGATCGCATGTGCCATCAAAGTACCCTGAGAGCTCATTGGTAAGATTATGTGACTTACAAGCCCAAGTTACTGCATCCAATCCATTTTTAGTTTTAAATAAGCGAACATGCAATTTGTATGACAAGCTTCTTTTGCTTGATATAATTTTTAATAATAATCCCAGTCTCACGTGAAAACACGTCTTGCACCCACGTTGTTTCCATGTCACTTCTCACATGTGTTTGGCAGTGAGACAAAGTTGTTAGTGATTCTTCCTCTTGTAAAGTCATGCAGTGTGAAAGCCCCTGTCACCGGTCTATCATGCAGTGTGAACCCATCAGCAACTGAATTCTACCCCATTTTAATCATGCAGTCTGAAAAGATCTGTGACATGACTACTTTGAAAATCGTGCAGTCTGAACTCGGCATTAGTCTAGCCAAGCTACCTTACTAGCTTAACCTGGGTTCATTTGATGCCTCTGTATACTACTGGACGAATCTACAACCAATCAGACCACTCATTCCAAAGACGTATGTGTAGCGGAGGAAACCTGAGCTAGTTTCTCATTGGTTCCCACTTTTTGGGGGACAGAAATGCTCTAAAACGGCAGCTTTGCCAGACTAACTTTGCTTGCACAATTGAATGTAGCGTCACAGGAAGTATGGGTGGGCCCAGGCTATGCAAAATAAAATTAGTACCAAATGATGAAAAAATCTATACTTTTCTTTCTTCCCTTTTTTATACTTTGAGCCCATATTCATTCAATTATTGTGTTTTTAAAATTGTCAGACCAAATTTAAAATCCTTGCTGAGGAGAGTAAACTTTGTAAAAGATTGCAAAAGATTGCTTGCAAGTATTTTAGTATGTGTACTCAGATATCAGTGAATACAGTATGCATTGTAAAACAGTACATACTAAAGTATTAATAGTATGTTTAACAAGTTAAGAATACTGATTCTTGAAATGTAATCAGTAAATTTCAGAGAAAACAGGAAAATGAAAAAAAAAATTTGATCTTACATTCAAGTTTCACTGATGCCAAACCAGACAAACATCAAACAAAACAATATATATACAGTAATTGAATTCAAATTTTTGTCAATAACATAGCACTAATTTCATTTAAATTTCTTATGCAACCCAAAATGTTTTTATTTTACTTTTTTATTATTATTCAAGCTATAAGACTTACAGTAGTAATTCAAGTGGTTTTCTTCTTCGACATTTTGTTATTCAACAGTTTTTTTTCCCTCAATAAAGGCATATCATGTTTGTGTTTTAGTAGCACCAGAGTTGCAAAAACAATGATTTTCTTCTACTTTTCTCACCTGCCACTAGTTGTCCTTACCTGAACTTCCAGCCAAAAGTTGTCATTTAATTTTCAAATAATAGCAATTCACTAGTTCCCACTTCCTCAGAGATAAATAGCTTGTTTGGCGGACTGTCCTGGAGACAGACAGGGAGCCCGGCAGCCTCCAAGCCCTAGAGGGTTTAACCCCTAGGAGGCTAGGGTTAACAGATGCTCGGAGCCCAGCCTGGTCCCCGCGTGCCCCCTGGAGGAAGTGGAGAACCTGGAAAAACAAGAGACCCTTCGCGAGGGTCAGCCTCTGCTCGGGTGGTGGAAAGGGATGCGGAGGACGACAAAAACGCAGATGCTAAGGATGGGAAATGAGCGATATTTAAGGCGGAGGAGAGGAGATTCGTGGGGTAATCAATAATGAGGAGATTGGTGGCAGCTGCGATCGTTCGTTCATGGTCCTCCTGAAATTTGATTAATTGCTTGTTCATCATTTCTTTGAAGCCTCAGTGTTTACACTCTATGAATGAATCACCTAGTTCTCTGCACATTGAACTGGAATAGAAAATATTTAAATTACACACTACTCAATTTTAAATTGAAATTGGAGGTAAATCTATACGTCAGTAAAAATGACAGTGCTGGACGTAAAAGACTACAGTCATCCCTGAGTTCATACCACAAAAGTCAAAATGGGAGCCAGCATAAAGTTTCATAAACCTCAGGTCTTTCTTTTAAATTTCCCTCTTCGTTTCGATTTCTTCCAACTCTTCATCTGTTCCAAATCATATAAGAAAAGGTTGTCATCCTCATCTTCGTCATCATTTGTGTACCAGGGACCCCAGACTCCCCCATTATACTGAGGATTGGAGCGATAGTCTTTGGGAGGGTACCGGCATGGCACAGCTGTCTTGCTGTACCGTAGAAGCCTGAATAGCATCTTCTTCACCACATGTGGGTATCGTCGAGAAAGGTCCACTCTTTCATATGGATCAGCTGTAATGTTGAAGAGCCATATAGATTTGCCTCGATCCCAGTTCACACGTTCATTGTGCCAACGATTGGCCAACAGCAGTTTGGAGAAAGTCTGAGGTGGAATCCAATCACTATATCCTGGCACACCAGTCAGGAGCTTCCAGTCACCTACACGAAGTGCTGCCTGGATGGCCGTGTTCCAGATTCCATAGCCTGCTTTCCAAGAGCCGTTCTTGGCTTTAGTGTAAATAGGGTCTATGTTGTGGAGAATATCCAATCGAGGTGAGGGACGTCCCTCACTGATGGCTTCCCAGACATCATAACCATCAAGGTTCTGGTTTTCATCTAAAGTACCTTCACCAAGCATCACCAGTGTTGGGTACCAATCAGTAATATGGATCAGAGCCCTACTTCTAGTTCCCTTTTTGACCAGTAAAGGGCTATGTACAAACCCTACCGCTCGTATTCCTCCTTCCCAGTAACTTCCTTTACTGCCTCTTAGTGGCCAGTTGCTGCCTCCTGCCATTGGTTGACCTCCATTGTCTGAGGAGTACACCATAACCATGTTGTCATAATAGCCATACTGCTTGAGAGCAAGAGTTAAATTGCGTACTGCCTCATCCAAGCAGCTGACCATTGCAGCATACTTGCGGCGATGCAAGTTTGGGATTGACTTGTAGCGTTCAAGGTAGCGGGCAGGTACCTGCAAGGGTGAGTGTACAGCCTGGAAGGCCAAGTAAAGGAAGATGGGCTGTTTAGGATTGTGAGATGCCAGGATGTTTATTGCTTTTTCAGTATACATAAGGGTGGAATAAATGCCATGGTCCTGCTCCCAGGCAGCTTCTTCCCCCTCATGAAGATCGTACCCACACATTCCTGGGCTGTCACATTTGTAATGGCTATAGTAGTCACCGCTACCCAACAAAGAGCCAAAGAAGGTGTCAAAGCCACGCTGAGTAGGCATACAGGCACGCTTATAGAAGCCAAGGTGCCACTTTCCCACCATATGAGTAGAGTAGCCAGCATTCTTCAGTTTCTGAGGAAGGGTGATGTTCTCCAAAGGAAGGCAGTTTGGCTGAGTGGGTCGGATGATGGAATGCTGGAGGCCGGTGTGGATTTGATATCTAAGACATAAAAATAAAACAAGAGTTAGTAAAATTAAATGACAAGCACTGGATAAACAGACATTTGATCCTCATTTTAGATGACCTATTATTTTAACTGTTCATCCAAAATAAAGTTATAAAACTCTAATCTTTTTACATTAGTAAAAATGAAGATAACGGATTAACTAAAACGTATTGGACTAAATAAAGTTCATAGTGTTGATACTCAAAATATTTTAGACTGGTTTGGGTAAGCACCGCTGCAAAGTAACCCAGTACCTGAACACTCACTATAGACTCACATGGGGACACCTGATTTCTAGTGATTATCGTCATTTTAATTACAGAGACCGTCTCTGCATTTGATAAATAAATAGTTTAATCTCGTCATTATACATTACAATCACTCTGTTCTCCTATTTGATAATGTTCAGTGCTTTGCTACAATCTGTTTTGTTAAAAGCGCAATATAAATAAAAGTGACTTGACATGACATAAACTTAAAGGGTAAGTTCAACCCAAAATTTAAATTCTGTCAATAATGAAATGTACTATAATTGTCACAAGCCGCACCTCTGTGGCTCCCTCCGCTACACAGCAGCGGGAACCTTCGCCAGAGTTTTAACGTTCTTACCCGGACTTTTTTGCACCCACGTACCTCGGCCGCTTCCGCCGCCAGGTGTAGCTCATTTTCTGGACTATATAAACTGGGACTTGACGCTTACTCGGCGCGAAGTCTTGATTTGCCCTGCAATAATTTCCGAGCATTATTTCCCATTGTCTTTCTGGTTTGTTTTTTGGATTGTCTTTCTGTTTTTTTGATTCTCGCTGCCTGCCCCGACCTATTGCCTGTTTATTGACCACAAACTCTGTCTGTCTCCTATACTGCTGTTTGCCTGCATCACGACCCTTTGCCTGTACGACCTTGTTTAAATAAAACACTGCAAATGGATCCTACTGCTTCTGGAGTTTCCTCACAACAATAATAAAATATGTAATAAAAGTAAAAATAATTTGAAATTTTTCAGTAAAGTACTTCAACATCTGTAGCTTTTCTACTTCCACATGCATATACTGTATGTTTCAATATTCAAATCAAGTCAAATCATCACACTTATACAGTGTTTTGCAAACATTAACATTAAACATTTCTCCAAAATGAATATTACACAATGTATAAATGAAATAAATCACAAGCACAAGCAAATAAAAACAGTGCACAAGCATAAACACATTCTACGCATTTTACAAATACAGTACCAAGACGGTACACACACTGTTTAAAGGACATCAGAAAGAAAAGAGTTTGCAACCTCTTCAAGAGCTCTAATTTTATGGAAAATTATTCTGTCATTAACACAAGATTATACTATAATTATATAGGCTATTTGATGGTTTTAATATCACTTCATGAAAATCACGTCAGATCAGATTTATTGTTCTATTGTTTTAGTATGCAGAGAGATACATTTAAGGCACATTATGAATTCTTCTTAAATGTCTAGTTCTTTCAAGATGGTGTAGGCTTGGTTCCCTGTCTGTCGTTCATTACTAGTTATGTCGTGACGACACATCGGTGTCTTGTTCGTAGCCCTGATTCGCTCTGATTAAGAGAAAATGGCATTTGGCTAGTGAAATTTGCATCCCGAGCCACTCCCCATGACACGGGTATAAATACGCAAGAAGCACAACCATTTATCATATTTTTGCTTTGGAGCCGAGGCTGCATGTCTGGACAGGACAATCTGACTTGGCCACGCGATTTAGTTCGCCTGGTGACCTCCCAGGTTTGAAGCAGAAGTGGGCGTCAGGATCCTCAACTATCTCAAGGACTGGCTCATCATGGCCCAGTTGCGAGGACAGTTTGGTTGATCACAGGGAACTAGTGCTTTAGCAACTGAGCCAGTTGGGGCTTCGGGTCAACTGTGCAGACAATCTCTTTTCTCTGTGTGGAGTTGGACTCTGTGAGTATGACAGCGCGTCTCACAGAGGAGCATGCCCAGTTGGTGCTGAACTGCTTGAGTTCCTTTAGAGGCATGACAGTGGTGCCACTGAAAAACTTTCAGAGGCTCCTGGGAAATATGGCTTCCACAGCCGCTTTCATGCCTCTCGGATTGCTTTATATGAGACCACTTCAGCACTGGCTGAACTCTCGTGTCCAGTGATGGGCATGGCGCCGTGGGGCATTCCATGTGAATATCACACTGGCATGCTTTTCTATGGGCTGGGGTGTCCTTGGAAAAAGTGTCTTGGCCAACCCAGTCTCATATAAAAACGTACCCTGACTACGTTGGTCCAAAGTGCAAAACGTAGAGGGTTTACAATAATGG
>JAUMHR010000052.1:22230281-22244757 GCA_032361145.1 Enteromius fasciolatus
CGTTATTGTAACCCCTCTACGTTTTGCACTTTGGACCAACGTAGTCAGGGTACGTTTTTATATGAGACTGGGTTGTCTTGGCATGTTGTCGTCACGACAGATCCCTCCAGTACGAGCTGGGGTGCTACATTCAATGGGCGGGCAACCTCTGGGCTATTTAATGGCATGTCAATTGCCAAGAGTTGTTGTCAATGTATATGCCCTTGCGACAGTTTCAGGTACAGGGCAAGCATGTGTTGGTCCACAAGGACAGTGGCGTATATCAACCACCACAGGGTTCTACAATCACGTCGCATGTCTCAGCTTGCCCACCATCTCCTCCTTTGGAGCCAGCAGCAGTTCAAATAACTGTGTGCTGTCCATATTCCTGGAGAGCTCAGTCGTGCAGCCAACACGTTCTCACGACAGCTCACATTTCAAAGAGAATGGCGACTCCACCCCCAGACGGTTCAGCTGATCTGTAGCCGATTAGGGGAAGCCCAGGTGGACCTGTTCACTTCACGCGAGTCCTCTCACTGTCAGTTGTATTACTCCCTGACCGAGGGACTGACACAGCTGGCCGCAAGGCCTACGCAAATATGCCTTTCCTCCAGTGAGCCTTCTTGCACAGACATTGTGCAAGGTCAGGGAGATCAAGTATCAGGTCCTGCTGGTTGCGCCATTCTGGCCCACCCAGACCTGGTTTTCGGAACTCATGCACCTCGTGACAGCCCCTCCCTGGTGCATAACTCTGAGGAGGGATCTCCTCTCTCAGGGGTACGGCACCCTACGGGAGACTTGAGTGCTCTGCCACTGGCGGTGGTGGACACTATCACTTAGGCCAGGACCAGTGCAGGGTGAGCCTATGCCCTGAAGTGGAGTCTGTTTGCTACGAGAAAAACATGCATAACCTGTCTCTTGCATAACAGATAGGTACACTGTCCAGTGTCTTGCTTGCTACACCATTCCCCTTCACACTGGGATATGAGCGCCTTCTCTCCCAGTTGAGTTCCCCGTCTGCGAACCCAGGTCGAGCATCCTCCAGCACCCAGTCAAACTTGGCGGAGCTCTCTGACACCAAACCCTGTATCAGTGTTAGCTTTAACCCGGGTCCGGTCAGCCCCTGTACTGTGCTAGGTGTCTATATGGCTGCGGGTGATGCCATGTGTGTATTCTTCCACAGTAAGGTTTCCTTGCAGGTGAACTTGTGTCTTCCTCTTGGCAGACCACTCGTTCGTATGTTGCTCTGCCCCAGGACTGGGTCAGTCCATATCAGTGTTTCCACATGTCACCTCCCTTCAGGCAAGATGTGTCCACTGTAGCGCCCTTCTCCAGAAGACCCGCTTCCTCTTCGTTCTCCCAAGCTGTAACAACAAATAGGAAGATTTGAAGCAATCTTCACAAAGGTTGAAATTCCTTCCTTAGAGGCTACCTCTATGTCAGGAACAACGCTTGACTTCTCTAGTTGCGATGTACTTACCGCTGGTCTCTGCGGGTGCCAAGTTAACGAACAGAGACGTCATGTCCCCCTGCCACAACCTTGAACCATCGCTGGGGGCCAGAGACTTACTCAGCTCCTCAGCAAAATCTGATGAGTGGTTGCACCTGTCACCTATTTATACCCGTGTGGCAGGAAGTGGATCAGGATGCAAATTCCACTTGCCAAATTTAATTGCCATTTTCTCTTAATGAGAGCGAATCAGGGCTCCGAACAAGACCCCAGTCTGTCGTCACAACATAATGTCTCCGTTCCCTCCATCAGGTAAAAAAACAAAAAAAAAAAAACTGGTGTGCATCTTAAGAAAAAACAAAGGCACTGACATGTTTTAAGATCAGCCAGTGCAGGTTTCTTTCAGTGGAAACAGGACTAGACTTGAGTCTTGTTAAGCTAGATTTTTTTATCATCTAAAATAGAAAATAATAGAAAAACTGAAATAGAAAAACTGTAGTTGCCAAACTACCAAAGTCTGTTTTGAAGTCAAACATCATCAACAGAAGTGTTTCATTGAATTGGTCAAAGACTAAATTATTTGTCCAGCTTAATGTTATATCTCTGCACTCGTGTGTTAACAATTATACTTTACTGCTGCTTATTTATTTTTCCTTAAGATTTTAAGAGGGACAGCTAAGACAGCAGCCAAGTGAATGTTTAAATCACACGCAAACCTGAAAAGTGTTTTAAAGAGTTCAGTGTTTTTATTTTATGACAGGCCTTGACATTTTGTTTGCATTCTTGCATTTAATGACAGTTTTTCCATTTCACATCCTTTGAATGTTTGTTCTACTCTATGTCTAACTTTACATTTGGACAAAGATTATGTAAGCACGTAACAAAGCAATTGTTCTCATGCTTGACATGAACAAAAACAACAGTGCCATAATAATTATTTATTACTTTCAATAAATAATAATTTCATAAAAATTACCTTAAGCATGTATGGTGTAACCTGGTACACAATAATGTTAAAATGTTCTTCTTTACATCAGGGAGATTCTTGAGCGATTAATCAGTTAATGTCAAAGTTGTGAATGTGATGAATACATGAAATGTAAAACGGCAGTGTAACTTTAATACTATAATACTTTGTACCCTCTCTGGTTTGCTTTGTGTGTATTTATGTCTTGCATATACTGCACAGCATTACACAAAACAATAGCTCATTTAGTCATCATTAAAATTCCACATCATCACAAATGAATCTTCTTGGTATTAAGTTCAGAAAAAGCCTTCATTTGGTCAACTGCACTTCATGTTCAAGAATTCAGAGACTCCTTTCAGAAAAAAACAAATAAATAAAAATAGAAGAAATAAAAAGGCACATTTGAAATGTTCTTAATATTGTGAATCTCTGAGAATATTCAATATATTGACCAGCATATTTATTAATGTGCGCATGATATGACAGGTTAAGTGAAGACAGAGAGGAGGGAATAGACTAAAGCCACATAATAAGGCCTAAACCTCAATGCCCATGAGGCAACAGCACTTATGCACTACCCACTACACTACAGATCACATTCTGGTTTATATAATAGCTACTGTAACTTTACAAATGTAAATTATTCATCATGTAACTAATGTTAAACTACTAACACTATTAAACACAACCCAAATGTCCTACAAAACATGTTTTTGGCCACCAAATCCATCAGAAAAAAAATAATTTTCAACCAGGCACTGCTGGAAGCAGTTCTGATTGCTCCAACATCCCTCCCACATCTGCTTCCAATAAGTGGGACATACTCCTCTCTACAGCTAATCAAATTCAGACCACAGAGCATTAAAACATGTTCCCTCATTCCAACTACACCAGCAATTTATTACACCCTTTTTCTCTTTTCACTAACCCAGTAACTAACCATCTCAAGGCCCCTTTTTTCTGATATCAATAGAGACGTCCTGATTTGAGATTTTCATATAATTCATTTAAGGAGTCAGTTCCCTCAAAAGTAACAATTCCCTCATCATGATTTTACACATTTTTGGACTTCACCATCTAGTCACAAATATACAAATATTTCAGTTTTGTGAATCAACCACAAGATTGACAATACTCAAGATTTTACATACAAAATATTCTTGATATTACTTACACAAAGAGGGTATTTTAATAAATGGACATAGTGCACAAGGCAGACCATTTTTTATAGTGCACAGACATGCCAATTTGTGCCTTTATGTTTTGTTTGTTTTTACAGTTGTTAACAGCCCAAGTCACCACATTTTTTATTATCTTTATGATTTAAAAGTATACAGTTGACAAGGCATCTAAATGTTTAAGCTTGTCCACTATGGCAGTGTTTTCAAATGCTGGGGCTTCACAACACCGCAGATTTGAAATGCCTCCCTTATGTAAACAATCTGATTTTCTCATTAAGTCATCAGCGTGTTATAGTGCTCATGAACTTATTTGGGTCTGTCAAATAAGGTTCAAACCAAGGGCACAGTCTTATTCATTTTAATGCAGTGCTGATATGGCAGCTTGATGAAGACCAAACATTCATTAGGGTTTATCTGATTTGATTTGATTTGCTTTACTTGGCAGGTTTGTGCACCCTTTGTAAAAGTGAAAATGTAACATGCTACCTAAACTATCACAGAAAATATTACATATAAAGACAAAATGTGTAGCAGACTTAGAAAATTATGAGTAGTTCATTTCTTCTATCAGTGAAGTGAGCGGATTAAAAGGCTAAACGCTAGCAAAAGGGAACTGAACTCTGTTCTTATATGGGCATATGTGGTGTTTTTGGACTTAGGATCAAAAGGCATCAGATTTAGGCACCCATCAGAGAAGCGTAAAGCTTTTCAACAAAAACATGACCAATGTGTATCCCTCTCAATTACATTTAGACCTTTAAAAGATGGCTCAGCAGATGCCAACATAAACAGCTCTGCCTCTTTTTCTGTAATGTAATCTTATTTGGTCAAGACCTTTTTTGTTGAAGAGCATTTCAAGATTAAGCAATTCAGAGGGTATAAAAGAATAATAGTTTAAAAGCTTAACTGTTTAACTACTAAAACCAGCTGAAGATTTCCATTGTTAGTGTTTATTCAAGATATTGTAAACAAAGGGGTAGTTGCTTTTTAAACTGTTTATTTTCCTGCTTTGGTGCAGTTTTGCTAATAAGTGGAATTTTGAAAAGGATAGTGGTGGACCAAAGGACAACATTTCAGGGTTTATCCTTGGACATCTCACAAAAATTAAATCAACTTAAGGAGCTTAAACTGTGGTTTTCAAAGCAGCGTCTTTAATTTTAAATTGAGATTTGAAAAAGTCAAGTTTCGACTGAGATCTCAGAATATGGTAAACATCTACAGTGTAGCAGCTACGGATAGATTTATCTACGGGTGTTAGGACCTCCACAAAGTTCTTTTGACATAATCTCATATATATTCTGAGTGTTCAGAATTTTCTAAGGCAACCACACAACAGTCATACACATTGAAGTGATATATATTACCTCGAATCCCCATTACAGAGAGCCAAAAAGCCATTCTGTTCAGCACATTCATTGTAAATGAAAGTGGGGAGGGGCTGATTCATTCATTACTTCCAAAGCAAATTGGCGAAAAAAGATTCCTAGCAACCTTCCTGTTTCCTGAGGCGAGGACCAGATGTTTCACTACTATGGGAATTCTGGTGTCAGGCTTTTAACACTATTGTGGGTGGAGAACATGCACACAAAAACGCAATCTAAGTGTCCCATAAAATTTGCATAATGTTCACATATACTATTGTGCTGCGGTATATACAATTGCAAACATAGACATTACGGGTTTGTGCTACTTTTGTTGTACAAAAAAAGAAAACATTGTTTAGTTATGGCATAGTTACAGCATTACATCTGTCTATAAAGTAAGTACATTGTATTTACAGAGGTAATATATAGTCTAAAAACATTTAGAAATTCAAACCACACTTGCAAAATGTCTGATCAAACATCAAAATTACACACTTTCCCCATGTACTGTTCAAAATAATACACAAATAGTATTTAGACACTTTCAGGTTATCCAACTTTAATATGATTAACTACACCTTTGCTACCGTTGATACATTGTTATCTAATAGAATGTAGCCTATTTGAAGTATTTGATTTTAAAGTGTGGCTTAAACATTTGAGTCAATTAGCCTACATCTGTTAGAGATTCGTATGAATGCTGTATATCCCACCTGCCGGTCATCAGCTGACTCCTTGAGGGGCTACACAGAGGCTGCACATAGTAATTCTCCAGTTTGACTCCTGCTGCAGCGAGTCTGTCCAGTGTTGGGGTCTTTATTTCAGACCCATGATACCCCACGTCTCGAAATCCTTGGTCATCGACCATAATAAAGATTATGTGAGGCTGAGATGTCGGCTTTTCCACGCTGTTCACACGATTCGAATGAAAACTGCTCTTCCATGTTCCGTGTGTTGAGCTGACAATGCCGCTAAAAGTAGTCAAAAGACTCAAAAGAAACGTACTTCTTCCCATTCGTCCGCGCATTGCACCTAAAACCATTCGCTCTAATTAAATGTAAAATTAAAATGGAGATCAAAACAGAAGATAATACTGTCTTACTCTTCTCACAGCGCAAAATAACACCGCTGCATGTCATGTTCCAGGAGGGATATCTCTCAGACTGGGGAACAGACGCGCTTGGAAATTAGGTTCGCAATTTTGATCGAGCCTGTTATTACAAACATAGCCATATCTTTGCAACTTTTGTATGGTGTTGAATGATGTTGTGCCGAGAATATCTATTTTAGATAAAAAAAAACTAATAATAAAAAAGACTATACAAAAAAAAAAAAAACTAATAACCTGAATCTATGTGCATGCAAACTCGGATCGCAGTTAGTTCTAAGCATCACTCCGTTGCTATATAGGCTACGTTGTTATCAGCGGTCGTTCCGTCTGTCTCCAATGACAGCCCTTCACTGTGTTATCTTTCGCTGAAGTTACTCTTCAATTTCACATACCGGTGTCCGATTTGCGAATGAATCGTTCTTCGGAGTCGATATTTGTAATGATTCAATTGAACCGATTCACTAAGCGTATAAATCACCGGATTGTTAGGATACCTTTACAACTCAAAAAACGATGATGTTTTCACGATAAAGTCACTGAGATAAATAGCAAAGATAATAAGATAATATAAATAGCACAAAAACAATATGTAAGCGTTTGGGAACGTCTGAGGAATTGCAAACGAATCAGTAAGCCTGTTCATTTAAATGAACTGAATCACTAAAACGAATGGGACTTCCCAAAACGCTTTATGGACTGCCTCCCAGAGACACAAGAAATCGTGTAGTAATGTTAAATTTAATTATGTATTTTTTTTAAAGAAGAGAACAACACCTAATGCCTACACATATGCTATTTTAATATGTAGAATATAGGTTTTGATTTCCTACCCAACTGTCTGACTGACCATACAAACATGTAATTATGACTATACAGACTGTTATATTGCCTTAACCTCTTTCCAAAAAGGGCAAAGTAATAATCAGGTTTCTTTTGGGTCATAATAGAAAACACAAAAATGTAGCAGGAGCTGTCAGTGCGGCTGTAAAATACAAAAGCTAAAAGATATTATTATTAACTTTTTTTATTCGTCATATTTACTTTAAAATGGTACATATTAGTACCCTAAGGTACATCGCATTTAAAAGTACACATTACCATTTGAAATAGAAGCCCAGTCTTGCATCGTATTTTCTGATAATGGTAATGATTGCTTGGGTGTCCTTAAAAGTAAGACTCATTTTGGTAACTTTATGTTCTAACAGTCTACTTGGAAAAATTTTAAATGTTTATTTGATTTTATATTCCCCTTGATACATGAATTTTATGCAGGGTATTTCCTGCATTTCACGATTCCAGCCAGTCTGTGCTCTGCTCTATTACATTACTTGTGCGGCTCAGCTGTAATACTTAAAATAATAAATCTTTTCCTTTTGTCGAGTACAGTCAGATGTTATAATGTATAATGTTCCGCACACTTTTTATTTTCATAAAGGAACAATGACAAGAATTCTCCCATTGCATTACTCATGAATGCTAATGTATCCTCAGGAAGAAATCTATCTGACCTTGGCTTGCATTGAAAGAAAAGTAGGGTGTCTCACTTGTGTCTCAATGGGCAAATTTTACTAAACCACATGTCCATGCAGTAAACTAAGATGCTTCATGTAGTGCGGTATCATTTAGGGGTGAATTAAACATTAAACATTTGCAGCAATTCGGCACATATTTTAGGGTAAAAATACAGGTACTGTAAGTCACTAATGTAAAACAGGCATACTGATTGCAATTTATTCAAAATGTATTGATTTGCAATTGTAATTTTGTGCTGTGTAAAACAGGCAGAAGTATATTTAAAAGGGACATTTTCTGTTAATCATACCAGCGATAATTCATCGGCTGCTGGAGAAGAGCATGATAACCATATCCAGATGAGCACACTTTTGCCACTTTAAAAGCCTGTTTCAGGTTTCTGGATTTTGTGATGCTAGTCTAATAAAAGTCCCTAGCACTCAGAATGGGGAACTGCAGCATGGAAATTATGTGCAGTGCAAAATGTTGGCTGCATTTGTGATGCTAACTGATTTGCATAAATCAAAAACATTGCACATATGCGATTTAAAAGCTTGTCAGTGGCTGCAATTCATTCTTAGTAAATTCCCTTCTCAGTTGTTCACCATGTAACCACCGTGTTTTTTTAGCATATCGCAGAACATAAACTGGATCAAGAATATTTTTTTTCTCTGTACCACCAGAAAGAAGTAGGCTAACTGTTCAAAGATCTGGTGGAGAGGATTGATTTCTGAAAATAATCTTTATAATTAACCAAATAGTAAAATGAGCCTAACTTTTCTAGGATAATAACACTACCTGCGGCCCCATACACTGCAAAAAGAGAAGGGTTTTATGCACAGTGTAAGAGTAAACATTTTAATCATGAGCTCATAAAGAGTACAAGGATTTTACAAGACTGGCTGAGGGCAAATAACATAGTATGTTTTAACAGTAATGCTTTTCTACTTGAAACAAACTTTACTTGCAGCAAAGTACTGTTTGACAGCATTTGCTGGTTATCTGCCACTCAGAATTACTGTTTAGATATTTTTGCCCATTTACTTGAAGACCCAGGTCAAATGATCCCAAGTCTCTTCATGCAGGTCCCTCAAAGGCAATGGTTTGCTTAACTTATTAAGTTGAGCAATACTAATACTTACCCAGTAAACACTGGATTCTTTCAGAGTCCCTTACCTGCATTATATACATTAGTGTTCAACATGTCTGGACAAGACAGATTCTAAAAAATACATTTTTGTTATCATATTTTAATGTCAGACATGCAGTTCATTGGTTAAATTTTCATGTTAGTGCTTTGATGAATTCTTGGTTATAGATATGTGCCGTTATACCTGCCAGACATAACACCATGTCTACACCGGTATATCACATAATATCATATCATATCACATCGCAACAGCTTGAGGCTGTCTACACTGAAGAAATATGTTTCAGATAAAATTTTAAAAGAGCGAGCAAAAAAAGTTGTTATTAAATAATAGTATTAATGAACAACCTATTTTAACCTAATTTTATGAAAGCAGAAATTTCATACAAGGGCTGTTTTGACAATATCACAAAATGTTCTAGCATACTAAAATACCTAATTTTGTAATACCTCACAAAACCAATAGGAACATAGACTTGGAAAGTTTTTTTCACAGAATTTTAGTTTTAGTCTACAAGAACGTCTCACATTGTGAATTTGGCACTGTTTTTACCTGCATACTGTTCCTTAAACTATACGTGTGCTTATGCTGAAACACTGACAAGCTTATGTGCTTGTTTAAAGGTCTTATGTGTTTGTCTCGACACCCAGACAATCTTTGGCATCTGTGATATTCTGGTCCATAGATAAGGCTTCAGAGCCTCCGAATCAGGGTTGTTTTGGCTTGTTTCAAGTTTTTCCCTGTTTATCATCCAAAGCACAGCACCCTTCATAGTGCCCCCAAGAGGAAAAAATGTATTGCCCAGATGTTGCTTTTCTTAAGCTCAAGATGATTTAGTAGTGAGTGTTTTAGTACAATTGGCCAATCAGCTTTCTCACTCATGTTTAATGAAATGCAGTCTTTGGAGCACATGGGTCACACAGCTACAATGGTGTGGTTACAATAGATTGTACCCCTATGGTGCAAGATAGGCCCTCTTATAAATTCAAACTCTGAATTCTTCCATTATACCATATTCTAGAAGACAACAGTCCAACTGGGGATTTTGAGTCCCCAGTTTGACTGTTTCTTGCTCCACACATGAAATATTCCTAGTTCCCTCATTTTGATACTGTCCATTTTTCCATTTAGAGATATGTTTCCACACTTTCATGCTTTGACTATTGGGGAGAAGACTGCTGTGGAGCTTTCGTCAGTGTGGCCTCAGCAGAAGTTTGGTAGCTGTATAGCAGACATAAATGAGAAGTTGAGAATGACACCCTAAGGTCTCGTAGACTTAACAGACATGCACATACTGCCTGTCTCATTAGAAAACTCAGATTTTGTAAAAGAAAACGCTTTCCCTGTTAAAGCAAGGAGTCTTAAAAGAAGTGTCTCCTTTCTCTTTTGCAGCCGGCGTTTTCTGATGACAAATAAAGAGGGTGGTTTACGCCAGATCATGGGATTTGCTGTGGGTGTGGCTCACAGTTAACGTGTTCTTGGCTGCAATTGCTACTGAACACATACCAGCTGATGGTGTTTCTTTTTTGCATTGTTTCACTTGTAGTGAATAAGACACTTTGTAACTCTGCAGTACTTCTTGATTTCTGTTATGATTCCCTTTGAAGTATAATCTGAAGACTGATGGCACAGGTGCATCGTTTTGAGACACTGATGGTACAGTGCCTTAGAGGACAGCTTTATATCCATCAGCCAATTAATTGGTGTGATTCTATTGGCTTCAGACAATGGTTTAAAAAACGTAAGCGGAGTCTAATGAAAGTGTTACAGTCTCTGTCTGTGGGGGAAAACTTTTTTGAGGTCTCTTCTGGCACACTGAAGTAGACAAATCTGAGAGCAATCTGAGACTCTCTAGCAAAGGAGACAAATCTAAGAACAGTGAGTGATCTCATTGAGAACTCTTCTAAAAAAGTGTTTTTAGGAGAGAAATATGATAAGTCTCATATCAGTTACACATAGGCCTTGTTCTGAAGTTCCTTGATTTTACTTTTTTAAAGACTGCTGGCATATGTGTTAACATTTATTAAGGTAATTAAAGGTTGTTAAAAGGAATAAAATTTCGATTACATGACAAAATTTTTAATACCATTTATATTAAAGAAAAGTAAGTTGGTATCATGTGACTTAGGGGTCTTGAAGTCAGTCCTTGCCGTTCAGCCTCTCTTTAGATCACCAAGAACCATTCTTATCCGACATATGCATCAGTGATAAACTGATCAGTTCATAACTGAAATTCTGTTAATATCACATAAAATAAATACAAAAAATAAATGTACCAGAAAGCCTAACTGTCAGGTTCTTAGTGACCATGACATATGGAGAACCTAAGTACCATAACTCCCCTTGTATCCCATGTGGACATTACCGTCTCAGTGGACATATCTAGCTCCACTCACTGGGCTTCTTAAAACGCAAGTCCCCTGAGGGAGGAATCTGTTTTCTCCTCCCCCAGCACCCTCCCCTCTCCCCCACTGCCTCACAGAGACCCTGCTGTGCCTCTCTAGCACAAACTGTGTGACTCAAAACAGAATAAATAAATAAAATCAGAGAGAAGCTCTATAAAACACCTTTGCTGCAGAACAGGAGGTTGCATCATTTTTAGTGGGTAGAACATCTACATTGTGCTCATATTTTAGCACCATGTTGAATATGTTGGAATACAAACAAACAAGTCTCAAGAGGTATATGCTTGCCAGAGTACTTCGACACAGCTGAAAAAACTGATGCTTTCCGCTCTGGCACGTGGCATGTCAAAATCAGCCCGCTTTTTCCCCAATGAGGTTCGCTTGCTTTTAAAACATGCACAAAGAAAGCTCACTATTAGCTGGTAACACACTATTTATAGCAGAAGTGCTAGCAAAACTGTGTCTAGTGGCATTGGTGTGCTGTGTTGTAATCACTGGGCCTTGAGTCCACAGCTCTGAGATTAGATGAATGAGCACTATGTAGTTATATAGTAGGCGTCTTTCAGCTATACTGCACTATACGTGTTTTGCTTCTTACTGAATGTCTTGAACTGTTGGTTGGATGACTGGTTGTGTAACTCACAGAGTGACATAGAAGGGCAAAGGGAAAACTATTTCTCATGAAGTCTATGCAATGTAAATTATGTTCTTTTTTTAAATCATAATGATTAATTTATCCTAGCTAAAAAAATGTAAAAATAAATTGTGTAAAACAGCGAATAGGCTAAATAAGACTTGTAATTTTCTTTCCTCTTTATCAATAGCATTATTCCTCATATTTCAGTTAAAGTATGTCTTTATAAGTATTTGTAAAGATCAGGTTACACTAAAATAATTTGTAAAAATCATTTAGTGGCATACAGAAAATGTTGTTTTCATTTTTATTTATTTGTTTGTTTGTTTGCAGGTTGTCTTTGGAGACTTAAGCAAATTTGCTCTCTAAATTGTCTAAATCTCATTTATGATTTTTTTCTTTCCAGTCTTTGTAAATTCTGTAATGTATTTGTTTTACACTTGTATTTAATCCAGTTCAATTCATCCTTGCAGTGGTTGATTACAATCTGGAATTATGCTCGTTTAGATTATATAGGTATTGATTTTGTGTATAGCAGATAAATATATAGACAGTATGAGTGAGTAATTTTTAAAAATTAATCAGCAATATTTTTAGCACTGATGTTAGTAAATGTACATGTATACAGTATGTTTGCAGTCTTAATGTTTTGCGATTAATTACTCACCCTTATGTTGTTCCAAACCCATAAAATCTTTGTTCATCAGAACACAAATTAAGGTATTTTTTGATGATGTCAGAGAACTATCTGACCCTCCATAGACAGCAACACAACTGAAATAATCCCAGATCCAGAAACGTAACAAAAACATTGCTAAAACAGTCCATGTGACATCAGTGACTCAATTTCTCTTTTGCGATGCTACGAGAATACTTTTTTGCACAAATAAATAAAAAATAACATAATTTACTCTTCTTCAGTGACTTACGTCTTCCGCCATTTTCAAGAGTATCACAACGCACCGCATACGCAAACTTTAACGTATTTGTAATCAGCCTTGTTTACATCCGGGTGAAAGTACGCGCATGTGCGTAATCTTCAGCTGTTTACGCCTAGAACGCAGTTATATTCTCTAAGATGACATAAGATGTAAGTCATAGGAGAAGAATGGTTGAGTATATGATGTTATTTTTGTTTTCTTAGCACAAAAAAAGTATTCTCATAGCGTCGCAAAACTGAAGTGATCCACTGATGTCAAATGGACAATGTCAAATGGTAATGCTTTACCTGTGTTTTTACCACATTTAATTTGGTATTGCTGTTATCAAAAATATTTAAATTTTTGGGTGAACTAACCCTTTAAGGTTGATTCTAGTTTAAGGCTCTGTTTGTAGGAAGTTATGAACACATAATCCAAAATCAGTTCATAGTGGCAGCTAGTAGATGATCTGGGACATGTCATGGATGAAATGAATACAGCTGCACATCTGTGGCGAGGGGATAGTGGAGACAGGAAGCAGACAGATGACATGCAGGATGACAGATGATTGGGCTCATATTTCAGCGTTGCACAGCAGTATGGATAAACATCCGTTAAGTTTCTTGCTACAAGTGGTAAAAAGTAGCAAGAAAAATGACACAATTCCTCGGGCCATGTGAGATGTCAGTTGACAGTATTTCTTTTATTGAATAAAGTTTCTTTTAAATGGGTTCAAAATAAATAGCTCCATTTATTTTCTTAATAATAGTATGTTAAGATAAATGTAAGTTAAATGAGGTCAATTAGCATTAAAATCATACAGAATATTTTTTTAAAGTCCTTTTGCATTGGAAATGTTTTTTTTTCTTCATATTTTGTTGCTGATGTCAAAAGCAGCGTGTCCAATCAAATACTAAAAGGATTGGTGCAAATTAATTACAGTTATAATATTAAAAAACTTGTTGTAAACAATCTTTGTTTTTAAGTCATTGTGATTATTTTTACAGTTGACAGTTTTGGGTTGCCACTTGATGCATGGCCTTTATTATGTTTGTGTAAATATATTGCTTGTGGCTGATCAAAGAAATGGTGAGCCACATGCACAAAATATACATAGGCCTAATATACATAATTTCAATATTTGTCATGTTGAAATTACACACAAACAAACACACACACACACACACACACACACACACACACACAATAATACTAATAATAGAAACAATATACATGGCTTCTTCTGTACACATCTAATTTTGAACAGTCTTCTTTTACAGTGATTGTGTAGTGACAGCAACTACCAGCAGGGGGTATATTCCTGACCTTCCTGACAACTCAAGGTATTGTCCCAAATAGATATTCCTCCCTGATATTTTTACGAAATAATATAAAATAAATTCAGTTTTCCCAGGTAAGTGTAGGAGTGTCATATTTAGTGTGATTTCCTGATATGATTATATATAATTATATACAATTAAATATCCTGCAGCGTGTTATTATGGATAAAACAGCAGAGAATGTAGCAATTGAAAAGGGTGAATGAGGACAGCAGCAACGTTATTTAAATTTAAACTAGCCAGTTGAAGAGCTACATGTGTTAAAATCAAACTCCCTGTATATAATAATATAGGCTAATACAATATAATTAGTGCTGTCAAATGATTAATAATATCCAAAGTAAAGGTTTTGTTTACATAATATATGTATGTGTACTTTTTATATTTATACACTATATTACCAAAAGTATTCGCTCACCTGCCTTTACTCATTCTATGAACTGAAGTGCCATCCCATTC
>JAUMHR010000052.1:22244857-22255889 GCA_032361145.1 Enteromius fasciolatus
TTAGCACACCTGATTCTGATCATTTGAATGGGTGAGCGAAAACTTTTGGTAATATAGTGTATATATATATATATAAACATGCATATACTTCAGAAAAACAATTGTTTTATTTTTAAATATATTTATTATAAATTATATGAATATAAATATACACATATAAATGCATGTAAATATAGCCTATATGAATTTATATATTCATCATTAATCAACACTAAATAATATAATATAATTTTATGTCAATCACAAAAGGCTTTGATCCATTTCGAACAGCACTGAGAAAATTAACTAATAATGTGATAATGTTATAAATGCATTTATATGCTTAATGGATACCAAAAAAAAAAAGAATAGAAAAGAATAACTGTAAAAAAATCATTACTTATTGAAATATAAATATTGCGTAAACAATAAACAATAAAATTGCATTTAATTACAATAATTGAATAATTAGATTCGTTTTATTTATAATTATTTAACTTAAAATATTTAAATATGAATATACTTCAAATCACTATCAAATAACTTAGAGCCTGGGGAATGAAAGACGAATTATTGGGAAGCACGTGCAGTAATTTACACGGGGATAATGCCTTTTGAATGAAGAATGTTTTTATTTAGATCTTGCTTACAAGTGTTAATAACACAAGTTGATAATAAAAACTTGGGCATAATCATTTAGTTGTAAAACATAATTCACTATAAAAAAATATCTCAACGTGGATTCGTGGAACGCTAGCAGTTCCGGGTTCGGCGCAATGACGTATGCGCTCGCGTCAGACGCAGCGTCCGCATTCAAACTGGTCGGCGGTTAAGAAAAAACGGTAGCAAGCGAGGAGAGCACAACGTTACGGAAACTAGCCTAATTTAAACTAAATACAAGATGTCTAAGACACTGAAAGGAATCACGCTGAAGGGGAGTGCAGAACTCGTCGCTGAGTTTTTCTGTAAGTAACAGTTAATGGTTTTGAGGCAGATGAATGAGTTTTTATGGCTTGGTTAACGTTAGAATAGATTTCTTTTTAAATAAGTTAGACGGGAATGGAGAGATGTCTGAAGTACGTTAACGTTATATCTTAAAATAAAAGACTCGGGACCTTTGTTGAGGTTTGTTTATTATGACAAGGCTTTGCTGTTTTAATCTTAAATAAATTAACAGTTAACGTTACATGGCTTATCAAAGTAACGTTATGAGCTATAACCAACTATAGACCAATATGAAATATTTGTCACAATATATAGGCTTATGTATGTATTAGTAAAGAGTATTGAACATTTAAACAAAATATAAAATTAAGTAAAAAAAAAAAGGAAGTTTTCTTTAGTTTTATATTTGATAACTTTACGATTCTGTAGCTCATATGCATTTGTTCCTTCAGAATAACTCATGTCCGTAGTTATCATGTTTTTCATCATAGTCATAATGTTAGTAACTTATAGGCCTTAGAAATCTGTGTTAAGAATATAGTACAGAAGGCTTTATTTTTTTACTGTTTTGGTTACAGTTAGCCTATGCTAGCATTATCAATTGTTAGCTCCTTCGATAACAGTTAGTTCCTAGAGCAGTTCATTTGGAAAGTAAAATATATTTTGGTGTGTGTGCAGTGGCGTACTGTGCCTTTTTGTTTCAGAAAATAATTGAAGCTGGTCCTTTGTTTGTTATCTGTAGCGTTCGGTATCAACAGCATCTTGTACCAGCGAGGAATCTACCCAGCAGAAACCTTCACCAGAGTTACACAATATGAAATGAGCCTTCAACTGACCACAGATGCAAAGCTGAAGAACTACCTCACCAATGTCATCTCACAACTCAAAGGTGGTTTTTCAATAAAAGTACCACATCTTAACATTGGTGATGCATGTAGTGGGAGTAGTAATATTTAATAGGTGCATACAGATGTACTTGCATGAATATGAATGGCAAACTGTATTGGTAAATATTTTGCTCATTTGCCTTTTTTGATCAAGGTCCACAATGCTTAACGTGTCTGTAGAATTAATGGTAGTCCCACAGTTAAAAGATTATGTCACCTCATTAAAGACAATGTGCTGAAAATGCCACATAGCATGTAGATGAATTTGTTTCTTCTTCAGACCAGATTTGGAGAAAGCTGTATGTAAAGCAAAATTTCTTCAAATCCTATTGGATGTCACAAGGGCGAGTAAATTGTCCTGTAACAGAACACTCATGCATGTTAGAATTGGCTGAGATTTCAGTCTTTCTATATTTAAGTGAAAAAGAGCTACGCAGTTGTTACTAGAAACGGAAACTTGAGCCTGCTTAGTTCTTTAGCTTTGTTTTTCCTCTTCATTGCAGAATGGTTGTTTGATTGCACAGTTCAGAAGCTGGTGGTGGTCATCACATGCCTGGAGACTAATGAGGTGCTGGAGCGATGGCAGTTTGATATTGAGTGTGACAAGACTGCAAAGGAGAGCAGGTATGTAATCAAACCTTACCAACTGTGAGGCACTGATGAGACTTGTGGAATAATTAATGATTAAATTTCCATATTCAATCACAATCTGTAATAACTAAAAAAAAAGGTAACTTATTTGTTTTTTACCTGACTAATGCAAATATGGATGTGCATTTTAAACCATATACCTTTGCTTTTTCCAGCGCACCTAGGGAGAAGTCCATAAAAGCTATCCAAGAGGAAATCCGTTCTGTTATCAGACAGATCACTGCCACAGTCACCTTCTTGCCATTGTTAGAAACTGCCTGTAAGTAAACTACACTTGTGATCCTTAGATCCATGTACATTAAAACATCAAGTTCCCTGTCATCTTGTGCTAAATATTTTGTATTAAATACACTTTTATATTTGCCGTAACATTTGATTTGAGACAAACAAGTTTTTAAGAATTTCCCCTCCATAAAATATTGCACAAATCGCTTGGAAATCACAGTAGTGTCCTGAATTTCAATTTGTCTGTTTTATTTTTGCTTGATTACAAAAAGACAAACCAATTAATAATAAACTGTGATTTATAGGGGTTTTAAAAATGGCAAAATTGCATTTAATTTTTTCCCGTCTTTATATATTCTAGTCAATTTAGTCACTGCTCTAGGACATTTACATTCAGTTCATTATATTTAGTAGACAGTTTAATAATACTTAATTTAGTATGCTATCCTGTGATCCACAAAATCAGATTAACAGGAATAACCACTTGGTACTCATCTTATTATTATTTCTCTTTTTTTTTTTTTATTTATTTATTTTTAACTACTATTTCTCTTTTATCTATAGCACACTTGTACATACAATTTATTATAGTTATTTTTTATTTTTTTTTAATTATTAATAATTATTATTTTTTTTTTTGTGGTGTTGTTGACTCTGTGTACTGTTGTCTCTGTGTACTGTGACACCAAAACAAATTCCTTGAATGTGCAAACTAGTGATGCGCGGGTCGTCTAGTAACCTGCGGGTCAGGTTGGGTCGCGTCATTAAAAACAAAATTAAATAAAAAATCCATGTATGTTGCGTGCAATTCCCTATAGCCTATATTAAATATTTGGGAATATCTATTATCACATTTTATTAAGTTCTTTGATAAGGTTACGTCACGTGACAAGTCACAAAAGCGCCAAGCAGCTACTGCTGCCAGTCCCAACAAATACAAAGAAATAAAAGTGAAAATGGAAGACAAGGTGGCGGAGAAATTAAGGTTGGGAATTTACATCATTAAAAGAAAAAAGGTCAGGCTGCTAAATCTAATGTTTGGTACCGTTTCCCAGAAATAGTTGCAGCAGGAGACAACAGCAATATCCCAGCCACAAGCGCATCAAGCCGGGTGCTGGAGTCCAGGCGAAATAAAATAAACCCCAGTACACTGGATGGCATTCTTTTTTTTGCACAGCGAACGAAAAAAATAAAATATACTAAATAGTAAAATAATAAAATAAAAAATAGTTTAGCCTAGATTACAAATGCTGCTTTAAAATGTGTATCATCTTGTTATTAATGACCTGATTTATCGTTCATATTCATTGTCATATGTTGTTGCCAGTTTACAGTGTGACGTTTCCAAGCACTTTCAGGCTGAAATGAAGGCTGTTTTCATTTGCATTACAATGCCTAGTATGTCTATTTAATGGTCGCGGGTGCGGGGCGGGTTGTAAAAATAGATACAGTGGTGCGGGGCAGGCCAAATAATTTCATAAAAGCAGGACCCGCGGGTTGGAAAAATATCTGACCCGCGCATCACTAGTGCAAACATACTTGGCAATAAAGCTCTTTCTAATTCTGATGTAAAAAATGTTGCAATAATATTTCACCTTTTGTTCCTCTCTCATATGTGATTTAACTTTTGTCTCTTTTAACTCAGGTGCTTTCGACCTTCTGATCTACACAGACAAAGATCTTGAGGTACCTGAGCAATGGGAGGAATCTGGGCCTCAACTGATTGACCAATCAGAAGAGGTCCGCTTGCGTTCCTTTACTACTACTGTTCATAAGGTGAATAGTATGGTGGCATATAAGAGGACAAACTCCACTTAATTTCTCTTTTTTTGTGTTATTTTCTGTTCTGCCTTGTGTATATATCTATATAAAACTCATTTCTTATTTGTTATAATTTTAAAGAAAGTATTTCCTAATACAGAAAATAAACTTCTTGTTTCCAAGATTGTGTTGTTAATTTGTTTCTTTGATATTTTGCAGTAGTTATACTCTAGATGGCGACAAAATCTAGGTTTACATTTTCTTACTTGCATGAATTGCAGAGAGCCTGTCGAGAACAGTCTGTTTCAACCCAAATTCAGAAGACGTTGTTTGCAATATTTTGCAATAAATTTAAAACTGCATTATTACTACCATATCTGTGTTACTGTAATATTGGTTCTACCTTCTTTGGGGGAAAAAAAGATTAATTAAATTTTAACTACATGACTGATCTTATTAATGTATGAAGAATCATTGTCAATAATTACAAATGAAAACATGCATGCTATGTAATGTTTTAAAATAAGCCTTGTATGAGGACAAAATTCACTCAAACCACGTTCTTAGTGTAGATCTTGTATTTAGTGAAGAGTTTTTATTTTGTAAAGCAGTGTGGCATTAATTACCTGTACTGAAAAGAGTAGAAGTGTGCCACAAATAAAGGGGAGCTGCGTCTCAATTATGAAAATTTGAAGTAGAATAAAGGATGTAAATGTGTTTCATCTGAAGCAGGGTGGCACATTCTGCTTTGAACCTGTCATTCTATGGACATCAAAGGTTTCTATTGCTGATGTCTCGGTTGAAGACACATCAGAGAAATACCTGCTGGGCTCATTACCGTGAGAAGAGGAGGAAAGGTCTCCCTTTTTATAGAAAGAAATGTAGTTATGGAGTGTTATATACTTTGCTTTAAAAGAAAACTATTTTTTTTTCAATGGTTTTTCAATGTTTTTTCCTAATTATGCATATGACCATATATATTACATGGATTATTTGTATTTATAAGTATTGTCATTATTTGGGGCCAAGCAGGTGCTTAGGCACCTCCTGTATCCATTAGTCGTCTTCGTCCTTCCCTATGTGGAAGCCCATAAAACTACTTCCTGAAAAGTTACGTAATGTCACAATCTCAAAAAATATGCACTCATATTTCTGCTAATAGCTTTTGTGCCTAAAGGTTTAAAAGAAAGATTCCTTGGCTCATATTGGGTCAAATGCATACCAAAATTCAAAGTACTATGGGTCAAGATTTTTTGCCATTTTAAATTTAGCAAATTTATCTTATACATACTTTTGTCATATTTTCACAATAAATTTGCTCAGAGCATCTGACAATGCTTGCAAAAATGTACCAAAAGATTTGATAGCAAACCATTCTCGTAAAGTGTGTAAACAAAGGTGCGCGAATTGGATAAAATATCCCGGAATCTAGACCAAGTAGGCAGGAGTGTGTAGGTGAGACATTAGTCTTTTATTTTAGTGTACTACTTGCATAAACACTGCATCCGTAGGGGCTGCCGCTGTTGTTTCGGGGGGTATGTGACATTTGTAGTACATCGATCTAGAGTTCACGGGTGCTGTTCTGGTGCACTTTCACTGGGTAGAAGGTTGCAAAAACACGGGTTACGGGTTGCTTCAGCTTTAAGCCAAACCAAACACACCTGAACTAGCTAATCAAGGTGTTCTGGGCTTAAATACAGAATGGTGTGTGTTGGAGGAAGGATTGGATCTTAAGTGTGCTGAAGATACCTCTCTAGAAGCAGGGTTGAAGATTCCTGGTCTTTACGGATTAATTACATTGTACTTGGTCCTTTCAGTGCTGCATGTAGTTGATATATATATATATATATATATGTGTGTGTGTTTTTATTGTACACCACAGGAGTACGTGAGTAAAATGCAAAAATGATGATGAAGGTAAAATGACCAGCTACAGCACCAAAAAACTTATCCATCCAGTATGTTAACTGATCAACTATAAATTCCTTTTAATAGACAGAGAAAATGGTGCATCCTTAGTGCTTATATATATATAATTGATCAAAATCATGAAATAAAAACTTAAAAACAGTAGATCCATCAAAATGTCCGGTGTGTGGAACAGGTTTCTTTTTGAACATGCCAAATGGGCACACAATGACAGCATCTTTACATTTCTACAGACATCTTGTTTCCATTACACTCCAAAACAAAATATTTGTTGTGACTGTCAAAGATTTTAACACATTTGTGTAACAGATGATAAATAGGTTCACATATCACAGGCTATTGATTTCTTCATATGCAATGTAGGTGAAAAATAACATCTACAACATGATAAAATGGTGTAATACAAAGTGAAGTTGGGATGAGGTTAAACAGTGAGAAATGACTGTGTTTGATGTGTTCCTTTTATGTCAGCTTACTTTAGTTGTGCAATATAGCAAAATAAGATTTTGTATATGTGCGTATTTCAGTAATTCAGTGAGTGTGCGACACAAAAAAACATCATAACAATAAATAAGGAATGTTCTGGGCTCAATACAAGCTAATATGCTGTAGATTATAATCCAAAATGTTATAAAAAACAAGAAAAAGAAAAAAAAAGGTAGATTGCTATTAGGGAATCTGAAGGAAGGCACTACTCAAGGATAAATGTTAAAATTCATGCCTTTCAGAAGTATAGCTACAACAAGGTAAAAGTTACACATGGTACACACTAAACTAAAATGCTAGAACTGTTAGCTCAGCTTATCTGTGTAATTGTATAATCAAATATCTCTACTCCAGCCATGTTTACGATTACCAGAAACTGCAAAGTATTGTTTACATGGGGCAGCTCCACCCACAGAAATTACACTGGTAACAGAAATGAATCCGTCTAGAACGGTAGTTCCACTGCTAAAAAGATGATTTATTATTTAGACAACTCTATATCAAATAGTTTTACAATTTTTTACAGCTTTATAATTACAAAAATACAACCTGTATGCTTCTGCCTTTGGTTTACTCCTTTCATTGTGATACTGTAGCCTAAATGGCATTTTTTTGTAACTAAGAAACAAGTTGAAATGATTTCTTTGTAAACAGCATGTCACAAATGCTTTGGAAAGAACTTGTATTGAATCTGGAACATCCCTTTAACGAGTCAAGATAATTTAGTCACAGTTTTACAACATTTCTTCATCAGCTGGGTTACCTGCAAAGGTAAATATCCATCAGTCCTTCTTTTCTTCATCAAGTCTTTTGCAGCACAGCATTCTCAAAAATTAAAAAAATTGACTTTATTCTGATGCATCTATAACCCAACCTTGCACTTGCTCCAGTGTGCTTTGTGAAATGAATATCATCAAACCAGGGTCTTGTAATCCTTTAGTCTCTAGGAAAGGGGCAGGGCAAGATATGAATAGTCCAAGGACATCTGCATTTTAAAGATTTACAGTCCTCCATTTAGCAAAGTTTCCTCTCCTTGCTCAGCAAGCAGCTTCCAATTCTGTCTGTTCTTCCTACAACCTTCCAGCAGAGGGGAGCAGTACTCTGAGAAACCTGTCAGCGCCTGCTCACACAGACGCATGGCAAGAGAGCAATAGGACAGTCAATAAAAACTTATCACTGATGAAGTTGAATATACCCCTTTCAAAAAAAAAATACAAATTCTGTCATCATTTACTATTTAGAATGTTGTGGTCCAGACCAAAAATTAGAATGACATGAAGACGAGTGCACGTGGTAAAACACCCACACAGGTTGTGGTATTATAATACATACACCCAACCCACGATGATCCAAAAAAGAAATGCAGTTAATTAAATAATAATTCAAAAAATGAATTAAAGCAATGAAACAAAACTCAAACGTGTGATTTGAATTTCATATCAGACATCAAACAGGTAAGACCACACTAAACTTGCACTATTAGTTGAGACAAGTTGGGTTACCCTTTCAGTCGAATCACTTCGACGTTACATATGGGATCTCGCATGAGAGACCAATCGTCTTCAAAACTTTTGGAAAAGGCCAATGAATATTGGCGTGCAATAATCACAGCCAGGTCCACCTTATCACAGCGTGAGTATAAGAGGGCACGGCTGGATTGCGCACGCAGCTTTTCGCTTTCGGAGCCTCGTCCGATGTATCGAGTCTGCTGGAGGAGAACGCTTTCATTTTCAAGAGTTCCTGTCCGAGTTCATGCTCTCTCGTCGTTGCAGTATATTCATCTGGGCAGCTGTCAACAGACCCGCGAGACTGGCAGCCTTTTTAAAGGCTTAAAGAGCGCCAGTCTTTTTGCTCGTCAGCAAGAGACCTCGCCATTGAGTGCACGCAGTGCCGTGAGAGGTCTCTCCTGCGCAACCGGGCGTCCAAAAATGGCAATGTCATCACGGTTTCATAGCCATTCTCCGGAATGTCTATGCGACCGTGCGTTTCTGAGTGTTTCAGTTTCCTCACCTCTTCAGACGGACACGATCGTTGTCTCTCATGCTTGGGCCAGGAGCATGCTGAAGCAGCGCTCGTGGATGACTCATGCGCTCATTGCGAGCACATGACCATTGCTACACTGCGTTTGCGCCTCTCGTTCGCGAGACGGCTCCCCTCGCGTACTTCCCGCGGTGAGACGGAGAGCCGCGCTGGCTTTTCGGAGGCCGCGGGGGGGGCACCTGGGGGATCGCACGGTGACTGTACAGAACTACAGAACTACAGCGCACGCCTTAGAGAACACCGTAACAGAACTACAGGTGCTGGCAGACGGGACGAGAGTGTTCCGCGAGCGTCTGCCAGCACCTGTAGTTCTGTCACGGTGTTCTCTAAGGCGTGCGCTCCCCCGAATACCGGGCCACGCGTACCTCTGGAGACACCCGAGGATGCTGAGATGTCTTCCGCTGCATCAGAAGGAGAGTCGCGCGATGAGGCGCTTGCCAGTGCGGGGCGGAGGTCATCCGTGGCCGCTGCTCCGTCCCAGACGGACGCTGCGCTCTCGGCTATGCTCCTCCGAGCCGCCGAGGCAATCGGTTTGGAGGTGCTGCGTGCGCCTTCGGCCGTTACGTCTCGGCTGGATGATTGGTTCCTGAGTTCTCGGGCCGTGGCCCTGTCGCGGTCCTCCTCAGTTCCTTTCTTCCCGGAGGTGCACGAGGAGCTGACCAGGTCGTGGCAAGCCCCGTACTCGTCACGCCTGGCCACCAGCTCCTCTCCCCTCTCCACCCTTGACGGAGGTGCAGCCAGGGGGTACGTGACCATCCTCCAGGCCGAGCACGCTGTGCTGAGTCCACACAGCGGTGCCGCCTGGCACAGACCGCCACAGCCCCCGTCCGAGGCGCGTAAGACCTCGTCCGCTCTTGCCCTGAATCGGTCCCTTCTCTGGCTGCCATTCAAGATGCTCACACCGAAACGCATACTGACATGCATTCAGCTCCAGAATTGGTTCGCAGCCATTGACCTGAAGGATGCGTACTTTCACGTCTCGATTCTGCCTCACCACAGACCCCTTCTGTGGTTTGCGTTCGAAAGTCGAGCGTATCAGTACCGCATTCTTTACGAAGCTCGTGGAGGGATCTCTGTCTCCCTTATGACAGATGGGCATCCGCATCCTCAATTACCTCGACGACTGGCTGATAATGGCTCACTCGCGAGAATTGTCGTGTCAGCACAGGGACCTGGTGCTACGGCACCTCAGCCACTTGGGTCTTCAGATCAACCGAGAGAAGAGCAAACTGTCCAGTGCTGAGGATCTCTTATCTCGGCATGGAGCTGGATTCGGTCGCAATGACTGCCTGCCTCACGGGGGAGCGCGCGCAGGCCATGCTGAACTGCCTAGATACGTTCAGGCACAAAACGGTCCCTCTCAAATCTTTTCAGAGGCTCCTGGGGCATATGGCAGCCGCAGTTACGCTGCTGGGGCTCCTCCATATGAGACCGCTTCAGCATTGGTTACACGACCGAGTCCCGAGATGGGCATGGCACTGCGGTACTCTCCGGATTGGTGTTTCCCGGAGTTTCGCCGCTTATTCGCCGCTTATACCGTTAGGACAAGTGTCCAGGCACATCGTGGTACACACGGATGCCTCCACCACGGGTTGGGGTGCTGTGTGCAACGGGCAGTCAGCCTCGGGCACCTGGACAGGTGTTCGATGACGGTGGCATATCAATTGCCTCGAGTTGCTGGCCGTGCTTCTGGCCCTATGTCGCTTTCGACCGATGTTGCTCCACAAGCACGTGCTCGTCTGAACGAACAACACTGCAGCCGTTGCGTACATCAACCATCAGGGTGGTGTCCGCTCCCGCCGCATGTCGCAACCCGCCCGCCATCTCCTCCTGTGGAGTCATACGCGGCTGAAATCGCTGCGTGCTGTTCATATTCCATGGATACTCAACCTTGCAGCCGACCAGCTTTCACGGCAGTCCACCCACCGCGGAGAACGGCGACTCCACCCCCAGACGGTCCAGCTTGAGTCACTTCGGCGAAGCAGAGATAGACCTCTTTGCTTCCCCCGAGTCGACCCATTGTCGCCTGTACTATTCTAATGCTCCTTGTGGCAGTCCCTCCCTGGAAGATCCCCTTGAGGAGAGACCTTCTCTCTCAGGGGATGGGCACAATCTGGCACCCGCGCCCC
>JAUMHR010000052.1:22262426-22284021 GCA_032361145.1 Enteromius fasciolatus
CACGATACGAACCGAATCGTGGGTCAAAAATCGTGATACGAACCGAATCGTGGGTTTGGTGTATCGTTACAGCCCTAATTGAACTATAGCATTTTTTAATTTGTAAATGTAAGAAATCAAATTCACCTCAAGTGTGACCTCTTGTTTGGCCATTGCTCTTTCCACTGCTTCATACATCTGTGTGTTCTGGATTCCCAGGCCGCAAAAGATAGCAAAGGCCTCTAGAAACTGCTCATCGTTCCTATTAAAGGTTTTCACCTCCCCTGAAGCTTCATTCATCTTATTGACCAACTGGCAAACACCTGCATTCAGAGATATACATGCCATAAAAAAGATATAGTAAAAGGGTGTTCATATTTTTGTGGAAATTATTAAGATTGAACAGCAATGATTTCCTTATGTGAATATTTTGCCTAAAATAAAAACATATTAATAATAAAATTACATTCCTTGCACTATTTACTTTTCAAACAATTCTCCATTTACAGTAACACTTATAGGGACCAATTCTTACTATTAACTAGTTGCTTATTAACATATCAAGCATATTGACTGTTTATTAGTACTTATAAAGCACACAATTCCTTACATTTACATCTTTAAATCCTTCACATATTCTGCACGATCATATTTCATGTCTCTAATCGTACGCTAATTTCTTAAACTTACAACTATCTTACTATTAATAAGCAGCAAATTACAAGTTTATTAAGCTGTAGTCAATAGTTTTTTAATAGCGAGAATTAGACCTTAAAATAAAGTGTGAACCCATTTACTTTTATTATATGAAAAAAAGTGTCCAAGAGCTTCCTTATAAATTCCCCTTTCATGTTCCATGAAAGAAATCAATTTATTAATATGGATTTGGGATAAATGAGGTTGAATAGGTTTGAGATCATTAAATGGTTTATCAACTCGGCCTATCAGCTAAGTATCAACATAATCAGTATTCAGTGTATTCATTGTTGTATGTGTAGAGGCTGATAAAAAATGAATAAGTAATCAATTAAAAATAAGAAGCCTTTATTTTTAACATGAATGGCTCAGGGAGCATACAATAAAACATATAAACCCTTCAAACCCTAAAGGAAATGACTGCCTAAATTATTCTAATCAATTCAGACTTTCATTATAGGGCTTATACTGATCTGTGCACTTGTATCTAACAGCACTAAAGTGAGGACCATTGAATGATGTCAGTTAAAAATGCATGAGAAATTATAAAGTAGGAGATGGACTTTTTGAGTTGAAATGCACTATTGTCACTGTCTTCGGTGTTTGTTACAGGATTTAGGATTTAGGATTAATACCTAGAAATGGTTTGGATGGTATGTCTTTTTTAGTAAGACGTAAGAAGTAAGAAGATTTTTTTTTTTTTCTGTCAGGTATAAATCTTAAATGTACACAAAAAGCCACATAATTTGAGGTATTATTTATTGGTGTTGTATGATGAGTGGTGTGCTAAAGTTTAGGATTAAGATTTTATTTTTTATAAAAAAGCAAGCAATTGTATTATGTTTCTCTTAGCAAGCACCACTCATACACACACACATACATATGTAATGTTAAATGTTATTTATAAAATAATTTTGCAATAATGTTGACAGATAGCGCATTAATGGAAAGTGACATATAGAACAGACACATACCTATTACTTTGTCTTTCTTCCCATTTCTTATTGGCGTGCACAGTAGACTTTTGATTGGACAGTTTGAGGATTGTAGATTTTCACTCTTTAAAAATAAAGAAAATAAATGCAATGAAGAGATGGTCAAATAAATTCAAATTTAAAGCAGCTTTGGAAAACGGGGCAAAAATGGGGGAGGTGATTGAATATAAGCTCTGTGAAATCCCAGAACATTGTGATTCCAGAGAGGGATGACCCAATGCCAATTGACCTTCCTTTCCAGCTTTCCAATGAGTACTTACTGTCCATGGGAATCGCTGGTCTATGGTGACATCTGCAATGTTCAGTGGCTCCATAGTGTTCTTGACATACTGGGCATACATATAGTTAATCTTATTGACATCACATTCTCTGCAAAAGACAGGGAAAAAAAAGTACTCCTAAGCACTCCTGCTGACAACTTTACAACACTAATACTACACAACTTTACTACTAAATAGAAGCTATGTCTTTCTCAGTTTACTTATTCTAATGAAAATAATTCTTACCAATTCTTACTTAAATACATGCTTTCATTGGAACGCCAGTCAATAACTCAAAACGCACTTATATATATGATATTTAAAAATAACACAATGTCTTTTTTATAAGAACACTAAAAGCAATTAACTTAAAAATCCAAAAGAAATATCTTGAAATTGGCATGTAAGTATAAGGCTAATGTAATGTAAAAAGATAAAAGCACTGAGAAAGAAGTCATAGCTTTGTTCTGAAAAATGACCTGTTCTAATTCTCATTATACTACAATCCATCCAAGTGGCTATAGCTAAATACATTTATATCAAGGCAATACACAGATGAATGTGAGTTTACATACATAACTGACACCTGAGGCCTGTTGCGTTTTTTCTCCAAAACATCTTAAATTGTGTTCCGAAGACAAACGCAATGGAATTAATGACAAACTTTTCATTTTGGGGTGGAGTAACTCTTTATAATTGTTTTATTTTTAGAATGCATATTATTTGAGCTTTATACATGTCTAAATCATTCTTTAAGTTGTGGAACTACTATCCTAGGCAAATTAATATATGCAATTCTAATGAGTGGAGTTTGCCCAATTTTTGCACAGTTATGACAGTTGTGTCACTTCACTTGACTTAATGCTATGAAAATGGTAATTACAGAAACGATAACCTATAACACTGCACAGACAATGTCTCATGTTAAGACTTATGGCTTTGAAATAGTGTATTTTTAATTATTGTAGTGCAGTCCCATGAACCTTATCCCATGAACTCCTATTGTAAATTCATAGCTATAAACATTTTTGTTTTTACAAACTAAGGGACTTTGTCTTGCATTACATTATCTTCTTTTTTTTATGATAACCTCACCTGTTTGGGAAGTCCACGGATCCTGCAAGCTCCTCATATTCCATGTGAAACACACTGGAGAATGTGTTCTGTAACACAAGCAGAACAGCAATTACTTACTCTGCAGTTTCACTCACAGAGGTAAACTTTGAGGAGGTTTAACACAGAGGTAAGCCAGTATTTCTGAGGCTTTTTAATGCTGTTAGTGTCTGGCTGCCTGTGTAAACCTAACATTGAATATCTGCAGTCACATAATTTAATGTGCCTGTGTTTGTGCATTTTTGGAAGGGTTAGAATTTCCCGCTCATGACTAGTAAATAGTTATGGAGCATAGTTCATTACGAGAGGCATTCTGCAAGGAATCAAAACAAAAATGTTCAAAATGCATCTGTGCAATGAATCAATGAATCTTGAGTTAATTTCCACATTCCATACCTCATGACAGATGTCGAATTTGGGTTTGCAGGTATACACTCATAGAACAGTGTCTTAATAAATTAAGGTGCCATTTGAAGGCAGTTCAAGAGGTGAAACCTGCCTCAGTTAGGAAGATAGAAGACTAGGAGTTGATTGCAGACCTCAGTTTTCCACAATAGTTAATCTCTTTCCATAACACTCACTATCACTTTGACTTTGAGAATGAATTCATAAAATTAACAAGCTGTCTTTATATCTGGATTTTGATGCAGCTTCCAAAGACTATAAAAACTGTGAGTCAAGTTAAGAAAAACCAGAGCTTTTTCTATGAACAGGGTATGCAGAAATAGGTTTCTAGGTCAACAAATGACCTCTGAATTATGATACTCATCTCCAAACCAGAATTCTCTCTGAAGGGATCAAGTCTTTCTTTATGGTATACCACCTTCAACAGCTTAGCTATCTAGACAATTTAAATGTCGAATGCATTTCCTTTGTATTTTTAAATTTATCAACAATCATGGACTATGGGCATGCTCCATTACCACTAATACCTAGAAACCTTAACTGGGGCCATTGAGTGGCCTTAAATGTGGCCTATAATATTAGATCTATTGCAATACATGACATAGATAAAATGGACTAGGTAAGTGAAGGTCCAGTATACCCGTATATCCACTAATGTTCCATGTTTAATTCTATGCCCCTGTCTACTTTGACAATAAACAACATTTTACCACATTCATATGAGTAATTCTACCTCAACATTATTGAAAATTAAATTTATTTCAGGCAATTAGGCATTCATGGGCGAAATACTCATAAACCAGCCTAACAAATGACTTTGTGTACTAGGTGCACCTTCGCAGAGCAGTTATTTTGGGTTGTTTGCAAAGCCGAAAATAGGGAACATTGCACAGAGAGTCAGTACACCTTTCAAAAACACACATGCACAGTGAGGTGACCACTACTGAATGAGAGCTTTCCCAAGTTTCTCAATGGGAAGGGAGGATTCATCAGTTTTAATAATAATAATAAAAAAAGTTTCTACCATGTTGTACCACGACCAGTCTACCCTTCTCTCTGCATTCACTGAAAGGGTTTTCCAGCTTTTTATGTAATACATTTCCCTTTGATTTTAACAGAAGTGCATATTGCTGTTTTTTTTTTATTATTACAGTTTGCAAAGCAGCAATATCTTGAAATATATGTAATCCAGGAAGCACTGGTATTACCTTCAGAAAATGTTGTTTGAAATATCTGGTACATGAGGTGCATGTGTATTTGTTGCCATATTTCTTTGGCAGTGCCAAATAAGGAAGCAATTTAAGTGAAGTTCTCTGCTAGTGAGTCTGCTATAAAGGAAGCAAGTGTGTCCTAACTCTCTCACTCAGCTATGGAAATATCCAACACAGTCTCTCTGTCTTATTGGGGTAAAATGTTATTGGGGTGAATAGAAAAGGTTGCTGTTTTATTTACTAGTCAGGCCTACAGAGATACGCTATTATGTTCTGAACGTAATTGAAATAAAAGAGATTTTAACTATGTTAAATAAATCAATAATGTTTTTTTCTAAATGAACCAAAACATATTTTGCAATATATGTAATTTGATTTTCTAAACAACCCAATAGCTCAGTATTTTGTTTTGTTTTTTGAGCCACTGTTTTAGAATGTTGCATTCTTTTGCAAGTAGTAACTAGTATCAGCTTGTCTTATCCTGAATCTCTGGTGTAAACCCGCTCCCCCCACAAACACCTCAGAGCCCCTCTTTTAAAAAAATCTTTATATGCCCCAATATTCTCAATAAAACCATAAAATCAGCTGTATTTGATTGTCTTTTAGAACATCTAGTCTCAACTGTTTTTCAAGCACCCTAAAGGGATATTTCGAATACCCAATATCTTGGTAACACCAAAGAAATGCACAACTTGATTTTTTGACTTGATGTTTTCATGTTTTATGATCATAAGGATTCTTTGAAAGTTTTTAGCGTTTTTGGAAATAAATGTGATGCGCTATTTTGGTCTTACAGCTGTTTCCCTGTCAGAAATGAAGACAGTGCATTCTTGGGCCTGCATGAAAGATAAGATGGTGGCCACAGTTTTCCTCAGTAAGACCTCCAAAGACTGCTGCTCTTCAAAGATCAGACTAGCCAGATCCAACAACACCTACAAAACAATCCAGACCATGATTACTATAGCCTAGTTACTGTTTACTGACAAAACTAATTTGTACTGAAATCTGGAAAAATACCTGGTTTCGCCTGTTCTCCAGCTGTGATGTCTCATAGAGTTGTGCATTGTGTAGCACTATGCCAGAAAAGGCCAGGTATGAAGAAAAATCCTGTTAAGAAGAAAAATAAAAAAAATATTGGAATAAAATTAAATAAACTCTAAAATTACTATAAAATAAAATGTGCAAATTTTCACCTTCTCATCCTGTTCTGTGAAGGCACTGTTCTCTCCACACCTTTTATTGATTGCTTGTGCTACTCCAACAACCTTTGAGCATTAATAAGACATAGCAGTCAGGTTTTAATAGTACATGATGTTGCAAATATTGTATAACAGTTCAGACATTTTTTTGTTGTTTATACTCATTTCTTACCTCAGCTCTGTGATTTTTGATGGGCAAACACAAGATGCTCTGTGTCTTATATCCCGTAATTTGGTCCACCTCTGCATTAAAACGTGGATCCTAAATAATAAAAAAATTACCATTTATCCAGCTGTTCTTCAAATTATGACTTACAATGATATTACTATTTTAAAAAACAGCTGCTCATTTAATAAGATACTGTCATTTTTTAAATAGTACAATTCAATTGTTTTTTATTCTTATGCAGAAATACAGCCCATTCATAAAAGTTAAAGTTATTGTTTACCCTAAATAAATAAATAATCAATCATATACATTGCATTTGTTAATTCAGTCTTTTTTCGGGGTAGGGTATGCCTGGTTAGAATGCCTTGGGACTTGTGTCTGTTGTTATGATACCACCAGCCTATCAGCACTGTCATGACATCATTTTATTCTTCATTTCTTGTGGCTCAGAAACAACTGTGTCCTTGAGCACAGATGGCAGATTTCCAATTGTGCATTTTGAGGGGGTTGTCCTGAAACGCCCAAGCAACTGCAGTTCTGTTTGGCACCATTACTGGCACAGAAATTATATACTTTAAGTCAACAAATATGTTTTTAAGATGAAGTTGACAGATGCACCAAGAAGGTCTAGTGTTCTTTCCTAATTTTACCCTGTTATGATATGATAGACATTATCATGATGTTTTAAATGGCTGCAGCTGGGTTATTGCTTGAAATTTCATATGAAACTGTGTCTCACAACACCATTAAACACTTTTACTGTCAAACATGGTTAAGGGTTAATGTTTTAAGATGCATCATGTTAAAGATTAAAATCTGTATTTGAATCCTTTATTTGTTTCTATTTCCCACTATCTACCACTTTTTTCCCTTCCCATCTCTCTGTAGGACTCAGGGAAACAAAATTAAACAAAATTAGAGCTAAAAATACCTGGCTTTATTATACAAACTGTTGGTTAGCAACTTAATTGCATAACATTTAAATCTAATCAAAGGCCTTAAGAGATATAGCCTAAATTGTGTTTCTAAGGACTTTATTAGTGCTGGGGTGGGTGGTTGTTCCTATGCACATAACCAAAGTGTTTCCTATGCACATACTGAGGAATCAGCTGCAGTCAGAAATGCTATCTAATAATTGAGTTAAGCAGGTAAATCTAAACTTTCCTCTATTCACAGTTTTATTATACGATCTAAGGGGAATGACACAGTCTGAGGGAAGTAACAAATCTGTCACAGTTGTTGTCTTTTAACAACTAGACCATCTCAAAATGTCACATGTGAATGAATTAACATATTTGTGCTTTCTCATTTATAGTCTTTAAGTAATAAAACACTAAAATGGCAAAGAGCCTCACAGAGCCTCACCTCATATGCATTCTTGATGTTCAGAGGCTGTCCAGTGGCTGCCACATATCCCACAATTCCTTTGTTCCATTCCAGGCGAATTCCACTGTTGGAAGCCTCCTCAAGAGTGGATCCTTCTGCAACATCAAATAGCCGGCTAACCAGGAACTTCCTGTTTGAACTGTCCTCTCCAACCAAGAACAGCGAATAGCGGTCTGCAGCTATCAACTCGTGAGTGTGTAAGAAGATTCTGTGGCAGAGGGCAGTGAGGTCCAAGTGACTCGAAACATCCCGTACAAGCTCCAACAGACGAGCACAGCGGTCCCCATTTTCACGAACTCCTGAGTCCATAATACCGCCACCCTCATCCGTCCCATTCCCTGAGCCAGGCCGCTGGGGAGGAGGAAGTGGCATCTGCACCCTTTCTGTATCGCTAAGAAAAGTAAGCGAACCCTCAGCGTCTTTCACAACAATGGGACGAAGTGGTCTATCAAACTCGGATGCAGAGATCTTTCGTGTAGGGGTGGATGGAGCTGGACTTGGAGATGGTGCATCAGTTGGACCCAGTGAATGGAGGGCCGACAAAGGTTCTGGCGGAGCTTTTGATCCTTCCCTAGATGGCTGAATGGAGTGGACACGTTCAGCAAACCAAGCATTGACCATTTCCCTATAAGAAATGTAACCAAAAACATTAGTTCAGCAGTCTCTTGACCTAAGAAAAATACGAATACAAACCTAATCTTAGTAATTGCCTAATCTGATTTGATAAATTTGATTATACCTAGACACAAAGTCAGTTCACTTGGTATTTATCTTGGTAATGCAACCAGGCAGCTATTTCCTAGCTAGCTAACACTCATACAAGTTCGGTTACTAAACTCTGCCCTCATAATTTGTTCTATACCCTTCAAGCAGGTCAAATTAATATGCATGCATGTTATACAGTAATCAAACTTAGTAAGTGAAGTACCTAGAGCTGTCATATGACTTCATTTTATACCTCCTCTGCTACTCAGCTGAAAAATCTGTTTCAACTCATCTACCAACAGTTGACCCAGCAAGATAAAACAGCAATGTAGGGAATTTTCTCAGTTATTTCAAGGTTTTATAGGCAGTTTGCTGGACTGGACCCATCTATATAATGAACTGTTACAAAGGTTGTATGTTACATTCTCTAAAGTTTTCATTAAAAGTTGAATGGGTCTTCAAATTTAGCAGCTCAAATGGAAAACACTAGAGTACATAACCCATAATCATAACATCTGGTGATAGATTATTTCTAAATCTGTCAAAACAACACTAATGTAGTGGCTTTTCTTAAACTAACACTACAATGAAAGCATTAAAATAACCTAACAAATGTTTTCAATGAAATGACTCCACCATAGTCTCAGTGGACTCGACCTAAATTGTCCTTGGGTAGAATAATTTAAATAAATAGCATTCCCTTTGAAAATGAAATTTATCCCAACCAATCTAATAGTAAAGATTTACATGGGTTGTTTTTCAGTGGTAATAAATAAATAAATATATTTTTTTAATTTAATAATTAAACAAGCAAACAGCTGGCCAGATGTTAGAGTGAAATATAATTGATTTTAAAGGCATTTTTTTTTGGCAATATGGATTGCAAATTTGCATGAATTCCTACAGTATGATTCATACATATTTGTAGTATCTGCTAACACCCCTTATTTCTTCCCTAAAATGCCTACACTTTTGTATGAATCAAATCATTAACAATATTTTTTATTTTTTATTTTTTTTTGAAAGCAGGTTGCCTTTTTAATTTTTTTCATAATTTTTTATTCCTTCACTTCTTCCTCATTATTTCACCAGTACTGCCCAGGTGGAAAAGACGTAGTATTAAATGTATTAAAAATATACTTGAAATTCAAGTAGTACGTTTTAATACATTTGTATTCCCACCATGCTTATTTAAAGTGCATTAAAATATCTAAAGAGTATACTAGAAGTAGGGCTGGGCGATATATATCGAACGATAAATTATGCGCATCTCATCAGTAAAGCCGGTTCTTTAATTAGCGCTAAATCTTCGTCAGGAACGCCAGCTTATACACAGAGCCGTAGATCACTGAGAAGCTGCGCCATTGAATCACCCGCGAAACTAACGCGTAGGTTGTCAGTGATGTACGGCTCTGTTCATACAAAAGATTTGACAAAGATTTAGCGCTAATCAAAGAACTGGCTTTACTGATGAGTTGCGCATAATATATCGTTCGATATATATCGCCCAGCCCTAACTAGAAGTACATTTGTATTAAATATATGCTTATTTATACTTTTAAGGAATATGTTTAATACAAGCAGACTTTTAATACATTCCTAAAAAGCATAGTAAAAATACAATTTTATTAAATATATTCTTATTCAAACTTTTAAGGAATATACTAAAAATAAGCATTCTTTTAGTGACATTTAATGTATTTACAGAAAACACACTTATGTTACTCTTAACTAAAATATATTTTATGTGTACTTTTTGTAAAATATGTTTGTTTGTTTGTTTTTTACCAAAAAACTCACTGAGGTAAAATTGTTTAATTATTGTTATTTATTGTTGTGTTTCTGAAATATGCAAATAGTCATTTTATTATATGCAAACTTGTGTTTTCTGATTTCCTGGACAATTTGTCTTCACTGTAATGAGGTAAGTTCATGAACTTTGGAAAAACCACAACATACATTTTAGTTGATCAGCCAACTGTGGTAGTGTTCGTTGATTGGTGTTTATAATTGTCCAATCTTATCACTTTTATTTTCTAATTAATAAATAATTGATGAAGATTGTCAAGCTTGGACAAAACAAAACAAACATATATATGTATATATATATATATATATATGTTTTGTTTTTGTGTGTGTGCAAAATATTAACATTTGTTGTTTTTCAGATCAGACAAACTGAAATCTGAGTGCAGAGACAAGAAAAGGAATATTTAAGTTAAGGTAAGTGTTTTCTATTATTTAGAGGTTGTAGTTTAATACCTCTGTTAGAGAGATTTTTGAATCAGGCCTAATGGAGGCGGTTTGGTCAATCTTGGTAGAAAAATTCAAGCAATATGTCCATTCCAGGTAGCTAATTTGTGGTTCCTTTCCATTTTCAGCATACCCTGTAATATGCACAGGTTGCTTTTATTAAAATAATTTAACAAAAATATCAGTGAGTTTGTACTTTTGTTGTTGTTGAGTTTGAAAAGGATGTTGTTGGGATATGTCTAATCTTATGTTCAGTGTAACTCAGAGTGCTGTACAGTGACAACAAACAAGAGAATGAGAAAGTCACTTATATGTCAAGCGTGATGAGAAGATTGTCAAAAGGTGAACTGAGATCCTGCAATAAACCTGTCTTCAAATACTGCAAGCCCTGTCGTACTTAAAGAAGTGACCTCGTCCCACCGGCTCCCTCTTGGTCAATCGTCACTTCCTAAGTCCACTGTACCAAGTACCAAGTGTCCTAAGTACCAGCAATGCTCAGCTCCATCAGCCTTCAGCCTGTGCCTTCAGATTCACCAGTCTCTATCACTCTGCCCCCATATTTCGGACTCTTTCCTCTTCTCTACTGTGGGTTGTCAGCTCTGGGTCTGTGCCATGTGCCAAACACTATCTAAGCCTCCAGGGGATCATCATCCTCCCATCACCATCTCTTCGCCACATCCTGCCATCATCCCCATTTGCCCCTCACCATCCCTACACCATCTCCTCATCCACCTCCAAAACACCCTTTGTCCCTCCCCGTTCTCTTGCTTGAACTTGAGTCTTTGCACACACATACTGCTACTATTATTTCAAGTGCATTTTACTGCATTTAATAGTATTTGTTTCTCACAATGGTATGCTGCTGTACTTTTTTTGTGTACTCTGAATATTTGTAATGTGCACAACAATATATAATGTATAGAAGTTTTATAGATATCAAAGTGTGTATGTGTGTGTATATACTGAAAACAATCTTCATAATATACTAATGTAATGCTAATGCATTTTAAATGAATTGAAATACAATTTAAATGTATTTGACGTACATTAAAACAATAGGCTATTTCAAATGCTTTGAATGTAGTTAATGATACATTAAAAGTAGGCCTACATTTTAAATGTGTTGTAAGAAATACACTTAAATTGCACTAAATATACTTAAAATGGGTTCACTTTAACTCAATTTCAGTGCATTAAATATATTGCAAATACATAAAAAAAATGAACTTAAACATGTCTTAAAATACAGTTAATATACTTAAAGTTGTTTCATAATAATAAGTTTAATAAGTGTCTAAAAAACAATTTAAATATAGCCTATTTCTTTTTTACCTGGGTGGACTTAATTTTCTGAGCACACAATAATTGTCTGGACATGTATGCAGGTGTGTTAATTCATCTGATCATAATTAAAAACGTATTTGTTTAAGAATCTTCATTAAAGAGCAAGAACATCAAATCAATCTAGATATCAAACACTTCAATAAGTTCACACCTTTGTTTGGTTGTTATTGATTAAACAGTGTAAGCAAAGAGTGGCTATAGGTTACATCATAGTACCGTAGTTTATAACAACTCTTAAGCTGATGATGTCAATGTCAAGTAAATCAACCGAACAATGTGAAATTGCTACACACAACTTCATAGCTAGCCTATATGATTAATTATTCCAACAAACGAGTTCCACATTATGTTCACAGCGGCGTTCAAAAGGAAAGAAAATGCTGTAAAAACGGTCACTTTCCTTTACAAACAAAAAAAATGTAAAACAGATAAAGTTAAAGTTGAAATGAAGGCAAATTTGGCGATGATGAGAACATGGAGCGCGGCGTTGCGCAGCTGCAGCAAGCGGGTATTTAGTCTGTACAGTTTCATTTCATGACTACAAACTGAACTAGCATTCTGCGCCTTTGAACTTACCGAGAAGCTTTGCGTACAAAATAAGAATGTACGAACTCTAGGTTGTCGTCAAGCCAAGCCTCCATCATCCTTTCACTTTCGGGAGGATAGACCTCCATTCCGCCTGCACAGATCAGCCGGTGGATATCATCCGCCTGCTCTCTTCTGATGTTCAATCACAAACACACTTCCACCACAACCAGCCACCGGCGTCTACACTGGCTGCACTATTACTCTCTCTCTCTCCCTCTCTCTCCCTCTCTCTCTCCCTCTCTCTCTCTCTCTCCCACACACACCTACGTATCGCCGCTTTACTTACATTAAAGTCTATCATCAGGCAAGTTAATACAAAATTCTTAAAGCTCGTTACTCATTCGGAAGAATACCTTAACATTAGACCTCAATTTAGGTGATTATTTAAAAAAAAAAACCCAGTTGTTGTGGCTTTTATTGCTATTAACAGTGGCTATTTTTGTACATTAGCCTATTATTATCTTGTATCACCTTAACCTTTTTTTTCGTTCTTTCTTTCTTTTTTTCGGGGAGGAGGGGGTGGGGGGGGGTGTGGGGGTCCCCGCTTTTTTTATGTGAAATTCTTGTATCCTTTTTAATATTAGAAATAAACTCTTCACAACCAGTTCATCAAGTAAATCAATATCCCAGAGATACCATATGGGCAGTTGACATTACATGTCAATTAGTGATTGTAGCATCCTTCAAGCTATGCAAGTATTTTAATCAACATATCAATCAAAATATTTCATTGTTATAATTAACAATTGTTATACTTTCAACTATTTTATAAGCTTGGATAATTAAAGGACAGTACGGATTTAGATCAACTGAAATTTCAATGCCTATTGAATGTTCTGTACCTAAAATGTACTTTGCTTTATAGACATGCAGTATATACAGTCAAACACACATGAAAAAAAAAGTAAATTTGATTAAAATAACAAAATTCTGAATCCTTACCAGTCATTTGTCCCTTTGAATTTTTTTTGCTAAACTATTGCCTATATTGAATAGCCCTGACCCACCCCTAAGCACTACCCCATCTCTGTACACAGTGGTGTAGCCTTACCAGCAGATGGTGCCTCCTTCTCTCCTGGGAGAGAGAGATACCACTGAAGGCATATGTGCTCTCTTGGGTACAAATGTGATTCCACTGTATACATGGTGGCCTGGCTGAGCTAATGACAGTCTCTGGAGAGTCTAAATGTCAGTGAGAGTGAACAGTATTGGAAAATGTTTCAATAAAACATTTTTATATTGTTTTTTTTTGTTTGTTTTTTTTTCATTTCATTTATCAATGGCTGCATTTGGCAGGCACTTCCCACTATCTTTCCAAAGAACATGAAACAACATGTCAGGACATGCTATAAACTTATGGTGGGATTCCTGTGGCTCCCATCTACACCACCACATGCAACTTTCACAACCTTCAAGCACCGTTTGTCATGGTGTCCCCAACTACATATGCATGAACACACAAAGTCAGGCTGGAAGACTGAAACACTGTCCAGATGCGGTCACTCAAGTCACTCTAAGCTAAACTACTCGGTTCGCCTTTCAGTAATAAGTCAAACAACACTCTATTCCTTCACATAATTCCATGCACTACATTAAACAGCCCAGCCGCTATTGTAAACCCTAAAGTCAGTGCTATGGAGGAAAGCTTTGGATGGAGAGAAGTCCTATGCAGTTCTCCAATGGAAACAATTTTGAGTGCTTCGTTTGTCTTATGTAGCCTTTGACAAGACAAATATGGCAGTACAATCATTTATTAACGGCAAGTTTAATGGAGACAGAGAGAATAGGGTTGAAACCGGGGTCAAAACAATGGAATAGGCCTACTGCAGAGACACAAATGAAAATGCCACTGAATGTAGGAAATGAAAGTAACTTGAAATATCCCACTAAACACATAAAAAAATGCCTTTGTCTTTGGATGATAGCATAAGAAAAGAGTTAATTTGCCTAACAGTGTTAAGATGCTTCAGATGTGTCTGACTCTTAAAGGCATAGTTCATCCAAAAATGAACGTGCATGTATTCATAATAAAATGTTGGATTTGTCTGAAAGAACAAAGTCACATAAACCTTGGATGCTTCAAAGGCAAGTAAAAGACAGGATAATTTAAATGTTGGGGTGAACTATCCTTTTAAGTCTCCATAGGAAGTCACATCAAAAGGTTGGGAAGTTATGAGTCATTCCACTCAATTTGAGTCTCTCAGTAACCCCTCAACCCATGTTACTCAAATCATTCTCTCCCGATAAAACTAATAAAACTGATCCTTATGTGACATCATTAATAGAAAGTGGCATCATATAAGCCTTCTGAACAACATTGTGAGCAGACACACATTGTGAGTTTCCTACTTCTTTTATAAGCTTAACGACTCAACCCTGTTACATCAATTAAAGATAGAAAACTACTTGTGGAAATGATCTTGGAAATTATGTTATTTTTCCAATATACATGATGTCTTAATATCATGCATGCCATGTGCTCTCCTGTTATACATTATTGAGCAAAAAATATCACAACCCTGTCACACTCAACCCTGTTACTTCTTTGATCATAAAATAATTAATTAATAATAGTAGGTTTTTGAAGCCTGAGGAGAAAAAAAACATGGTTTTCTGAAAGTTAAATAAAGAAATATAATACATTATGGTCAAAAATCAGAAAATGTGTAAGTCCAAATCATACCAGGTAATGACTCTTGCATTTTTATATACAAGCATAAGGAAGCCAAGGTGCGTACCTTCTGCTAGCTGCAACAGTAAGCTGCTTGAGCGCTTTTTGTAAAGATTGATATCAGACAAAACATAAATATGGTAATAGACAGATCACAGATGTATCGCAGTTTAAATGTGTTGCCAAAATGTTTTAAAAATCTTTTATTATAACAGACCCTTGAAAGTTATTTTAAAAGTTAATTTGCAAATCAAATGTAGCACATATGTCCCTTTGATTCAATACATATGACCAATGATTCATAAATCTACAGTCAAAGGGATAGTTTACCCAAAAATGGAAGTATCGAACATTACTGTTTTTTAACATACATTGGAAGTCAATGAACTTCTCAAAAAAGAAAAAAAAAAAGAGAAAGGAATGTATACAGATTTAAAACAACACTAGGGAAAATGGTTTAGGTGAACTACTCCTTTAACAGTTCTTATTATAAATACATCTGTTTTCAAGTTTTTATGCCATGGCATGCACATCAAGAGCTTAGGTATGCTCTGCAGGCATAGTTACCTCCAGCATGCACAGAATTCTCCTTTATATCACATCTCCTCTAGGACCATGAAGGGGTCACAAGCAGGGTATTTCGGAGAAAATCTGCTGCAGTAGAAAACATCCCCAGTGAACAGTTCTGAGCTCTGGTTGAATATTGTTAAATATTTTGGGAGGTAGTGGAGGGGGTTTCAGGGGGTTGAGTCTTTCTTTCTGAGCTTGACAAACCACAGAGCTATCCCTGGTAAACATCACGAAGGTCTAGCAAGATTTGGAATAAACACAAAGGAAAGTGTGCAAAGGGGAGGGCTTATCCTCACATTCAGGTTGTTTTATGAGATATGTATCAGGATGTCAGGAAAGCCTGAGCTGAGTTGAGATGTGGTCTGCCTGTTGCAGAAAGCATATTAAATTAGTAACAGATAAACTGGTCAAGCAAATATTTTATGCTAACTTAAATGGAATACATTTGCATTGTCAATTAACATTCAAAAAGACATTATGTAAATTACCACTGCATAAATGAGCTCATCTGTAATGCCACTGGAGTGAATGTCTCTGTTTGCTGGCACACCATCAAGAATATAAAACACCTCTTTCCATTTGGAAGTCACATGCATGCATATGTTAAATATGAATTGCAAATGTATTTGTTTCCCATGAGTGATGCTTGTTGTTGCAAAACCTGCTGTTATATCTCTATTACAAGTTTTTTTTAGGAAAAATACATATTGTGGTCTAGTACAATACTTAATAATTATGAAAAAGTAGTATTTTAATAAGTACGTACAAAGTAGACCATAATGTGTAGCATACACTATAAAATACTACTAATTATCAATACAAATGATGCTTGTTTTAGATGATAGGGCAATTAAAAAACATAAATCCATGACAAACTACACAAGGATTACTCTAGATTGTTTATGTCTGGAAATATATTAAACATTCAATCCATCTTGATGCCTGTCAAATCCACAATTATTGTTATGATTTATAACTCTAACAGCTTTAAAATAGGGTGAAAAGTAGGTCTTGCTAACAATAGAAGTACATCTGGAACACATTTGTTGGTCCAAACACACTGTATGCATTATTGGTTACCTCCATGTGAACCCCATTTTTTAAACTTTGGTCATAGGTTGATGTTGAATATAATACAGATTTCCTGGATTGATGGGGTTTGTCTCTATGAATTAGCCAAAGAATGCTAAAGTGTCAAATTTGTCACAGTTCATGGGTTCACAATTTCATTCTTGCCTGTTTTGTGTATGAATGAGTGCGTGCTTGAGTGTAGGTAACGAGTTAATTGGTAACAGCTGTGACTCGTTATCCTACACTACTTATTGTCTGCTAACCTGTCTTGTCTTCGTCAGTTTCTTTGCCTAGCTGGCTGGGTGTGTGGAGTTTGCTCAGTCTGTCTCTATCTGCTTCCTCCGGTGAGATCAGGATTATACTGTTTGTCCTGCAGAACCCACTGCAGCCCCTGTGCTACCTGTTTGTTGTCTCCTGCAGAGCCTTTAGCAGTGCTGAACCGAACTGTGTGGGTATTCTTGCTGTCACAAAATCTTGTGTAAAAAAAGTTCACAGAAAAATCAAAGTTACATGCTCAAATCAAACATAGTTTGATATTTATGATGTTTGTCCTACAATACAGGTGAAAATTTGAATAATGGGGACATGGAATACAGAACATTAGTTATATGGACTACTTTGATATTGCTTTGTTTTTTGTCCTTCGGTAGCCTTCATCTGCCGCACCTGTAATGCCAGTTTATACTGTAAAATTACACATCTAGAAAGTTGTCACGATAAAAACCATGATAGACTAAAAAAAGTATATGTAAGTAGGTTCAGGTTTGTGTTTTTTCCACTCTAATGATGTACAGGTATTACTCGGTGCAAGCTGTTAATTCACTGGTAATTGTTGATGGAAAGAACAGAGGAGCTCATTTCAGCTTGTGAAAACACTCTTGATTTCCCTGAGGAAGTGTCCAAGATTTTGTCACGCTTCTTTACACACACAAACAAAGGCAACAACCCCATGAGTGTTGTTCCATGTGTTTTTTTTTATTTTTTTATGTGTGATGTGAAGTTTGTAGAAGTGTAATCAAAGACTAGCTAGCACATTACAAGTCTATATTAGGCTAATATAATAAAAGTATATCTATTTGTTATTCACACAATTATTGACTTAAATTAGACCGTGATTTGAATCAGTGAGGAACATCAGAAGTCTTAAATGAAAGCATGGAAGAATAATTAGGCTAATAATAGAATGGCAGATTAATTTTTTTTTTCAACTACTTGAAAATATTGAAACCTGACACTCAAACAATCACACACCAAATTTACAAAATCATACACTAATTCTTGACCTGTGACTCAGTTTTCAATTTCATAAAAAACTTTTTGCAAAACACAACACACAATATGTACTTAACAAAAAATTAAACCGGCATTAATAGTATGTTTGCTTTTGAGGTGCGTTTGTTATATTTTGAAGGCTTGATTTTGCAAGAGATGTAAGGCATTTAGCATTTTGCGTGTGCAGTTCTGTGTAAAATATTGAAAAAAAAATCACATTAAAAATGTCTGTAAGCATAAGTCTTTAAATTGTGTCGGCCTTGACCACACACACACTGATATTATACTGACATCCACGTTGCTTTTAGTAATTCATGAGGGGACAGTACTATTGAAACAATTTAAAAGAACTTTTGAAAAATAGCTAAATTACTTAACAGTCATAATATGCCAGATGGAGAAGAAAATATGAATCAATGTTATCAGTGCAAGATGTCAAAAATCATATATTCAGGTGAGAGTATATGACGAGCCAGACTGAGGTACAAGTAGGATTGCTTTGCTAAGTCCAGACCTGGTTTACAAATCAGGGAGCACTTCCAGATAGGATGTGTGCAAAGAGAGATAAGAGAAGATTCACTATGACAGCTGTGTCATTTTCTTGCTTTATTACTTTAGTTGATACGAGAAGCAGATAAACCCGTCAGCTTCATGTGGAATGTCCTGCTTTAAGTGATGATCTTAAAAAAGTGGCAATGTACAAGAATCCAGTAGTTCAAGTGTTCAACATTATGCAACAATGAATTTAAATTTATTTTAAAGGTCAAATCAGTATAATGTAAGACAAAATACATGGCAGGCAGTTGATCAAGTAATTAATGAGTTTGACAAGTGGATGACTGATTAAAGAGAGAGCCTCTCTAGATTATTTTTTTAAGGGCCATAATAGATTCATACCTTCAAAACGCAAGAGCACACAGATGTTAAAATAAATAATGTTAAACCTGTGTCCTATTTTTAAATGTAATCAGGTTCCAGTGTACTAGTACCACCATATATTCAGACAGACAAACAGACAAATTTTTGACTTCCATCAACAAATCTGCTCACAGCAAAGTGTTTGCTCATCCCTTCAGAGTTATTTTTAGTATGAGGGCTTTGAAATAACTCTTGCCTAGAAATGGAAATTTAAGATCAACACAATGAGAACTTGGCTCTGCAACTCAATCCCCTGTGGAATTTGTGACTTATACAAGGAGTCAAAAAAAAAAAAAAAGAATAAATAACATTCTTAAACATCTGCCATACCACAAGGGGATCTCCAAATACTAACAGAGGAAACTGGATTTCCTCTGACGGGATCTGAAATATGCGTGATCTTTTTCCTGACAGTTGTCTATATGGTAACTTTATAATTTTTCTTTATGGACTCAAAGCAAATAATGGGCCTGTTGCATGAAAAAACACACGTGCCATTTGAAAAGCTTCTGTATGTATGTAACAAAGGCTAATGCAATTCACAAATCAAACATGCACCCACCTAGGATTCACATTCAAAAATAGCCGTAGAGAATTCTTATAAAGCTCTAACTTGAGTTAACCAGATTGAGAAGATTTCTTTAACACCATTGCCTTAGCCTATCAATTACTTACCATTTAGTTAACACATGAAACATGTATGGCATATTTTTCACATCCGCAAGTGTAACTGTAACCTGTTGTATGTCAAGAGAAACGTAAACCCATAGAGTTTGGAGCAATGTAAGTAAATATAGATATAATAAAAAGTAACTGAATATTCACTTCCAAACTAGTCCAGTTGATGGGAAGAGCTGTTTTATGTTGGCTAAAGTGATGACCCACTTTTTCAAAAGTGATGTCAGGACAGTTTTGTTTTGTTTTGGGAGCTGCATATCTGCGCTTTGAACTTGTCTAAAAGTTTTTTTTTGTCTAAAAGACAGTCCAAATATAGCTTTTGCATTTGACAAAAACAAACAATGTAACTGAAATATATGAGCTCAATACAACTGAACCAACTAACACATAAAAATCCAATCGCACAAATATGGCACAACATACGGTGAGTGTAAATCAACAGAACATAAATCTGTTGTGTTGACAAAAAAGCTTGACAGTTTTCATATCCTTCATATGTTTCTAAGAAAGTCATAAACAGAATAAATTATATATTTGTTTCATTATGCTGTTACATAAGCTACAGCTTTTATAGAAGGCCTAGTGAACTAAAAGGGAGTAACAGCACACACCCACTCAAACACACCACATCCTGATGTCAAGAGGCATATCAATCACCTCACAGTTCTAGGACCTCCTCCATGCTGATATATTACTCACATTAAATTGATCCATAACATATACATGACTTACTTCTGTCTCAGTTAGATTAGTACGCAATCTCATTTTCAACTCACCCCATGTTGAATCCTCAGATTAAATGTCTCCAATGAAAACGGTATCCTTTTTTCTTCTTCCTTTTCCTCGCTCTCCCTCTTTCTCCTCTTTAAACTTTCCCTCTTTAACAGAGGCTTCTAGCAGACTGGCTTTTATTTATGTCCTTTTTTGGGATTGGAGTAGATGGAGAGAGCTTGCAGAACACTACATTACTCCCTTACTGTTATACCCGCGAAACTTTGCCTGCCCTCTCTCTCTTTCTGTTTCTCTCTCTCTCTCTGTATCTCTCTCTGTTTTATAAATTCCACTCCTACTGAAATATCCGAGATATAAGCAATCACACAAGATCACATTCAGGTGTAAATGCATGCATGTTTCCTGCATGTGTTTGAGAAATTCACTGGCATTGATTTAATATGTTTATGTAAACTCATTGCTAAACCATTGCAGTTTGTGTATGGCTCTGTGTTTGTCTTATGCCATTACACTTAGGTGAAATATGGCAGAGAAAGGATTCAAGTTCACTTGTCCGAGACACAAAAACATACCCGGTCATTAACTGCTCTCAGGGGCTTGAAGCAGCTGAGATCCAGCAGGGAACTACTTGTACCAGTGAGTTTAACAAACCCTGTTAACTAGACTCTAGAGTACAGCCCTGGTGAACATGTAGGGCGAAAAGGCCACAGTCTCTGGAGAGTAGCAGATCTACCTATAACAGGGCTTCTTATTATGAAGAAGCACCTTCTTGTTTGGACACTGACACTAATTTTTACATTTTTTTTTTTTAAATAGTTCAAAAATCTACACTCCACTCATTTCTTAATACTTAAGCCACAAAGCTCTTCACACAGTAAGCTAAACTGTATTTTTTTTTCATTCCTTTGGCACAAAATATATTCAATGCATTCACACTACATTAAATTACATTAATTATTTTCTCATCTAGACAACCACAGCGACAACACTAACTACCTGCAGACCAAGTTGCATGTTTGTGCAGGACTTGGGTTTGTGTGTAAGTTTTGAAAAAAAAGGAAAATTAAGTTTCTGAGCGCTTTACATCCGGTGAGCTGGAGTGATTCAGAGAATAACTCCTGCTCTTGAATATGACTAAAAGATCTGTTTAGTGGTATTAGTCCTGACGATTGCTGTAGAGCCGTAGCAGAGTTTTTGAATTTCACAAGTTCGAGGCTTGTCGGCATTCAAATAAAGTTTGCCGTGTTGTTTAGGGAAAATGCTCAGGGTTGGAAGGGTTGCAAAGCCCTAGAGTGAATAGCCCTAGGGCTCGGGAGGGGAAGAGGCTGACAGCCGATTCCCAACCCTGAGGGCTCCCCCTGAAGAGAAGAAGGAGGCGTA
>JAUMHR010000052.1:22307901-22321589 GCA_032361145.1 Enteromius fasciolatus
TATATGGACTGAGAATCGAGCGGGTATCTAAATGCAAACACTTTATTCACATATGTGGTTCAATTCAATTCCAGCTGGCGATTGTGACAATATATATATATATATATATATAAAGAGCTGTCATCATGCTACAAAGTCAATGGGTCTCTGGTACTAGTACTGCAAGTACTACAAAGACAGATATTAGAGAAACACATTAAAGCCAACTTTAATGCCAAGAAAGAATTGAGAGCAATTAGTAAAAGAGCTCTCAGTTACTTCAAGGATGAAGAATACAATGTATTCCTTTGTAAGAGTTTTTAAGGTCAGCTGAACAACATTTTTTGAGTTTTCTGAGAAGAAACAAACTCTCACAGTTACTGTACAGTTTAGTGACCATTCCAAAAGAAAAACAGGTTATTTGTCCTACAAAACTTTATTTCTAAAATGAAAAACAAGGAATTTGTGTTTGTCTAATGACCTTACCCTGACAAAATCAACAGAAACTCATATTCTCTCCTAACAGATAATTACAATGATAATAAATGAGCCAATAAATCTTATGAATATAAACAAAGCACTAAGAAAAGACAGAGCGGCTTAAGAAACTTTCTCCTGACGCTGGACTAGTTTTTACCAATGTCTGTTGAAATGCTTATATTAATGGTTTTGTGATCACACTGGAAACTCATGATGAAACCCAGGCTATTTGGGGGCCAGAGGCATCCCAAGATGAACAGAAAGCAAGCAGGGGCACTGGCAGTTATGCTGTTTTCTGTTCTTTCAATCGCAATTAGTTTTGGTTATCCGAGTAATTTGTTAAAGTAATTCATATATTAAGGTCAATAATATAATACAAAGCAAGCATTATATTTTTAGAGAGGTTATTGTGACATTGTCGGGGGAAGGGTGATGACACTACGAAAGTCATAATCATTGCATCAACCTTGAAGTACTTCATCAGGGTCACAAGAAATACAGATCAAATGAGTAAACTACTATGGAAGATGTGCAATATGATTTACTGGAAGCTAAACTAAAACTGTTCTGACATGAGCTCACATGACTATATTTATGTGTGAATGGGATCCATTGGGAACAGACACTATAGCCAATTGTATCTGAGCAGACTACACTGAACCAAGCACACAAGGTATTTATGTACTACACATTAACATCTTTTGTGTACATTTTTCATAGTGTGTTTTCCATTTGGAGTCTGTAACAAAAATACCTTACCAAGAATACAATTTCATATTTAGGGAACAGCATAGACTTACTTATGTGTTTTTTAAATCCACCATCAGATTAATAATTTCTAATCTATTTCAACATCAAAAACCAGTGTCAGGGGGATTTTTCAGTGCAAAATTCATGAATGGAGTTTTTCACTTCAGCAATTTGAGTGAACAACAATTCCACAATAGTCTTTTAAAAATCGGAGTTAGATGTTATCTAGGGTCTTTGAGAAGCGACCGGACTCGTACACATCAGCAGTTTTCATATTTCACATGTAACTTAGTTTACTAATCCGGGATTTTTTTACCTGTGTCATAGAGTGCTTAAAAGTCATACACACACCCATATTTGGACATGTAATTACCGGATGGGCGAGGTCACCTGGCTGCGTCAGATCCGAAAGCTAGCTACCTGAAGACCATTTCCTCAATTTGCAGTTGCGGAGACGCTGGAAGGAACAGCTGTGTTACTTTACTTTAAAGACTTCGAAGGATTAAGACGCTGAAGGATTTTCATGAGGATTTTAGCGTTTCGAATGGCGTGCGTTAGGATTGTGCGATTGGGAGTTATCGTTTTTCTTTGTCAGGTGAGATTTTTCTTTGATCGTCGAGTTATATAAATTACCTACCGAAAATGGACGCGCAGTTTCGGACAATGATGTTTTCGGCTTGTTATACTTTTGCTTATTAGATTAATTTATTTTATTTTTTATCAGGTATTATCGTGTGTGTATGCGGAGGAGTCGACATGTACACCTGGATTTGAGTCGGAGTTAATCGTCTTTAAAGTGCACAGAGATCACCTTCACAGGGGAAAAAGACTAGGAAGAGGTATGTTGTTTCACAGATCTCATACTACAACTGAACTTTTTTTAAAAATGTCCCTTTAAAAAAAAAAAAAAAAAAAAAAAAAAGCAAAGTTAACGTTACCCACTAACTCGATCGGTTTCAGAAACGCTGTAGGCTATCTCTATGCTAGCTCTTACGTTAAATCTGGTCTCACCTTAAGTTTGAGTTTCCTCTAAGGGCTAAATTGTCGAATTTAGGATAAGACTGGATCTGTTTAAATTCATATTCCAGTTCGTAGAAAACTACGTTAACCTTTTGATATCTACAGGTTTTGAAGTTAGTATAGTTAAGTTATTTCCTGTTTTTTTTTTTTTTGCAGGTAAGTTAAAATACGTTTTTCCTGGTGTTGCATAGCACACCAGTTATCGAGGTAAACTGTGTTTTGTCTTAACCGGTAAGTTTGGAGTTAAACCGCATTTTAGAACGTCAGGATGTGAGGTCAGGAGTCGAATCAAAGTCTCTGAAATATGAAGTTTAAGCGCTTCGTGAAGCATACTATTTCAGACTTTGCAGGTGTTGAGAAATGTGACTAATACAGATGATCTCAGTGAGTTTCTGTGGGTCCAGGAGATTAGGGTCAACAAATTTAACATTAAGCATTTTCACTTTCTAGGTTTAATCTTTAAAATATTATCATAGTTATTTTTATTTTTTGTAATTCCTTCCCTGTATTTAAAATCCCTGTATTTCTAACACTTTATTAACATTTCTGTTTAATACAACTAGTTTGGCGTTTGGTGTCATGTCTGTTTTTTTTCCTGCCCTCAATCAGGTACTTTCCATAAAAAGTGATGCCAGTTAAAGACTGTGTGGTTTTAGTTTTGATTTATCGCCTCATCTCACAGCACGATACATTTATTCTTTTAAAAAAATTGATTGGGAGGGTGGATTATCTAGATATTAAAGAATGTTTTTCTTCAACCATTTTATTTATAATGATATAACTGTTTTGTATGGAATAGCTTCATGTGGACACATACCACCAATTTATCCTTTGATACAAATTTTTTACTTTTTATTTTTATTTATTTATTTTTTTTAGCACCAGTATTTGGTTTCTTATTGCAATTGATCTGCAGTTTATCTCTGTTCATCTTGGAGGAGCATGCTTTCAGTGTCCCACTAATGGTGGCTTATTTTTAAGAGCTGATTGGTTTTACCACTTCCTTTCAGACCACTAATGGATGGCAGCACTGCCATTGCAAAACCCCTGTGTTGTGGGATAGTGCTTGTTTAAATGAATTACGCTGTGTAGTTTTGGTAAAAAGACTGACACAGTATCCATTTTTCTAAAGCTGAGAAATGGTGGACGTAAAGCATGCCTGTGAGTTATGCCACATGCAAAACATAGGACTTTATATTTGAAACTAAAATTCTTTGACTGTATGCAGTGCTTGGGTACCCTCAAAACCCCATTAGTAGCTGTTTCCATCCATATTTCTTTTAATGCAATTTTTGGAATATTACCTAGAACTCAATGGAAATGTCTACACAAATTTTAAAATGTGCATATAAAACATCAGCTAAATTGTGGGGTGGGGGTTTCTTTTCCTTTTTTTTTTTTTTTTTTTTTTTCTTTTTTTTTGTAATACAAAAAGTTAGAAACACTTTTACTGAATACATTTCTTCATGTGCAAGAAACTAAATGACTTTTTCAATAAATAATGTAATTGGCTAACCAGCTAACAAATCTTATCGCCTACATTCTCAAATGGAGTTTTAATAAATTTGGAACGTCTGAGCCAGGTCAGTCATGAAAATGATAATCGCCTCCCATAACTCTCACATGGTTGTTCACAAACATCAGAATGAATAAAAACATGGCTATTAAGGCTCCAAAAACTTTCATCATATCTGAGAATTCTTTTAAACAAATATTGGGAAGTAACTTTCATTATAAATTGCCTATTATTACAATGAGTCACTTAATTATTGTGGTTGGAAAAACTTCTCCTTACACTTAAAGCAACATGTTAGCTTAATATAATAACTTTAGATGGATTGAAACTGTTGTGAAGAAGTGAGGCTGTACCACTGTAAGTGTCATAAATTGACTCTATTCTTTAACTTTCAGTAACTTTCAATAACTGCGATGAAAGAACAAGAACGCTCTTTCATTCCGTTGACAAGCGGTTTGATGTGAACACGGATGGGACTGTAACGTTGAAGAGACAAGTGACTCTTCATGAAGGCCACAAGGTGTTTTCTGTGCACGCTTGGGACTCCAGTGGCCAGAAGCACACAGTATCTGTCAAAGTTGAGCGTGTCCAACATAATGGGCATCACATAGATGCAGACATGAACATCTCCTCTTCAGAGGTACAAAAACCCATTTCATGCAAGAAACTGCTGTACAATACAGTGCAAGCCTGACCTCTACTGGACACTTTTATGAAGAGTTCTCAAATTTCTCTAAATTGGTTATTTAAATGGCTGTACAAAATATTATTCACCATATATTTATACAGTTTTTACCAGATCAAATTAAGTAGCTGTAGTAAACATTTTGATATTCAAAAGTGTCAAGTTGACTTCATTATGCAAGGGAATCAGCAAATGCCAAAATGTTGTTTTTCAAGTTCTACAAAATGTGTTCTGTCTTAAATTGTAAACAAAGATTGTTTGTTCCTTGTCTTTTACTAACACATTCAACTTATATTTTTAGATGGAATTGCCCTCTGACCTTGTTCTGACTTTTCCAAAGTCTTCAAAGGGTCAAAGTAGAATAAAGAGAGGTTGGGTTATTCCTCCAATCGCTGTAGCTGAGAACCATAAAGGTCCTTTCCCATTGTTCCTGGTCCAGGTGAGTGAAAGTCATAGAGATTGTTCAAAATGAGATGGATGCGGCCACGACTTGTCTGTTATTGACTTTCTCTTATTGCTTTCCATATTTAGATAAAGTCAGAATATGGCTTGGAAACTCAAATGGTCTACGGCATCACCGGCGAAGGGGCAGATCAGAACCCAGTAGGGATTTTCACTGTTGAAAGATTATCAGGGAGGCTCTTTGTAACTCAGCCACTTGACAGAGAAAAAAAAGCTTCATACAACGTAAGGAAATTTCAATCTTTCAAAATCAATTATTGGCTGTGTTTGTGTGTGTATTAATATTTTTATTATTATTTGTTTATTTTATTTTACTTTAGTAGTGTCAAAATTGGTGCATTAACGAATGCAATTGAATCTGCCTTAAAACTGTGCAAGCATGTAATATATTTTATATAAGTGACATTTTAGAACAACTATCTGAAATGGTTTTCAGAACTGAATTCCTCTAACATGCCACATTTAACTCGTCAGTTCATTAATAGACCTTTAAGACCTGGGGCCTGTACCGTGAAGCCGGATTAGCTGGCTAGCCTGGTAAGTTTAAGTTCAGATTGCACCAATCCTGGGTTTTAGGTACCATGAAATTGGTTTGGCTTTAAGCAGTGTTCATCGCCATAGTAACTTGCGCTACACTGCTAACCTGCTCCGGGGAAGGTTATGTTCTGGGTTAGAGAAGCGAAATTTGATCAGCTTCCAGCAAGGTGACGCATGTCTGATGCTATAAAGCCACTCCCATAGCTTCTCACTCCAAATTAAGGGACGCTACATAATAAAACATCGTTTGAAAATAAAATCATCCGATTCTTTTTTTTTTTTTTTTTTTAGATTATTATTTTTAGAATTACATTATTATAATAATTTAATTATAAGCTTTCCTCTTTCATTAATAGTTTCATCTTGCTGTGTAAATGTTTAAATTCCTCATATTGCTCAATCTTTTAATCTTTGGTAGTGAATCTGACTTTCTCACGAGAAGAGAATGACAGTTTAAAAGCATGTGATTGGCTGCTCATTGCTGATGTCACACTTTCAAGTTTACGTGCTACATTAACTCAGGATCCTGCCTGAGTTGACAGAGAAAGTTGATGACCAGCTTCATGGTACCAACAAACCCAGATTGGAGTGGTTTGGTTTTGTCAAAACTAATCCTGTAACTCTAAGTTTGTTTAGCCACCATCATGGTACAGGCCCCTGAAGTGAGTCAGAAAAAGTAAATAGATTTGTGTCAGAATTGTCACATTCAGCAGCTGCAGCTCTAAAGAAATAGCAGATGGTTATAGGTTATTCTGGCTGTTGTGATGTTTATTAATCAAACATGACACCTGTTATAATGGGTTTATGTTAAGATTGTTCCAAGTTGACAATGTTCTTTTTATGTTTAAATGTTACAATTGAAATATTTTCAATTGTACTGCAATGTTGATTGGCTGTAGTCAATGGTTAAATATTAGAGGAACGAGATGCCGTTTTGCAACTATAAAAAAATGCAGTGTCTTTATGATGTTTGTACATTAATGTAAAGATTGAATGTTAAATGTATTGCAATATAAAAGCGTATTTTAAAACTTTACTGTTAGTTGGGATTAATTTCAGAAAATATGCAATTAATTTAATCAGTTGACGGCACTTTTTTGTATTTACATTTTAATTTTTATTTTAAACGGTCCTCCTTTAATCTGAAGATCTCATGAAATGTCTTGACACAATTTTCTTGTTTGCATGAGAACTACATTAAGTTTGTGAATCTACTAAAGATGAAGTAATTTTTCTTTAGAACTGCTCGTGTCAGTAACTCAAATCTAATGTCCACTCTTTTTTTTTTTTTTTTCTTGTTTGTTTCTTTAGCTTATAGCTCATGCTGAAGCGCGTGATGTCCCAAATATAATAGAAAAACCAATGGAAATAGTCATCAATGTGTTCGACCAAAATGATAATAAGCCTGAGTTTACTCAAAATCCTTTTAATGGACAAGTTCAGGAAGCTGCTAAAATAAGTAGGTGGATTTGCTCTGTAAAATAGCTTTCAGTCTTCTCTTAAATATATTTCAAATGCCTTTGCAGCTTTTACCGCCTAACCTGTCTTTCTCTTGCCAAAGGTCATGAGTTTATGATAGTCACAGCCACTGATGCAGATGATACCAAAGAAACAAATAATGGTGTAATCAGTTACTCAATTGTCAGCCAAGAGCCAAAACTGCCAAAACCAAACATGTTTGACATTAACTCTTCAACTGGAGGAATTTTTGTGCGAGAAAGAGGCCTGGATAGAGAGGTGAGAACTGACATCTGATGAATCTCAAAGTGGTGATCAAAATTACTTCATATAAACAAACTCACCGGTTATCATCTTTTTCAGACATGGTCCAAGTATACTTTGTTAATTGTGGCTACTGACGTGGCAGGAGAAGGTTATTCAACTACTGGTACAGCTGTTATTACTATTACTGACAGCAATGATAACCCACCTCAGTTTGAGCCAGCTACGGTAATATAAATGTTTTTACAATTGTTTAACTATACCACTTATAGGGTTTTGAACTCAATACTTATACACAACATGCATATCTTTGTTTTAGTATGTTGCATCCGTCCCAGAGAATGAAGTAGGACGTGAAGTGGCCAGACTACAAGTTACTGATGGTGATGAGGTTGGGTCACCAGCCTGGACAACCAAGTATCGGATTATTGGCGGTGACAAGGGTGGTTTTTTCAATGTCAGTACTGGACCCAGCCAGGAAGCCATCCAACAGGGCATTATCACCACTGTAAAGGTACTGTATGTTGCTCATATGATTGCCCAGAGAATTGGTTGTGATCCCATACCTCAGTAAAAGACAATTTCTTTTTTCATTTAGCCCCTGGACTTCGAGAAGACCAAGCAGTACATTCTGTATGTGACTGTTGAGAATGATGATCTGTTTGTCGGTTCCTTGCCCACTGCCACTGCCACGGTCACAGTGAATGTAGAAGATGTAAATGAACCTCCTGAGTTTAATCCAAAGGAGAAGGTTATAGTCAAACGTGAAGATACAGCAGTTGATACTGAATTGGTTACTTATACAGCCACTGATCCAGACGTTGGAAAATCGCAAAAGATAACGTAAGCTATGCAATATTTTATTTCCTTTCCTAACTGCTTTCTCTAAAGATTTACGTGTCTTATAGTGAAATAAAAATACACTTAACAAAACCTACACAGATGTAATTCAGTCAGAATATTTCTCACCGTGAAAATAGCCACAGAAGCTGGAACAGCATTAAACTCAGTCACTCACAGAGTCACTCCAAACAGTTTTGTTACGTTTTTTTTTCTCTTGCGCATCAGACACATACTCCCAAGTTCCACAGTGTCACAACACATGCGTGTGCATTCCTCTGCTTGCAAAAAAAATATTCTATGCCAGAATAATGGTGCTTGCGTCAACAGCAACAGTTGTGGCCCTCTTGTAAATTGGTTTAGGGTTGAAGTTAAAAAAACAAAACAAAACAAATCTATCATTTCCTCTGATTTTAGGCATTACTCATGGCTAGGGTTAGGTGTAGAGATATGGTCAAAACTAAAATTTTGGAATAAAATGTTCCAGGGTCAACAAAATATGTTGAAATAAAAGGCTAGTAGCAGGGTGTTTCAATGAATAGAGAGCGCGTTGTAGTTGCATGTGGAATCATTATTAAAATCCTGCAGCAAAGACCGATGAACGTACCTTACCTCTTTAAAGGGTTTGATGGCACTTGTTTGTTTATGTGTCACAGTGCATCACACTCTTAATGCATTTCAGTTTCAATTACTGCATTTCCATTACAGGGCAGGGAAAGCCCCTTAAATAAATGCGGAAAGAAAGGTTCAATTGCAGTTTTGTGAAACACTCCTTTTATGAATTGCTGGAAAAACCTCATGCGAGCGTAAACTTTTTTGCGATTTTTATATTGGAGTTTTTTTTTTTTTTTTTTGTGAAATGGACTCATTTTTATTAGGTGTATTTTTAATTTGCAATTGTAATTTGCGCACTTTTAAGGGTATTGGAAACGTAGGTAATAGTAAGTAGCAGATTCTTTTAATAAGAAAATGTAACTTAACGGTTGAATCCAAAGCGCTAGAAAGTTAGGAGTGCCCCATAGTCTCTGTGCACAGAGACTATTTGTTGAACTTTTCTGGAACAGTGTTGAAATACAACTCAGATTTCTAGTTCTGTCCTCTCTTGGAAGCACAAAGCTTGTAATACTTTAAAGAGAAAGAAACTTTTAAGTCACACCATATGACCCCTTTATTTAATACAGATTTTAACCTGTGTTTTGGTTCCTTCCAGGTATTCAATAGGCAAGGATCCTGGTGGTTGGCTACGTATCTCCCCAGATACTGGAGTGATTAGAGTCAAAACTCTTATGGATAGAGAATCGGCTCATGTTAAAGATGGAAAATACAAAGCTACAATTTTGGCCATGGACAATGATGGTAATTTGTGTTTCTAGGAAGAAGGAATACTTGCAGTGTATATATATATATATATATTTTTTTTTTTTCTAATACATTTGTACTTGTGTACAGGAGAATTTCCAGCAACTGGCACAGGAACCCTGGTAATTAATTTGGAGGATGTAAATGACAACGCTCCTGTTATTGTTGAAAGAATTATAAAAACTTGCAATCGTGGAGTAGACCCAATTCTTCTCTCTATAACGGACAAAGATGGACCTACTTTTGGTGAACCCTTTAAAGTTGAGACCCAAGGAGAAACCAGTAAAAACTGGTCCACTGCGATGAATGGCACATGTGAGCAATTACTAATGTTTTAAAACATTCAACTCATTCTTTCACATTAAAATGGCTGGCTGATTGGTAGTGACTACACGTCTAACTATTATAATTTACCCATTTCAGCAACTGGAGTTTATCTGAAACTCAAGACTGAACTGCCACAGGGGGACTACAATGTTGTCCTGAGAGTGTTTGATCAACATGAGCTGTTTCAGGACAGCACCATTCAAGCAACTGTGTGTGACTGCACTGGAAATGAATTCCAGTGTATAGATAAACAGTTAGCGGGGATGTCTCTATCTGGAGTGCTTGGCATCCTGGGAGGAATCTTGGCTCTGTTGTGTATGTAGAGTTCATGCATTTTTATTTGTCCTAACTCCTAGCAGGCAAATGATGCTAAAGAAATGAACTGTCTGGTTTACCTGTGTTTCATAGAAGCGGGTAGAGTAACTTTGCTCTGTATACTGATCGTTTAAGTAAATGTAGCTTGTTTTCCAGGTGTATTACAAAACAAGGTTTGATGTAGATGAGAATTTGGATTCGACCTTTGAATGTAAACTTTGAAAACCCCTGATATAGGCTGTTAAACTATATTTCAGAAATGTACTTTTCAGTATGTTAATTCCTTATTACAGCTGAATTTTCTTGAAGATTGCTATTGTAAGTTGCTGTTTTCTTTGTACTACAGTGCTCTTTCTTCTTCTGCTATTGTTCATGAGGAGGAAAAGCGGTAGCAAAAAAGAACCCCTCCTTCCTGAAGATGACATAAGAGACAACATCTACTATTATGATGAGGAAGGAGGTGGTGAAGATGATCAGGTTCGTATTAATCTAAAAATGGAAGGGTTATTGATGGCTGAATTCATAGCGTTTGGGTGGGGGGTGGGGTGGGAAGTCGCTCAAGATTATATAAACTTCTGCATGCTGTGTAGTAGTTGGTTTCGTTTTTTTCATATCAATCGCCCTTTCTGCACAGGATTATGATTTGAGTGTGTTGCATCGTGGCTTGGACAACAGACCTGAAGTCTTCCGAAACGATGTGGCACCTACTTTCATGCCAGCACCTCAGTATAGACCACGACCAGCCAACCCTGAGGAGATTGGGACATTCATTGATGATGTAAGTGATGTTACTCTTACGTTGTGTTGATGTGTCTCTTTATAACAAGGTGTAAGAATGGCATTAACCCAACTCTTTGTACCACAGAATCTGAATGCTGCAGATAATGACCCCACAGCACCCCCATACGACTCCCTCCTGGTTTTCGACTATGAAGGAGGCGGCTCAGATGCAGGTTCCATCAGCTCCATCAACTCTTCCAGCTCAGGACATGATCAAGACTATGACTTCCTCAATGAGTGGGGCCCACGCTTTAAGAAGCTGGCGGACATGTTTGGAGGAGGAGAGGATTAATTTTTTTATTTATTTTTTTTGGTCCCTCCCTCTTGCCCAATAGGCATTTTGATGGTTTATAAGTGCAGAAATAAGAGAATTCTATACTTCACTTCATGGTCTGGTGATTTGCATACTGTTTAAAGTTGGAACTGGATGAATAGCACTGCACATGCATCAGCATAAGCAAAAAGATTTGACTTGAAGTGTTTTTTGTTTTGCTTTCTCTTTACTCATGGGAGCAACACCCCCAAACCCTCTCCCTCCAAACTTTCCTTGTGTTTTTTTTTTTTTTGTTTTGTTTTTTTTTTAAACCCGTCCCCTGTTTAAATGGAGCTCCTAATTGAAAAGACATTTGATATTCGCTCTGATTGCTCCGTAGGTAAGAAGCTATGACATGGCATAAGAATTTTGTCCAAAGCTGTTTAACTGTATATTTTATGTAATACTTTTTGTTACCTTTCATTAACTTGGCATTAAAGATTGATCTAAAGCATGGATTATACTGTAAATTTACCATTTTTGAAAAGCACTGAGATTTCAAAAACTTTGTATGATATGTGCAGGTATCTTGTTTCCCTTTCTGTCAGCTGCAAGGATGTTATTGACATATGTTTTTCTTTTTATATAGTTATGACTTAGGCATTGTTTTACACTGCATATTTTATTAAACAAAATACTTTTACACTCTGTTTCAGTGTTTAGTCTACAGCACATCTTACACGGACACATGGAATAACCTTAGTTTCAACCAAATTTGTGTTGTCATTTATTTCTGAGTTAAACTGATTACAATTACTTAGTAATTAACCTGCAAACAAAGATACCAGATAGGATAAAACTAATTCATACAATAATATTTTATGTTTTGAGGTAGTTACATTATCTTCAAAGATTATTAGTAAGCGTCACTTCATTTTAGTTTAATTATACTTGAATGTAGTTGTCAGAATCTTTCCTTACTCCTTGATAAATATACAAATAAGGTTATGGACCTTAATCTACATTTATTCCTGCATTAAAAAATCACAGAAAAGTATCCATTCATGCAAATAAATCAATTGGAAGTGGAGAAATTGTGAAATATGTTTAGAACACCAGTGACTAGGAACATCAAATTGTCTATGGCTTCCATTTTCACAGAATTGCGAATATGAGGTTACAAAAAGGAAAATAGGAAGTGGCTATAAGAAAATCACAATTTTACTGTAAACTAATTTTACACGCTGATTGCAAAGCTAGTTTTTATTTAATAAAAAATGGTTTGTTAAAATAACTTCTTTGTATTTTTTTTCTTCTGGGGCCTGGGGTGTATTCCAGAAAGCTTACCGTTTGGTAAAACATAACCTCTTGGTTGATCGACACCAAACCCGCATACCGTAAGTATGTCGGTTTCAAAACATCGGATAAGAGTTAGTTTAATCAACCTCCTACTGGTTACCCAGAGTTAATGCGCGTACATAAAGACATTTTAATAGATCACCGATTTCACGAGTCAAAATGGAAAATGACAGTGAAAAAAAGGGAGCAGCATATTTCACAGAGGAGGAGCTAGAAGTTTTAATGCATGTGTATGAAGAATTGAAGCCAATAATAATGAAAATAAAGAAAATAACGTTATGTGTGTTTATGTTCAAGTTAGTTTGGGTGGGTTTGGTTCATTTGCAGCCCTGTTATAAAAACATAACGGTTACCATCATGGAGAAAGATGAGTAGGGGAGGGACTTAATATTGCCTTGCCAGTGTAAATATATCATTGCTTCATTGAAAATTTTCAGAAGTGACTATCAATCTTCTATTAGGTAGTTTAATTCAGTGTTCATACATAAGTACTTTCACGGTCACGTAATGTAAAACACATTTGATCTAGAACATTGGTTAAATTAAACACAGAGACATTACAGTGCTAGTACCCCACTGGCAAATATATAAGAAAAAACAGTGAAGATGCATGGTATTAATATTCCCGTACCTTTACAATAAACGGCAAGACATTTCAATACTATAAATTCGCTATTTAAATATCTTCTTCACATCACATGTTTAAAGTAATCTTTAAAAAACAAAACATGATGGCATACTATGCTTCACGGTGTCAAACATCAATCAATCGCTACATAGATTTGGGGGAGCAAGTGGGTGTCTCCCAGGGAGTTATTCCATGTAAAGCCAATGCACATGCCCACATTGTACAAAAAATGCCCTGACTCAACAAACTGAAGCATTTGTTTTTTTCTCTGTGCTAAGCGCAGACCCGCGGTTTGTGACATGTGGTCTCAATGATATTAGTAGTTTTGAATAATATTTAGGGAGGGTGGATAGTAGGCATTGGGACGCAGGGAATGATCTAAACGGACCGTTGAATCTCTGGATCATTCGATTCTTTCTAAAAACAGATTCGTTCTATTGCCGAGGAGGTGTTCTGACATTTTATCCTACCTTATCAGATTTTGCTACCTCATATGAAAAAATAGGTAGTACAATTTGATATCAGAAAATGCTTCCTGTTAAATTATGTTTTATTACAGTTTTTCTCGATTGCTTAAACACATTTTTGGAAACTATGCGTCATATTCTCACAACAGTAAACACAAATCCATAACATCTCACCCAATTTCCCAAACATCCTATTTTCAGGTCAAAAT
>JAUMHR010000052.1:22321689-22337336 GCA_032361145.1 Enteromius fasciolatus
TGTGTGTAGAGTTTTGCACTAATAGTTCACCAAATTTGACTCATGTGTCAAAGCAGGGAATAGTGTTTATAGTTCAGAGAAATGGGTGTGCTTTTAGAAAAATAGTGTTATGGTTTTGAAATTTTAGTTTAAAAGCTTGGTTATAGTGTTTTAGCAATCGAGAAAAACTGTAATGTCTACACCTCAAACAAACCTAAACGTACCCTTACTGTTAATGCAAATATAGTAATTATGAATGCAATATCTGTAGGAAAATCTGATCTGTAGGATATGGACATTCTGCATGCTTTTGGACTCTTACGACGTGTTTAAATAATATTTATTTTTAAATTTTTCCTGCAAAGTTGGATAATGTCAGCTATTCTATATCATCTCTCAGCCCCTCACAGTCGCATATATGTCAGTATTTAAATTCTAAGATCATACCTCGTGATGTCTGGATTCGCGAACGAATCGTTCTATTTAACCGGATCTTCGAACCGGTTCACCAAATCGAACTGAATTGTTTGAAACGGTTCGCGTCTCCAGTAAGGACTAATCCACAAATCAGGTTTTTACTTTTTAACGTGCCCGACACTCCCTCTGATTCGAAATAAACTAATTTCCCGAGTTATTCAGATAACTTATTCAAACAGTGTTTGAACGGCAGTGAACAGAGAGAGCTGATGACGCGCGTGAGCAGAGCAGCTGCCAGAGCGGCTCTCGTTCTCGAGTCAAGAACCGGTTGCAGCGGTTGTCGGATCACCGCTACACTGAAGGACAACCGGTGTCTTTCGGACTCGTCCGATTTGAGAATCGATGTGCTGATAATGTGCGCAATGCGCATACGTGACTCGTACAGCTGCCAAACGTCATTACGTCATAGCGTAAAAGAACTGGTGAACCGGTTTAATGAACTGGTTCTTTGAAACGAACTGTCCGAAAGAACCGGTTCGCAGAAAAGATCTGGACTTCCCATATCTACCTTTTTAAAGAACTTCCGAACCATTTTGGAGTTTTTGGAGTTTGTGCGCTTTTACGGAGTTCTGATTAATGAATACATTCTGAACTTAAGTCTTTCTAACTTAGTTTAGTGTATTACTTGCCGTTATTTAATTTGTGAATTATCGTAAATTTTTACATATCATGTGCATTATACGTTTTACGTAATACCAAAGAAGATGGGAAGGGGTTGGTGGTTTTACAGAGGGGATGCTTTGTGTAATTTCTTTCGAAAACGGGGATGCCATCCCCCCTCTGTTCGAACCCTGACTATAATAAACATAAAACATGAAATTTAGCATGAAACATGTATTTTAATGTACACAAGAGAAAAAAAATTTCTTTGAAAAAAAAATTACTTAATAGATATTAATAGAAATTCATAGTAAATTTTTACAAACAAATGAGGTATCAAATTGAATTAGCCTATATAGCCTACTACATTTTGAATAGATATATATTCTTGTAAAACTCCAATAAGCTTTGTTTATTTGTTTAGCCTATTATTTTATTGTATTTTGTTATTGTTATTATTCCTTTTTTTAGCCTATTTACAGTTGTTCTTTAGCTGAGTGGGTTGAAATCGCTTCGGTTCCGAACAACATGAGCATGAAGAAAGGCAGTATTTAAAATTTACAATTAACAAGCTTTAAAAACTATAATGTATAAAAAATGGAAGGATATCAACATAAACAGAAACATTAAAACAATTCTAAGGTCTAAGTACACTAGCCCCACACTAGATGGCGATGTCTAATACAGAAGTATACTTTCCTCCATCGCATTTCTAGAATTTCTTCAGAGCATTCATTTGTAAAAGCATTTTATTGCATTCAAAGGAAGTTACGCTATCTTGGCTATGCAGAAAACGTTTGGTCCCTATATACTTGTTCTGCATGAGAACTTTAGTTTATGGTTCTTTCAAATAAACAAAGCAACTAATGAGCTAGTGTCGTAGGCTATTTCGGTGTATTTCTGTCACGGAATCCAATGTGCAAACTCCACTCCTTGATGTAATAAATATAAAAAAGACGGTGGTGAGGCCGTGCATTAACACGTCACTGGTCTCAATAACTTTCCATTATTACATATTTATTACAATAAGTCATTTCCTACATTTCTGTTAAATTGAGATGTTGCAAAATTAACGAATGCTCTTCCAGTAAGTGAATATATGTGCAGCTTATGTGGGGATTTTCAGAGAGTAACCATGTCAACACTGACTAATGAACAGAGAGCTGACTGAGAAATACAAGGTTGCAAAGTTACTTAAATCTGTTTAAAAACATTTATAGAGTTTACGTATCAAAATATAACCCAGTGGATCGATAGATAGATAACCCACACAAAAATGTATTTGTTTCCAGTTTTATTTGCAATTTTAAACTGAATTAAAATATATGTTAGGCCTAAACACTGTGTTAGCATTTACGCTTAAAAAGTTTCAAATAAAATGGGCATTTATTGTGTTAGGAATCTGTGTTAGAGAAGGGCACAGTAATAATTTTGAACCAATAAAGAAAGAAAGAAAGAAATCATGCTCAAAATTCAAAACTTGTTTATATGACAACCCACCTACTTTTTAAAAAGCCATTCAGAAGTGGAGTAGGTTGTACAGTTCTTGACAGTAATTAAAAGGTTCAGGGACGTTCACTGATATTTGCAATCCTACATTTTGCCCACTGAAATGTTTAAAATAAGTTTGATTACTTTTCTTTCTCTCAATGAGGTCTCTATTAGAAACTGTGTGTAGAAATAAATAAATACAAAAATAAACAATAATAAACTGGCGAAAGAAGTGCCATATGTTTCTTCAAAACACTATCTGCTGTTTTAGTCGCACGTATGCACCGGTTTGCCGCGGTATGTCGGCACAAACATGGTTCCGCCCTCTTACACTTGTTCTTGACATCTGATTGGTTGAGCGAGATGTCTATGGTAATTTCCGTCTAGCCTGCACCTGACTCTCTCTTCTCTACTCGAGAATGTGGCGCAAAGACAGCCTCCAAGCATCAGCTATTTATTCAACACACCATCTCTCACTTAAAACTCTTGCTCGTGCAGACCTAGTGCTAGACACATAGCAGGCGTAATTTCCTTTAAAAGACCCAAGATACGATGCCAAGGTCTTTCTTGGTGAAGAAACACCTCACTAACAAGAAGCCTGACTATGGTGTGTTGGATGGTAAGTCATTTCAGACCTCCGACTCAAGGTAGCTCGTTAATGGTAGTGAAAGTTGTTTGTTCCGTATAGAAATACAACAGATCTCTATTTGTTTTAATAATTTGATTATTTAAAAAATATATATATTAGGCCTACGTCATATTAGATTTTGTTTCGATATTGGCGTAATAATAAGACCTTATTTTGACCGTTTCAAATGCAGTTTTATTAATAAACACATTAAATAATAATTAAATAAATGCATTTATTTATAACCTATAAAGTTTGTGAATGTAAAATAACTAAAGGGCAAGATAAAATAATTAGGATGTTTTGCTTTACCAATTAATAACGTTCTGACTTTACAAATTAGTAGTACATATCTGGAATGTTTTATAAAAAAAATTAATGAATATTTCCCTGACCTTTGAAAAAGTACAAATTTAGGTTATTGGCTATTTGTTATTATGAGGTTTTCATGATCATTATATATAAATAAAAATAACCTGTCACTGCTTTGAAATCTTTCAACTTTTTCATAGGCCTGTACGATTAGCCACAGATGTTCTATACAGTCACGATGAGCGGATAATGAGAAACGTATGAAGACTAAGAATAGATATCTGGAGTTTAGCAGGTGCACTACCTCTCACAAAAGAGGGACTCTTTTGTGTTAACCCTCACTTTGGGGTTTGAAGAGTCCTATTAGAAAAGCTGAAGAGGGATATAGTGTTCCTTAAGGATGCTTTTACCCTCCAGTGCCTTAAAATCCATGGTTTTGTCTTGTGACTCCCTCTCTTCCTCTTAATCTTGCTTACTTCACTTTTGCTAATGCTTATTGGTCAATAAAATGTGTCCGTATAAATATATATATATTATCCATTTGTAAATTTCTCCTTTATATGTAGTAATTCATTTATGGTCTGATTTGCCCAGAAAAGTAAAAACATAATGACTGTATGATTGTATGAGAACATGGTTCTCATACACATTATCCCCACACATTACACAATATAATTATGTTCTCATCTCAAACATGTTTTTAATTCAATTAAATGCAGGGCAATCTAGCTCATTCTCAACCGTTAGCATTAAATAATCTTTGGAAATGATGATTAATAATATATTTAGTTATATATTGAAATGTTGATATCCATTTGTTGTCTACTTTATAAGAATGTCACAGTCTAACCTGATCATGTGCGTTACATGTCCCCACAGAAGTGTTTCATATTGAACCCAAACTCAAAATACTTCATCCCCATGAGACACTGTTTCCTGCACCATTTCTTGGGAACTCAGGATTTAGCCCTTCTCTGCGGATGAACCCCATCAGTTCAGTGATCTGTGCGGCTCCACCCAAGCCTGCCCACCCAAGACCACCAATTGACGGTACATTTCTGGGTATCACTTACCCTTTACCTGTAACATCCAGTCCCCTTCGAGACATGCAGCCTGCACTCCCACTGCTGGAGTGTGCAAAACCACAGTCATTTCAGCTGTCCCAGAGAGAACTACAGAACAATGTCCCTGTGTCGCCTTTAGGACTGAGGACCACTGGCAACAGTCAAGAGCAAAGTGATGAATGCTTTGACTGCCAGAAAGCTTTCTTGACTTTGTCTAGCCTGGCCAACCAGAGGCAAATTCACTGTCAGTGGCAATGCCAAAAGTACTTTAGCTGCAAGTATTGTGACAAAGAGTATGTGAGTCTAGGGGCGCTGAAGATGCACATTCGGACACACACGCTGCCATGTGTGTGTAAACTGTGTGGAAAGGCCTTTTCTAGGCCTTGGTTACTTCAGGGACACATTCGCACACACACAGGTACGTTTGCTGTCTATTTACACTTGGACAATTTTGTATTTACTGCATTGGAATGCTCTAAAATGTATTCTTAAAGGAATATGTTCCTTAGGGTTAATATATATATAATGTAATTGTTTATATACCCTTATGTCATTTAATCATATTTTGTACTTCTGTGAAACACAAAAGGACAAGTGAGGCAGGATATCAGTGGTACTTTCCTTATAAAAAGCAAACAAACAACAAATATACCGTATATATATATAATGAGTCTGTACATGCAATATTACAAGTATAAAGTTATAAAGTTAAATGTGGGCTTTATCCAATGAAATGTAGATTGTCATCATTTACTCATCCTCATGTTATTCCAATCATTTTTCACTGACTGTTTCCCTTTTGCAGTCTCAAATCACAATTCTTCTACTGTTGATTTATAAAAGGAGCCTTTGAACATGTTGTTCTTTTTTGACATAACTGATATTAAAATGCCATTGATTTTCCCATTGTCATGGCAAATTCCAAACATCTGTCCGCAAATTAGATTAAACGTTTAGGGGAATGTTACAAAGCTTAGTCTCTTGACACAAAACTTTTGTAATATAATGTACATGTTCTACAGACCAATTTATGATTTTACTTTTATATTTCTTTCTGTACTTTTTTGAGTTTAAAGTAGTTTAAATCACCATCCAGATCCCTTGTATGGAAAACAGAAGCAAGGACATTCTGTCTAGGACCACCTTTTGTGTTTCCCGGAAGCAAGAATATAATATAGGGCTGAAATGACATGAGGGCCAGCACACTGAGAAAAAAAACGGGTAGAGGATTTACTTTTTAATTTTTAATTTTCCTTTTCATTCTAAATCGCTAAGTATTTCAAAGAAATGGAAAGTAATACACTAAGCTGAGTTAGAAAGACTTAAGTTAAGAATTCATTCAGTAGAAAGATTTAGTATTTAAAACACACGCTGGTAGTGTTTTGTTTACAACTCAGAAAAATAATTAAAACCGTGTGAATAACATTTTCATTTAGCGGGGAACTACTGCTGACCAAATTGACACGTTGTATTTTTGATGTAACATGATAATAAGACCTAACTCAAATCATTGAATCATTTTAGGTGAAAAGCCGTTCTCCTGCCCCCACTGCAGTCGTGCATTCGCTGACCGCTCAAACCTTCGGGCTCATTTACAAACCCACTCTGAGATCAAGAAATACCAGTGCAGAAGCTGCTTTAAAACCTTCTCCAGAATATCACTCCTGACAAAGCATGAAGAGGCCGGGTGCTGCCCTATGTCCTAATATGTAGATTGTGGGTTCTCGGGGTAAGTTACAGTGGCAAAGTTTGTCAAATCAAAGTCCCTCACAAACTCAAGAGTGTGGTATATTGACTGATATACTGTATATTCTTTGAATTAAATGAACAAACTGTGATCACAGTATGCTGTACATTGTGTGTGTGACCTTAAAAAGTTGTTACAATTGTAGTTGTGATGGTATTTCAAGTTATGGTTTTGTAATAAAGAAATTTCAAAGCAAACAATAAAATTATATTTTTCTAATAACGTGTGCTGTATAGTATAGTATCAACAAACGAAATAGGTCTGAATAGATTTTCTTTAAATATGAACATATATAGAAGGTGCCCAGTGTCATTCAAAATTTTACAGGAATTTACAATTAACCATTCCAACTGTTTCTTACCATAGCATTTTCACAGTTAAAATCACAGTCCTTTTTCTAGTGAAGCAAATGCATGCTTTTATTCTAAGGTTATATTTTCTTTCATGATAGATTGTTTTTAATGAAGTAAGAACGTACTTTTGGTTTTATGTGTCCGCATCCTAAAAAAAAGTCAACATTATCCACAACTTAAAGTTGAACATTTTAAAATGAACTGTTGCTTTCTCATTATAGAACAATTGTGTTTAAAATAACAAACATTGCTCTTTATTTATTTATTTTTGTTGCTTTACAGGATAACTACTTAAAACCTTTTTATTGACTAGGACTATTTTTTTAAGAAATGTGCTAAATACAAAATGACCATAAATTTTATCAGAAATAAAACAGTTTAAACAGCTAAATTTGAGCAATAAGTGATTCTTAACAAGTTAAAAATGTTAAAATGTTCCTAGGACCTTTCAGATTATACAGTCCTGGGACTGCCAGTGGACCAAAAATGACTACACGTGTCAAGGCCCCTAATAATTCAGCACCAACAGGTTCTCGTCACATATTAAGGGACAGCTCTAGAGGGAAGAGGTTTGGCTCCATCTGCAAGTCTCTGTGGCATTTTACCATAGTCATTACACAGCAGACACAGACTGGAATTTGTTAGTTTATCCTGACTGGAGCCGGCATGACCAAACCTTCACCTCCAACACTAAATTTACATTGGTCTCATTCTTTAGCCACAGTCCACCAATCCCACTGTCTGCTAAAGCAAGTCTTCTTCCTATTAACTATGCAGGTGTTCCCGTCTGGTTGTAGCTGTTGACTAAATCTACTGTAGCTGCTAACTGAGAAAGAGCTGGATAAACTAAAGGCCTCAGTGGCAGGCTTGATCTTGACCCCCTGTCACTATGCTCCATGACGTTTTCGTCAGCTGATGCTGATGGCCCTAACTATAACCACTGTGACTCCACAAAAGAGGTGTCCAACTCTAAAAATATGTTGTAGCCATGGTGAGGCAGGCATTGGCCCACCCCCATACTGCTTCAGATGGGTCAAAAATAGATTTTGAGGGACTATTTCCGACCAAGTGAAGAATTGGCCAAGCAGGAGGGCTTCCATTCCCATTTGCCTCTGGCAAGAAGGAGTGGAATTCAGAGAGTTTCCAATTGCACTAATGAGTCAGCTCTCTCCATTTCCACAGAGAGCACCTGTCTACATACTCTAGCATCCAATGTACCCCCACAGCCCTTATCTTCCACACTTCTGTTATTTACAACTTGATTATCAAAGAAGTAATTTTTGGAAATCTAGAGGTAAAGTTTACTTGCAATGCCATGAGGAAAACAGTACAATTTTCTTTCCATCTTTTTATGAAATAAAGGGATAGTTTACCCAAAAATGTCATTAATTACTCACCTTTATAATATTTCAAACCTGTAAGACTTTAACAGATTTTTATCTTTGAAACAGATTAAGATATTTGTCATGAGAGTAGCACAACACATGCATGTGAAGCTGCTGACGCAGAAGCTGGTGTTCTGACATAGAACTGGGATGTGTGGAAAAAAAAAATTAATAAAGTTGTTCTTTTTGTTTTCTTTGCACACAAAAGTATTTTTGCAGCTTTATAAAATTTAAGTTGTACCACTGATGTCACATGAACTATTTTAATCATTTCCTTACTACCTTTCTGGGCCTTAAAAATAAGAGCCCATTCACATGTGGCGTCTTTTGTGTGCTTAAGTCCATTATTTCAAATGTAGATGCACGTTCTGCTCGTTCATAATGGAAGCTGCGTGGTACAACGTGCTTATTTTTTCCAGGTGTGTCTGGGCTGCATTGAGTTAAAAACATTTATGTGACAAGTGACATGTGACAAGAATCAACCAATCAGCTTCATCCTTTCTTATAACAACTTTGAAAGCTCAGCCAAAATAAAGCAATAGTTGGTCAAAGCTGTACAGAGATAGCCATTTTAAAGTAAATTTAGTAGCAGAGCTACTGAAAGGGATTTTTATTGCTGGAAATCCATTTATCCTGTACTGAAACCTTTTGTCTTCACGGAAAGCACAGATCATGGTTGCTTAGTGACGGCATACGATTCTAGAAAGCAAGCACCTAAAATTCTTTGGAAAAAAAGTAGAAAATGGTGTGCTTAGTGTTTTTTATGTTACATGAATGTCCACTAATTGTTCTTCTATGCAGGGTCAGAAAGAAAGCCGAAGATGAGCAAAAGTCTTACAGGTTTGGAACGCTACCAGGGAGAGTGATTAATTACAGATAATTTTTGGGTGATCTATCCCCTTAAAGAGTTACTTAAATGGTTATAAAATTAAAATCCACTCACCCCTATGTCGTTTTAAACCCATAAAAGCTTCTTTTGTCTTCTGAACACAATTGAAAGGGTTAATTCACCCAAAAATAAAAATGTTGTCATTAATTACTCACTGTCATGTCGTTCCTAACCCATAAGACCTTTGTTCATCTTTGGAACACAAATTAAGATATTTTTGATGATATCAGAGAGCCATCTGACCCTTCATAGACACCAACACAACTGAAGTGATCCCAAATCCAGAAACGTAGCAAAAACATTGGTAAAACAGTCCATGTGACATCAGTGCTTAACCTTACTGCTACGAGAATGCAAAAATAACATAATTTACTCTTTTTTCATGACTTTAGTCTTCGGCAAGCTTTAACGTTTTTTATGTAATCAGCCTTGTTTACATCTGCATAAAAGCATGCTTATGTAAGTAATCTGTGGCTGTTTGCGCCTACAAGAATGCATACGCTTACGCATTAATGTTCTCTGAAATGGCAGAATTAATTTTTGGGTGAACTAACCCTTTATTTTGAATGTAAACCAGGAGTACGGTGTACATTTAGGACATCAGACCTCAGTCATAAAATAAAAATGTGTCATGCCTCAGACTAAAAGGCCTTTGTCAGTGGACCAAAAGGCTTTGTGACTTCAGGTCTCGGAAAAAACCTTGTCCTGTGTCAGGTCTCATACAATCAGGCATAGGGCGAAATGGACTCCAAATAAATGCATCAGATAAAAAGTCATCAGCTGAATAGGACTTGGATTAAAAAGCATCAGACAAAAAGTGATCAGGCGATACAAACTCAGATTAAAAGGCTTCAGACAAAAAGTCATAAGCCGAAACGGACACAGGTTAAAAGGCATCAGACAAAAAGTTATCAGGCGAAACGTACTCAGGTGAAGTGTGGCGTGGAACTGTTGAGGATGGCAGATGGAGATAAGATGCTTCTGATATTGTTTATTTTAATGGTTTTATTAAATGTTAAAGTAATAAAATTTTATGCATAGGATAACATGCATTTCACAAGAATTTTGTGCATGTTTAAAAAGTTAGTAATAGTGCCATCCTCAACAGTTCCACACCACCACTTTGCTTGGGCCATGTGCGTGTGACGTCTGACAGCTCAACATGTCACACTTCAACTGTCTCCTTTTCGCCTAAGGATTTTTTGTCTGATGCACTTTAATTTTAACACAAAATTTAATTTTGTCCTATGCCTGATTGTACGAGACCAGACGTCCTTTTTTTCAGAGACCTGAAGACTTTCAGTCTAAGTTACAATGCCGTTTGGTCCATTGACAAAGGCTTTTTAGTCTAAGGCATGACGCATTTTCATTTTGTGACTTAGGTCTGAGGATGTCCTAAAATTTACACCGTACAGGAGGCTTGTGACTGTCCCATTTACTGGCAAATGTGACCTTGGACCACAAAACCAGTTTTAAGTCGCTGGGCTATATTTATAGCAATCGCAAAAAGTACATTGTATGGGTCAAAATTATTGATTTTTCTTTTTTGCCAAAAATGCTTAGAATAGTAAGTAAAGATCATGTTTCATGAAGGTATTTAGTCAATTTCTTACTGAAAATATATTAAAACTAAATTTTTGATATGCCTTGATAAGATCTTCATTTGGACAGGTTTAAAGGTGATTTCCTCAGCATTTAGATTTTTCTGTACCCTCAGATTCCAGAAATCCATCCAAATCATACATCAATGGGAAACTTATTTATTCATCTTTCAGATCACATATTAATCTTAATATCGGAAAATTAACACTTACGACTGGTTTTGTTGTCCAGGGTCACAAATAAATTAAATAAATTAAATAATTGTCAAGGTCTAGAAAAGTATAAAAACATCATCTCAATACTCCATCTGCCCTCAGTGGTTGAATAGTAACGTTATAAAGTTAAGAGAATACTTTTCATACAAACCAAATCTCCCAAAATTAATCTGTGACAGTGAGGCATTTGTTAAGCATGATTATATGAGCTTAGCCTGCAACTGATAAAAAAAATTCGGAAATATCAACGACCACTGTGGTGTAAAAATAGGGGATTCTTTTTATAAAGTAAACATGGAACTGCATTACATAGTGGCACACTCCTGCAATTCCAGCTGCTACTTTTAGCAACCTTTAAGACAAAGTTGACCTATATTTAGCCTATTAAGCGGATGCTATTCAGCTCGAGGCAGATATTTTTACAGGGGTTCTCGGAGCAGCCTTACAGCCACTGAGATTTACAGAATATTTTCCACATTGAGTGCTGGGAGTATATAAATATCAAGCTCCTACAACCCGTTGACACACAGTGCATGACAGTAATGTGTTTCACTTGTTATCCCAGCACCAGCACTGTGCTCTTCTGCTCTGGCAAGGAGGGGCCAAGAGTTAGTTATATCTGTCCACTTGTTGTGGAAAATAAGTTCCCCAGAACAGGTGCAGCACGGTAACATTTAGAGGCCTGTTCCTGTCAGCCAGCAACCCCACCCTATTTTCCACCCTCAATCTAAGCTTGTTTTCCGCCACAGGTTGATCACTGCATTTGCGTTTCTCTCTGTGCCCTTTAACCTCTGAGGTCAAGTTGTGACACCACTTCAAAACGCTGCATCTCTCTTGTGTTGGCACTGTGCTTTAAACACTTTCTCCTGACACTTCAGCTAGACCATAAATCTCACACATGCCCAAGCTTCAATTATATGTTCCTGGTCAAGCGAAAGCTAAGATACTTACTTATTTTGTATAAGCCATTCAGTCTCACTTGGATGTTTATTAGGAATTTTTTTTTATATATAATTATGAATTAAACAAACGTTTTTAAACCTATTACACTTTCAGAAAAAAAGGTACAGTACTGTCACTGGTACAAAAGTGAAAATGTACAAATGTGTACTTTTAAAGTATTAATATGTATTTCCAACATACTAAAATGTACTTAAGATGTACTAATACTTACTGTTTAGAGGTAGGTAAGGTACAAAGATGTACCTTTTTACTTTTGTACTTTAGGGTACTGCCAAGTTTGATGTGTCCCTAGGTCAACATACTTTTGTTGACCTTTGAACAACATTTTAATGCGAAAATTAAAGATTTAATGATAGATGATTGACACTGATATACAAGCACCAAACACTGATTGCAAGCCTAAATTTCACAAAAAAAATTCTTCAGATCTGATTGGATCTGATTGGTTTCTTCAGATCTTGTTCCTTCTGTATTGTTCCAAGGACAACAAAGATCAGGTTAACTGAGCCAGGGACAGTGCGTATTTTAAAATGTATGTTGTCTTTAAAGAAACTGAAAAATAAAAACTCTCATGTTTCAAGAATCCACACAGTTCTTTTCAATGAGACTTTCAATAGTCTTGTGAAAAGAAGTGTTTAATTGTACTGAATGTGCACTTTCAGTGCTTTCAAATATACAGTATTTTAAATCATAAATGTATATTTTTAAGAAACTGCTTGCAAATGATAGAATATGAATGAAATAAAACGTGTATAAGAGAACACACATAATGTCACAATAAAAGTTTGTTTCAAAATACATTTTAAATCATTGTTTTAATAATATTGTGTTGTGCATTAAATATTATTTGAATTGATGTGCTTAAATAACATCTTAAAGCCCATGTAAAATACCTGATTATAATTTTAATTGCAAATGCATAATAACAAATATATGGTACTGTAAGTGTCCCTATTAGCCTATGTGTTATAAAAGGTTCATAGTTTGGTTTTTGGATTCCCAAACAATAAGTTGACATACATGCAATGTCAAAAAACAACATTTAGTGAGCACTTGTATACTATATACTTAATTTATTTAATTTTTTTTTTTACATTTTTACAATGTTAAATAAAATGATGAATGTAGCTTCTAACATAGCTTTGATATTTTTTGAACTAATAAAAATAAATAGGTCATCATGGACATGAAAGAGATATTTAGGCACAAAGACTCAAATGCAGTTTGAGTAAAAAAACCATATTATGCCAACATGACCTGCTCTTGTTGGGGCACGGAGGGTCAAAGCAGGTCACTCTCAGAGTTTACAACAAGAAGGTAATAGAGACGCTTAAGGGTCTGGGCTTACAACGAAGCCAGAAGATCTGTATCGTTAATGAGCTACCAAACATTAAAACACCTGCTCCTAAACCCTACAGCTATTCACATATACAAATTCTAACTGTTTCAACAACAGCTCAATAAAAGCAATAAAAATCTGCTCTATAAACAATGTGTAGATACACAAAGTCATTGGTGCAAATGATTCTTCTAGCAAGAATGCTACTAAAGATGTCAGAGACAATGATTTATAATAACGTAAAACTGCCTTCCACCTGCAGTTGTCAGACTGCTGAGGTCTGGCAAGCTTTCAGCAGGTGCTGATCTTGACTGCAGGCAGGTTGAGTGCCTGCATGCTTCCTAAGAGCCTACCATCACCCTGGATTCTCAGTTTTGTTGGAGACGGTGCTGCTGCCTTCCAAACTCTAGCACCTCTAAAGCCAGGCATTGCCCCTGGCAACCAGCAATTGAATATGGGATTCTTGGGCTGGGGTTCCCCCATTCTCTGAGAAAAAGAAGCCCCCCTATGAAAGGAGATCTATTCAGATCTGGTAATTAAGCCACTCTCTTGTGAATGAACTCCTAGCCATGTGTTTCTCATTTGTCCCCTGCCTCCACATGTTCAGACAAAAGGGTCAGAGAAGATAGTGTCATTGACAGTGACCTGACAATCCAGTTTGAATCAACTCGCAGGGTAAAGTCCTCAGTCTTTTACCATCCTTTTTTTCTAAGACATATTTTTTGGAAGATTGTTTTGTTTGTATCATGTTTTTTTTTCTCTCACTCTTTTGTTGTGAACAGATTATTATTCTTGCCTGAACATGAAAACAAACCACTATTGTTCTAATTATTGATTTGTTTTCTTCAGATTAAAAGTGGGTTTTGAGGGGTAAACTGAATTAAATTAGCTTTAATGTGTGATCGCATGTTGACTTCACTGGTGGTGCGACAGTGTCAACTATGTGCCAACCATTTTAAAAATTGTTAAACATGAATCCAAATCACAAAATACTGAATTGATTCATGTGCATAAAAGCTATGCAAATAAGTAAAATAAAAAAAAAAGTATCAGTATGTCGAAAGAACGACCACACAAGGAGCTTTTGCTTGTTTACTAGGCCAAAAACTTAAAACAACACACCCTATTCAGATAGCCATGTCGCCCTCTGCCTGATGCAGTTTGTAACGCAATGATTCTGGCAGGAAGACCTTTTAAAAGGCATGTAAAATACACTTACATGACACTTAAACTTACACTTAAATCAGTACAATTACACATCTTTTTTTCCATTGAACGCCATATGGGGTCTAACCACACAGAAATAACCTATATAAACATATATGTTTTAATATAGGTTTTGATATAGGTTTTTAAAATATGTGACATATATAAAATTGCCCATTTTCCTTTATTTTATGTACTTATATGCATACATATATATGTGCATACCTGTACCTATATATGTGTGTGCATATATGCACCTATATGTTCACCTATATATTAGTAAAATTATTAAAATATATAAAAATAATTTTTAACGCATCCAAGTGCACACACACAGCAGTTGAGAAGTGCTCAAGGGTCTCACCTTAGTCATGGTATTGAAGGTGAGAGAGAGCTGGTTATTCATTCCCACCACCTACAATTCCTGCCGGACCTGGGACTTGAACCCCCAACATTTGGGTTACAAGTCCAACTCCCTATCCATTAGGCCACGATGCAAAACAGGAGACCTATACGGCCTGTATGCACCTCTTTTTTGCAGAGGTGGCATATACGCAGCATATATATTATCATATATGTGCATATATACTGCATATAGGTTTCATATATGCGCATATATTCTCATATAGGTTCTTTCTATGTGGGTAATCTTTGGAGCCATCAAAATATTCTTTGTGTGTGTGTGTGTGTGTGTGTGTGTCTGTGTTTTTCACAGAAGAAACGATAGCTGACAGGCTTGTAAATGATCCTTAACCTAACGTTAATCTCTTCCTAAACTAACAATATACTAAAACATAATTGTATAATTTTATAAACACAACCAGTCACCAATCAAAACACCTTACTGACCTTTAATGCTATGCTTGTTGGCTGCTGGGATGGCACAGCTATATTATTTTGCACAGAATTATACACTGTAAAAACACCAAATATGTATTTTTTTAATACAGTACAGTATGTGTCTTGTGCTAAACTAGCTGAAGACTCAAACATATCCCTCTTCTTACAAGGAAATTGTCTCTTGGGCCTTGTTTACACTGCAGGTCTTGATTCATCCATGTTTTTTTTAAATTGTGACATACACTTGCCATATGATCTGAAGCATCGCGGCTCAGGGACATTTGTGAGCTCACCGGTTGTTAGATGCAGCATGTGCTTGAAGGAGTGCAGGTGGCGGAGGTCAGAGGAGCAGTCAGAGGGTTGAGTATGTGAGAGGTGATAGTTCGCAGAGCTAGATTTGAAGCTTGTAGTGCGATGAGATCGCCAGCAGCGAACTGAGGTGAAAGGGTGGCGCGGATGGGGGTGGGGTTGTGAGAGCCAGCGGCGGGCAATGGCAGCAACCGACGGGTTGGGTGGGTGGGTGTCACAAGTCCGGGACTCTCCGTGCAATGCACCTG
>JAUMHR010000052.1:22337436-22368677 GCA_032361145.1 Enteromius fasciolatus
TTTTCTCGCAATTTAACGACTTTAATCTCGAAATTATGTCCATTTTTTTTATTATTGCTTGGCCCTAATCCTCTTCCATATGTTACCAAAATGTTGACCTGGGATATTCAAAATATCTCTGTGGCATGTCATAATATTATATATCATTATTGTTATTATATATTATACATAATATTATATAATAATAACAACAACATAATTCTTATAATAAATCAGCATATTAGAACGATTTCTGAAGGATCATGTGACACTTCAGACTGGAGTAATGACCGCGCATCACAAAAATGAATATTTTAAAGTTTATTAAAATAAAAATTTTTTGAAATGGTAAAAATATTTTAAACTATTACATTTTGTTCCTGTGCCTTGATAAACGTAGAAAATATTGTCTCTGTTTACATGCCCGGACTCTTTCCATGAACTCATATCTCCGCCTACTTGTTGGTTGTCTTGGTGTGGGATTGCTTGCTCCACCCATTGACCTAGTTTCTCACGTGTATAAAACCCGGATGTTTTTGTGTGTCTGCACGGTCCATTAGCACTGTCACCCTGTAAGTTTCCCCATCCGTGTTTCTGTATTTCTAGTCTCTTGTTTCTGTTTGGATTACCCGCTGACGACTTCTGCTTTCCCGGAAATCTGTTTTTGTAGGCTATACAATTAACACATTTATTGTTGCTTTGATACAAAATGCATACAGTTAACACAAATTTAAAATGCTTGAACTTCTTTTACACACAAGCTCAACCAAGACCAAAACTTACAAACTCAAATTTACAAATTTACAATTTACAGATAGCATCATAAACATAACTTCTATAGGCTAAAGTCAAAGTGAACAGCCGTTCATATTGTGAATTAAAACACAAATATATTCCCTGAATTTTATACCATTGCCAATTAGAATGATTTTGTGTGGAAAATTAACAATTTAGAGCAACACAAAGAAAAAAAGAAAGAAAGACATGCATGCCAAGGGAGAGGAAGATGAGTACCAGGTCAAGAGAGAGGAGTTAGAATGTGTGGTGGCGCTCAAAGAAGGACCAGAGCTAGGGTAACTGATCAAATAAGAGCTACTATCATTGACCATGTCATAAACCACGGGCTATCATAAAGAGATGCTGGTGAACGAGTACAGCCAAATCTCAGCCAGGACACAGTGGCATCCACTGTCCATATTTTCAGGGAAACCAACAGGTATATTGCTTCTCCTACAGCAAAGAGTAAATAGTTTTACCCTTTACTGTATTAGAGTGACTGTGTGCCTGCGGTCTCTAATATAAGTACAGTAACTGTATTTTGTCCCTGTATTTTTTTCCCCATAAACTGTACATTTTCTAAAGCTACTCTGATATGGCAATTCATTTTTTTTTTTTATTGAATTTCTGCAGCAAAAGAAACAAAATGCATGGATTTACTAAAACTAGCTAAACAAAGGCTGTAGAAAGACTTCAAATAAAAAAGGCAAATGCAGACATGACACATAAATAATGCAGTTTCTGTCATTTCAGCTGATGATAGTGGGGTTTTTTTTTGTCAATGTGTTGCTTGATGATTGACTAAATGTTCTTGTTGGAAGAGAACATGTGTTAGTGTTGATTTTGAAACATGTTTGCAGTGTTTTGCTAGACATAGTGTACTGTGGTAGTTTATTATTGTATTTTGAAAATTAGTTTTGCAGTTTAATTTACAATTTGTGATTTTGAGCATGAAATGAATTGTTTTGCCAATTGTGTGTTTTAGGTGTGCTGGTGCATTAAGAGTTTAGAAAACTTGTTAAATGTTTTGAAAAAACTGTCATAGCGATTGTAATAAACTGTAAAAGAGCATGTTCAGCCATTTATTGAAGGTGATTGGTTTGTTTTTTTTTGTCTATGTATGTCCAGCCATGAAGTCTTTATAGCAGCTGCTGCTTGGAATGACAGGTTGTTCAATAACTCCATAGCTGCTTGATTATCAGCGAGATTCAGATTAATTATGTCTCTACAATGATTACTGTGTATACCAAGGGAATCTGGCCTCCTCTGCAGTGTACTTTTTAAACACTCTAAACACTTTCTTAGGCATGATTTTAAAAACAAGGCTCATTTTGTCAAAACACAACATACAATTCATACATCCACTCACACAAGAATCAGAACATCTCAGATCTTTTGCAAAATCAAACACTTTATTCAAAACTTTACAATATCTTATAATACCCAGTTGATGGCACACACATAGCCTAATTCATACAGTTGGATTTAAACAGTAACATACTGCTGTGCTCAATCCTTGTATGTTGTGGAGCCTTCAAAATAAAGTGTTAGAAGATATTAAGCAGACGGTCTACTAGTACTCTAATAACTGCTAGTTGACATGTAGTTGCAAAGTTACTTACTGTTAGTAGAATTTCTAAGGTGGGCCATCGGAATAAAGTGTTACCTAAAAAAAAAACTGTAATCACTGAAACTAAAATATTCAAAGTTGAAATTGTAGCATAAACACATTGCAAAATGTGACTGATCGATTTTAGTTTGTATTGGTTTTGAATCCATTGTATAGAGATCTCTTTCTTATTCTATTTTACTTCTGACAGTAATGTTCAGTGCATATGATGAAAGCAGAAGAGCTGAGCATGTCTACAGTGATGAGGACAGTTACAGAGATATTGCAGTGAATGCAGCTTCACAGGTATGTGTAACTTCATGCTGTCTGATGCAGTACAAGCCTGACCTCTGCTGGGCTTTTTACACAGTTTTTTTTACTATTAATGCACACAAAATGAGGTAGCATGTTTTTTTTAATCAAGTAGGGATGGTTAATTTCAAAAAGTATTCCATAATAAGCTAGAATTAAATCAAAGACATACAATGCTCAGTATGTGTCTTTTAAACCTTTTCACTTCACAGTTCCAAATACCCCCTGGTCTTCTGGGTGTGGAGTTTCCAAGCTCTTCATCAGGTCAAAGGAGAAGAAAGAGAGAGTGGGTTATTCCTCCTTATAGCATAACAGAGAATGATAAAGGTCCTTTCCCCAAACAACTGTTCCAGGTGTGTAAAAAAATAACGAAATGACAGTTGTAAATTATATCATCAATATGTTAAAGTTTATCTGATCAATACAGGTCTATATGTATTTTATTTCTGCATTTAGTTAAAGGCAAAAATAAATGGTGTACCAGACGGAGAGGTACTTTACAGTATCACAGGAGAAGGCGCAGATCAGCCACCTGTGAATGTTTTCATTGTTAACAGAAAGACTGGGTTTCTTTTTGTGACTCAGCAACTGGATAGAGAAACAAAGGGAACATATGAGGTAAGTGCATGTTATAGCTTTATTATAGTGATCACGTTTTACAGTTCAGCTTGGATTAAACTGAACTGAAGATTGAATTTGTGCAGTGTCTGCTTGTTAGGTGACAACTTTTGTCAGAGTTTTAAAAGAATGAGTTGTTTCTGTAGTTTTAGTGCATTTTGAATGTGAAATTTACTTGTTTAATTGTAAGTGGTTTACAGTTGAACAACCGGCAACATGCTAAAAGAAGATGAAAGTGTTCAAAAAACTGTTCACATACCTTCTCCAGCAAATATATTTAGTCCTGAAATATTTTCCTGAAACATCAGTGTCTCAATTTTGAGCCATTTAAATGTATGCAGAAATACTGAAAATGTACTTTCTGGTGCCACTCAATTGAACAGTAAATTCCAAGTCAATAATTATTTTCAATTTGTGAAATGTTTTATTTATTTATTTTTAAAGTGAACAGATAAACTAAATTTTGCGTTTATGTTGCATCCCATGTCCTCAGCTCAACGCTCGTGCCATTTCAGAAGATGGGAAAAAATCTGCATCACCCACAAACCTTACTATCATTGTAACTGACCAGAATGATAACAGGCCTGTGTTCATGGAAAATCCTTTTAATGGACAAGTTTCTGAAGCTGAGTCAAACGGTGGGCAAATTGACCAGTAAGCCTGTAGAATAAATGCATTTGAATAAAATTATTTTAACATTCATTTTACAGTTTCCTGCAAGATGTTTTTTGTATTCTTTAAATGTTATCAATATTACCTAATTAGTCTTTATTCTTCTGTTACTGAAGGTAAAGAGTTTATGACAGTCAAAGCCACTGATGCAGATGAGCCAGGCAATTACAATTCCGATATCAGATACAGAATTGTCAGTCTAAACCCACCATCACCAAATCCAAACATGTTTGATGTCAACACTTTTACTGGAGGAATTTATGTGAATTCTACAGGTTTGGACAAAGAGGTGAGAAATCCAATGCATGGATATCACAGTGGTGAGAATGACTTCATGTAAACGGTATCACCTGAAACATCTTCTCTTTCAGCAATGGTCCAGATATACTTTGTTAATTGAGGCTGCTGACATGGAAGGAAAAGGTTTTGCAACCACTGGCACAGCTGCTATTATGATTACTGACAGCAACGATAACCCGCCTATATTTGAGCAAACTATGGTAATGCTTTTTAAACACCTGATTGGTTTTGTTGAGTGTTCAGTGATATTCTACCATATAACTCTTTATAGTTTACACAAACTTTATTTCTATATACTTTATACATTATACATTTCATTTTATGTTTTAGCACACCGTATCAGTCCCAGAGAATGAAGTAGGTCATGTAGTGGTCAAACTTACAGTTACTGATGGTGATGAGGTTGGGTCACCAGCCTGGTCAACCAAGTATCAGATTATTAGCGGTGACAAGGGTAGGTTTTTCAATGTCAGTACTGGACCGAGCCAGCTGGAGGGCATCATCACCACTATAAAGGTACTGTGTCTTGCTCATATTTTTGCCTAGGCAAATAGTTGTGAACACATTACTAAGTAAAAGACACTTTGTTTTCCATTTAGCCCCTGGACTTTGAGAAAACCAAGCAGTACGTTCTGTGTGTGATTGTTGAAAATGATGAACCACTTGTCCATTCTTTGCCCACCTCAACTGCCACAGTCACAGTGAATGTACAAGACGTAAATGAACCTCCTGAGTTTAATCCAAAGGAGAAGATTATTTCCAGACGAGAAAATTTACCAGTCGGTGGTGATTTGGTTGCTTATACAGCCACTGATCCAGACACTGGAAAATCACAGAAGATAACGTAAGAACTGTTGCTCCACTTTATATTGCTTAATATCTTAGGGTCCATAACATACAATATATCAGACATCATCAACTTATTCGACTTACCTAACAGTCTACTCTAAGAGTCTAAATTGAGTTCCTTAAGGTAAAAAATAAAAGTCAGAATAGAGAGGATGGGAAGAAACCGTTAAGATTGATTGGGCTTTTCTAACTACAATTGAATAATTTGCTAGGATGACACTGCCGAGCTTCTAAAATCTTAATGCTAATACTGAATATTTTCATCAGTGCAGTCTTTGCCTTCAGACTGAGACCGTCATACCAGCATAACATAGCTAATGCTAAACCAACTCAATTTAAGATTTGTAAACCAGAGTCATCAAGGATCTATCAATGTTAAATTTGGATAATCTCCATAGACAGTACAACCGTTGCTGGCCCCTTTTACAAATCTTCTCCACATTGACATTAAAATTCAGCTTGTTGTTAATCACACATCACAAATAGTTATATGATTCCAAAGCCTCCACAGAATCAACACCTAAACACAATATGAGGTTGAATCATTAAAAGCTGAAGAAAAATCAACAAATAAGATCCTTGCATGGGTCTTAGTTCCCTCTAAGTGATTAAGTACCAAGTTCAGTAAGCTGTTGAATCCTCAACCCCACGCCTAGCTCTATAAGAGGTTTGAGAGAATCCTCTACCATTGTAAGAATCTCTATTTTCAACAATCTCTTAAAACTCTTCATTACTAAAGAGGTCAGCTTAACTGGCTCTAATCTATCTATCATCACTTGGTATGACTATACACATTCTGATATTACACATTTTGTTTTTTCCCAGGTATAAAATTGGCAAAGATCCTGCTGACTGGCTAAATGTAAATCAAGACACTGGGATGATTAAGATCAAGAATATTATGGATAGGGAATCTGCCCGAGTCAAAGATAGCAAATACAGAGTTACCATTTTGGCCCTGGATGATGATGGTAATTTGTGTTTCTTTTTGAAAGGACAATTTCAATAATTGTTAGTTAACAATTTTTCATTAAGTTTGTGCTTCAATACAGATAAAAATCCAGCAACGGGTACAGGAACCTTGGTAATTGAATTGGAGGATGTAAATGACAACGCTCCAGTCATTAATGAAGACAGTATACAGATTTGCAATCGTGAGGGCATAGCCTTTCTCTCTGTAACTGACAAAGATGGACCTCAATATGGTGCTCCCTTCAGCGTTGAGCCCCAAGGAGACACAAAGAAAAACTGGACTGCAAGGATGAATGAAACAAGTAAGCATAATGTATATTGGAAATATATACACTATATATGATCAATTAGTCTGGGTGTTTTTACTAACCTATTTATTTGCCTGCTATAGATACTGGGATTGTGTTGACGCTTAATTATGTGTTGGAGCAGGGTACTTACAATCTTGTCCTAAGGGTTTATGATAACCATGAATTGCACTACGACAAATCCATTCAAGCAACTGTGTGTGACTGCAAAGGAGATGAATTTCAATGCAAAAAAATGATAGCCGGGACCCCACTATCATTATCCATTGGAATCGTGGCAGCCATCCTAGCTATGCTGTGTATGTAATATCCTACAAAGTTGTAATATTACTGTTCAAGGTTTCTTCAAAACACAAGTGTGACCTATGACCTTTAGTATGAAACAAGACGCAGAGGACCCTTCAGTGTAAAAAAAAAAAATCCCTGTAAATTTGAGGATGCTTTTTAAAGTCTAGCTCTAACTATCACTATCTAATTAGTGCACTATAGATGGTTTCACTGTGTGCACATGCCTGGCCTGAAGTTAACTTCCAGTCTGCATTTGTCTGGTTAGTGCCGCCGGCAACAAACGCAGCTAATGATGAGTAATGAAGTTGGTCTCAGGTTGTTGTGCTGTTGGATGTCTTTCCAATACATTTATTTTTTGTGGCAACCTGCCACGATATGGAAACCTCCATTTCTCTTGCTTAAAGCACCTCCTGCTGGCAGAGAATGAATTTGCATTTTTAATAAGTCCGTCTGATTTACACTGCAAACATGTTTTGCATGTTATCAGAAAATAATCTACTCTTGCACAGTAACGTTTGTTTATGTTGTTGTTGTAGAAATGGTCTATAAAGCAAACCTCTGACCAAAACTCTGTGTGGGAGAAAAAAAACTTCCCTGTACATATGGAGATAGTAGAAATAAATGTACTTACTACTTTTTGATTACACAAGTAAACATTTCAGAAGATGTCAATTGGCATCCAGTTTTTTGTCCTTGATATGACCCCTTTTAACACTTTCAGTGTATTTATTAATTACGATCATTTTTGCATAATTTCTTTAAGCCAATTATTTTGTGTAATTTTTTGTCAGCAAGTTAATTCATGCTCTTTTTACCACAGTACTACTTCTTCTACTTCTACTGATCATAAGGAAGAAACCAAAAAGTAAAAAGCTACTCCTTCTTGAAGATGATGACACAAGAGACAATATCTACTGTTATGATGAGGAAGGTGGTGGAGAAGATGATCAGGTTAGGCTTAGTAATCATTTTTAAATAACTAGAATGCTATTCCATTTTTAAGATCTGGATTTATTAGTATTTGTGTTATGGCAAATTACTGAAATACTATTTTGTTTTGCTGTTTTAGAGTGCATTAGATTGCTCAAATACATATTAACAATTATTACAGTGTAGTGTGTGTTTCTTGTGGTTGCTTTTATATAATACTTATTTTATACATTTATACATAGAACTATGATCTAAGTGTGTTGCATCGAGGCCTGGACAACAGACCAGAAGTGTTAAGAAATGATGTGGCTCCTATTTTCATGCCTGCACCTCAGTATAGACCGCGACCAGCCAACCCTGAAGAGATTGCCACATTCATTGGTTATGTAAGTCATAAATAAATTTTACAATAAACATTAGTTCTTTATAATGAGGCAAGATGCTCACAGCAGAACAAAGCATTTTGTAGACAAAAACCCCCACAAAACCAGAAAATCATCAAGATCTAAGCTGATCTAAAAAATCTAGAGGATCAGAAATAGACATCCATTACAAAAAAAGAAAATGCATTTAATTTACATTTAATACACACAAACATTGCACTAAATAAAATAAATTTATGAGTTCACACTTTCTCATTAATAAATAAAAGCGTGTTTGGCGTGCTGTCCGGGGAAAACCTAGAGCCCTAGGGGTTTTAACCCTAGGGCAGCGATGGTCGGATGGAGCTCAGGGATCGGCCCGAATCCTGAATGAAGGAGGAAGGTGAGGTCTAATGGATAAAGGCTTACTTTGAGCCTTATAACGAGCATTGAGGTTATCGAAAGTGAGATATTAGCTATATTGAAAAATGTTGAAGTGTTGAAGCTGTGACGAGATTACTGGAAATTGGGTGTCCCCATCTGAGCAAGCCAAAGGCTTTTATATTGTAGTAAATAAAGATAAACAAAATGGTACAAATAAAATGGAGCACATGCAAAGGCATGGCAACTTTGATACAATGGCAAAGCTATCGCTTATTTAGAGTTTTTTTATTTTTATATCTTTTAATATTTGTTCACGAGGGCCACAGCGTCTTACGCAGCCCGGCCTACACGATGAAAGGCTTAGCCAAATGAATTGAGTGATGCAATGAGTGAGATATCTGGACCACAACACTAGTCTTAGGTCACTATGGTGTTTTTGTAGCAATAGCCAAAAGTACATTGTTTGGGTCAAAATTACAGATTTTTCTTTTATGCCAAAAATCATTAGGATATTAAGAACATGTTCCATAAAGATATTTTGTAAATTTCCTACCATATATATATTAAAACTTACATTTTGATTATTAATATGCATTGCTAAGAACTTCATTTGGACAACTTTAAAGGCAAAGCAGTATTGAAATTTCCAGATTTTTAAATGGTTGCATCTTGATCAAATATTGTCCTATTCTAAGAAACCATAAATCAAAGGAAAGCTTCTTTATGCAGCTTTCAGATGATGCAAATCTGCAAAAAACTGACACTTATTACTGATTTGTGGTCCAGGGTGACAAATAAATATATAAATAAAAATAATGACAGTCATGGATTCTACCAAAAGAAAGCAATCAACCACCTGATCATATAAATATTTATTTTGATTTTCTTAGAAAGTAATTCTATACATGACAGTAACACATTTTTTTGTACCAGAATTTGAAGACCGCAGATGAAGACCATACAGCACCCCCCTATGACTCCCTCCTGGTGTTCGACTATGAAGGAGCAGGCTCAGATGCAGGTTCACTCAGCTCCATCAACTCTTCCAGCTCAGGACACGACAAAGAATATGACTTCCTCAATGAGTGGGGCCCACGCTTTAAGAAGCTGGCGGACATGTTTGGAGGAGGAGAGGATTGAAAGTTATTTTTTTAAATAGTAGAGTGTGGGAGATTATGCTGGAGGTTTTTATATTTCCTCCAGTGTTAAAGGCATATTGAAATTGTTCTCAGCACTCTTTACTCATGGCTGACTGGGAGATTCATAATGTAAATTCAGCTTCTTTGTGCTTATGCTACTAAAGTCTGTCAGCCTAGGACTTGCATAGAATAGTCAGGTAGTTCATCCATTATTCAGCACTGCTGGAAGCTAGCAAGTACTCCAGCATGCATTTACTACAGGACATGTAATCAATACCAGTTTCCTCTAAGCTTAGTTCTACATGGGTGCTAAAACATTCTAAAATTAAAACAAGTACACACACAAAAAAGGCAAAAAGTCGATTGGCCATTTGTAAATAAGATTTTTTGTACAGTACAGAGAGCTTTGTCAAACCTTTTGATATCACAATGAACTCAAAAAGCTTTTTACAATTGGACAAGGAGTGTTCTTTGTGCCCTTTTAGTTTTATTCATTCAGAATTTGGCCAAACCATATCTTGCTATCCTAACCACCAGAACATACAGCGAAATATATATTTTTTTTCGTTTGGCTGCAACACTGTTACAAGGCAGTTAACAAAACTGCCTGCCTCTGATTATGCTGAAGCACTTGTTTTTCTTAACGCGAACAAGCAAATCATGACTGTGTATGTCAGTATATGACAGGAGGATGATGGCAGCAAATAGATTGTGTATTTTGTGTTATTCTGTTATAAAGTATTTCAAATCGGTTTAGTGAAGATCTAGTGACATGAGATCAGGGGTGGGCTTACCATTTTGGTAAAGTCAAGACCTGAAGAACACTAAAAATCAGTCACTAAAAAAACCCCAGCAATGTTAAAGTTTTCGATTCTAGATATACTAAACTATTAAAGGTGGGATATTTTTTCTAATGAAAGAGTGCATTTTTTATCTTTCTGATTTTAAGCTAATATGAAAACAAAACAAAAAAAATCTAATGATTACAAATGTGATAGATATTGATATTGATACAAAATTGATTCTGATATTAATAAGTTAATAAACAAGATGGTAATTAAGAGACAGCCTCTGTTTTAGACACCAAATTTCCTGTTTTTGCACAATTTCGATAAAACATTAATTGCAAACATCGTTGAGAAACGTGACAGTGTTGTGATCCTGAATGAATCAAAAATGTAAACAATTTGGTTGAATCCAATCGCAGTGACTCACTTGACTTGCTGCCATCTACTGGTAATTGTAATTTCAAACTTAAAGTATCTTTTTATTAGTTAAATCATTTAAAATATCAGTATTCATTGTTTCATATATCAAAACATTATTTAATCAATCCAACTCTCTCCATTGGCTTTGTATTGAGGGATGCTGCCTTCTTTCTGACAAAAAAAACCAAAACAAAACAGAACACCTAAAAGCGGCAGTGTGATAAGGTATACATCAAATAAGCTATTAAAAACAACAACCAACTACGTTTTTATAAGTTGTCGACCTATCAAAAGACAAGCGTTTAATGACACAAATAGTACCTAGTTGTAGATGTCAGAGTATTTCACGTTGGGCCATTCAGCTGGATTATTTCTCCAACGCAAAGAAGGAAAAGGGGTACTCGCAGACCAATAAAATATAGTTTCTCAATATATCTCCTCCTCTCAGGTTCACATAGGATGGTGAAATATTCCTTTGACATGGTTATTATAATGAATATTGCCTGTTGTCGATTATGTTTTCTTCCAGTGGGTGCAGTTCTCAGAGTAATATAACATGCTATATAAATTTGTTTTGTTTTTTTTAGCTTGTTTACTGTACGCTCTGTCACATTGCTTTTCTGGTTTTTGTTAAGTCAGAAATGATAAGGAGACAGCTTCCCTGCTATACAAAGTAAATATACCTTTTTTCTCAACGCATGGCAGCACCCATTTTTATGTCAGGAAAAGGTGGATTGTTTTTCTCTAAGTACACGTGGTTTTCATTTCATGACACGTGTCGTTCTGTCTCTAAAAGAAGAATATTAAAAACTTTAGGCGTTAGCTGTCCACAGCAGTCCTAAGCAACCTGCACAATACCACACTCAGCAAAATATCATCTAATTATCATTATCAATAAAATTACAGAATATTTTTTTTATTAATTAGTTATTTTTCAATATCGCACACCTCTAAGTCAAGCGTCAAATATAAAACTTGCCATGCAAACTTGTTAATTTAAACAAGAAGCTTGCAACGCTCATAGTGGCTATGTCTGGATCGGCTGCACAAATCTTGACTGCAGTATAGGTCATAAACCCTAACCTCTCCATGTAATCTAATGGGATGTGAGACAAACTAAATAATTTAAATTACACTTAAAATATTTTAGATAGTTTCCATCATTTTAAGTAGTTCTTATCATGCTAATGTATATTCTTCGCACATACAGTATGTCTGCAAGATGTCTGTTAAAGATCTCTTGATCTGGAAAGCATCTGCTGTCCACAAACGTCTGGCAGACATCTTCCAGATGTCAGTTTTACATGCATTCTAAATCATAAACATCTTAAAGCCATCTAATAGATGTCTATTTGACATCTAAAAGGAGTTTGCAAATGAAGATGTCCCTCCATGTTCCCAAAAAATTGTTTTCAGGTTTAGTAGATGACAATTAATACACACACAACACATACTTACTGTATTATACTGCGGGAGTTTGGGCGGGACTTTGATTTCATGCCCCCACCTCACAATCTCTACTGTGCAAATTTTTGCAAGATGTCAACGGCCATAATAAGAATGTTTTGGCTTCACTTTCTATAGGGGTAGGAAGTGGAGTCACGTCGTCGAAAATAATGCACCCTCCGATGTGAATTCCAAAACTTCATTTTAGACCTAACCAGACTAACGCATTTAAAAAACTAAATGGCAGAGAGTAGTTACCTCTGTGAGTCTGTGCCATATCTCAAAAGTGTTCGGCAGCAATGTTTCTAGTAGTAATAGTGAAATTTTAAGATATTTGTCTTCACGAACAGTGCCGTTGTTGTTACCTCACTTATCAGAAGTCTTGTAGGTTTTTAGGTTGTTCAGCACATGTGTGTAAACTGTGAGGGAGGGAAGGCGGGAGACATAGAGTATGTGCTTAAAACACTATTTTGTGGCACAAACGTGAAAATCTTTTTGTTTTTATTCTATCCTATACTGTACTATATTTATTTGTTGCGGTCAAGATCTGCGTGGAACTATATTCACTGTGCATATCCCTTAAGATAACTTCTCCAATTGTGTTTTTAAGGGGAAAGTATTAACAGCACACAAAAAAAATAACACATCTTTTACGTCGGTTTGAGGTTAAACATTTTTGGTTTCAATCTCTTTTCACTGAATGGTCCAGTCCTATGATGCATTTCAATAATTTGTACTGTATCTTCCAATATACATTCTGATTCACATTTCATGCTATAACTAGTAATAAAGTGGAAAGCACTGCCGCTTACAAAATGTTTGAAACTTTTTGTAAGGACTTTTTTTAAGGCAAATTTTCCTTTTTTTGAGTGCCACTTGGATATGTGCCCTTCATGTTTTTTTCTTTGTACTTTATTCAGACTGATAATAAATTAGGTTAATATGATTTAATTATTTCCATTGTAAGACTGCTACTGCTGTTATTGCATGTTCATATTTTCACTGTCAAAAACAGTTTTTAATACAAAATAAAATTATTTTGTCAAATGTATGAACTGCATCTCAAAAAGGTTTATTTCTATCAATTGGTACTTTATTTCTATCAATTTAATAAAACTAATAAACTTTTTTTATTATTAATTTTTGTATCCTGAAGTACTTAAGTTTTGACAGTAGCAGAAATGAAAACCCTACTGTTAGCCCATAAAAACATTTGTAGAAAAATTAGACAATTTTGCACAAAGATACAAGACAATAACTGATACTAAAGCAAGCAATTGCTATAATAATTACTGTACAAATTGGTTTCTATGTCTCTGAATGTCTCCCACTACCTAAGCTCACTTATGTTAATGCTAATAGATTTTGAAGCATAAGGACCAGAAACTATTTCTTAATTCGTTAGGCAAAACTTAGCAGCCAGCAATTTTGAATGCTCAATCATGATGCTGTTTATATGGATGCTATAAAAAAAAACTATCAAAAATCTGGGACCACTGAATAATAATTAAAGAATATATTCATAGTTTTTCACTAACTGTAAACTAGGCAGGAAGACATCAAGGCACATCCGAATCCAAATTCGGCTTTACTTCCTGCCTCCGGAGGTACCTTCGTCTAATCGAATTTTGAAGGCAGCATATATGTATTCTTTGCTGCCTTTGGTATCCCACAATCCTGTGCATTCCATTTCATGACAGTTATGTTTGTTTTTTAATGATGTTTGGCTATTGGTTATTTATACTATATACTTTTTAGTTATGTGTTGTAGAGTTTTATAATATTACAGTATACTTGGTGTCAACATTTTAATTTGTGCAGTTAAATGCCATAAAAATTGGAGTTACTAGCATGAAGGTTTAACTGTTAATGGAAATCTAACTTAAAGTGAATCTATTTAATCAATTTAGGGGAATTTTAACCTTAGTGTTCACACAGTGTTTAAGAGAAAACCAATATTAACAAAATGATTTAAACGTATTGCATATGCAAGCGCATTGTTTTATCTTATAAAGAGACATTAAATATAAAGAGTGCCATTAGTAAAACTGATAAGACTGATAGAGAAATGAAGTGTTAACTGAGTGCATCTAAAGAGGTGTGTGTTGTGCCAAGACCCATGATTGCCAGGAGTTTAACTAGGATTTGGAATTTTGGTCACTAAACACTGGTTTTGTTTCTGGTGCCCTGGGGGGCATTTAAAGCTTGGTTAACTTACCATTTGGTAAATCATAAACTCTGGGTTTATTTATCCCAAACCCACATACTGTGAGTATGTCGGTTCCAAAACAACTGAGAAGAGTAAGTTTAATCAACCTCCTACTGGTTACCCACAGTTAATGCACGTGCATAAAGACATTTTAATGGATCGCCACTTTCACAAGTCAAAATGGAAAATGACAGTGAAAAAAAAGGGAGCGGCATATTTCACAGAGGCGGAGCTGGAAGTTTTAATGTACGCGTATGAAGAATTGAAGCCAATAATATAAATAAAAAGCAATACGACTAAAAAATAAAGAAAATGACGTTATGTGTGTTTATGTTCAAGTTAGTTTGGGTGGGTTTGGTTCATTTGCAGCCCTGTTATAAAAAAAGTGTAATTGTTACCGTCATGGAGAAAGATGTGTAGGGGAGGGACTTGTTGATATTGCCATACCGGTAGAAGTAAATCATTGATTTACTGAAAAGTGAGATTTAGTCCAATGATTAATTGTTTTATTCAGTGTGCATGCATGCATGCATGTATTCCAATGATCACGTAAAGCAACACACATGTGAGCTTGAACATTGGTTTAGTTAAATGAAGAAGCATTACGGTACTAGTATCCAACTGATAAGAATATAAGAAAAATTATGTAAAGATGCATGGTATCAGTATTCCCACGTCTTTACGATTGACGGCAAGACATTACAATACTATAACTTTGTCTTTTATATAAATAAAAAATAAAAAGACATACATAAGCCGTCTTATATCTCTCTCCTGGCGTAAAAACTTAGTATAATTTGTGCCTCCACTTCCACAGGATTGTCATCAAAAGGGCACGCCATGCTCAGTAACCTTCTGAAACAAACTTACCCTGGAACATAACCTGCTACCGAGCTGTACATACATACATACATACATATGTTACATACATACCCAGAAAGTTACCTTCATTTTTGGAACCGAATGTTGAGGTTATCTTCTAACTTACTCGGGTCACATAACCTGCTTTCTGGAATAACCCCCTGGACATATATTTAGAAAGGGCTATATACAGTAAGTCTATGAATTTATAGTTGGTACTTTTTTAGCAAGTGAAAGGCCTTTTAGTATAATTTTTAAAACATCCCCATCAGGTTGTAGCATGTCTTTTTTTTCTGTGAAATATATAGATTAACGGACTGAAACTATTTTATCCATACAAATTTTTTTGTAAAGTGCATACAATACGTTACATCAAGCTTTTGAGAAACACTTATTTGTGCATATTTCAGTTATGACTCTATTGCAAAAACATCTTTTATCTAAAAAATTAAACATTAAATATCACCTTTCTAAGACATATTATTGAGAGATATACTGACAACTATAATTACAATTATATGCATTTTAATTATTGCAGTATATGCATTTACTGTTAAAAATATGTAATTGATTTGAATTACAAGCTATTATATCTTAATTTTAGCCGTAAAAATATAAGCAAATGCACTAATTAAAAAAAGATGTTCAAACCTGCCTGGCCCTACGTGAAAAAGAAATTGCTCCCTAAATTGAATAAATGGTTGTGCCTGTAACGAAGGGGACTGAGATGCTCGGATCCAAACGCAGGGTTTAATTTAAAGGCATGGTCATACAGGCAGGGTCGAACACAACAGCAAACAGGAATGGTGGAGGCAAAGCACAAGAATATTCCAAAGAGGAAGTGCGGGTCGGTCGATGGGCGTACAATATCCAACAAGGGCAAGACAAGATCGAGAATCCAGAGGTCTGTACATGAGCGAACAAAAAACTAAAAGAAAACACAAGGGAAAGATTTCCATTAACAGTTAAATAATAACAGTTATTATTATATATTTATTAACTTATTTTTGAATCCTGAACACTAGTAAGTGAGGCCTGCAGTTCTTTAGATGTTTTTCTTTTATGACATCCTGTATGAGACTTTGCTACTCTCTTGGAGTAAATTTGGTAAGCTGGTGTCACGCTCTGCTGTGGTGAAGCGAATCGCTAGCCTCCTTCAGCGGCACGAAAACATGGAAGGCACGGATTTCTCAGAACAAGGAACATTAATTAAACAAAGGAACAGACTGAAACAAAAGCAAAATGACAAACCACACGCGAACATGAAACATCAACGACTGACAGGGACACAAGACATGGGGTATGGATTTATACACAGACTAATCAAAGACATGACGCAGGACACCTGGAACACACAGCTGGAAGGTAATGATACTGATGAGCGGGGCGGAGTGACAGATAATGGGAACTCATTAGGGAAACGGCATGAAAACAGGCACAGAGCACATGGGCAATGAAAACAACACACAGGGAACGCCCACGGAGTTACAGCCGGCCACTCCTGCGAGGTTCACCACGGTTCCTAGTTTTCTCTCTATTTTTGGATAATGGTTCTCACCGCTGGAGTCCCAAAGGCTTAGAAATAGCTTTTTTTTTTACATTTTAAAAAATGTAGGTAAGCAGTTTATTCATGATTTAACAAGAGGTGGCAATTACTTGTTCACACAGGGCCAGGTAGGTTTGGGCAGCTTTTTTCTCTTAATAAATAAATTCATCATTTAAAAACTACATTTTTTGTTTACTTGCATTGTCTTTCTGTAATATTAAAGTTTGTTTCTTTGTTTAATCTGGTATGAAATATATATATATATATATATATATATAAAAACCCAGAAAGGGATACTTTTTCACAGGACTGTATATTACCCAAAGGTTAAATAAACTATTTCAAAATAAAGATAGATCTATATTTCAAGCTTTATATGTTTAGGTGTCCCAGTGTGACACCCCCACCCCCAATATTTGTGTCACCTGATGGTCAAATTACCAAATTTGATACTCAAGTGGTCTTCAACCACTTGTGGAATAAAGAGTAATACAGAAGAAAGTTCACTAATTGTTCTATACTATAAAATGTTTTCATCATATTTAGATTTATAGACATATTCGGTTTAGTATAGAGAGCGATTCTCACTGCTAACTAGCTGCTTATTAGCATGTCTGTTATCAACATATTGGCTGTTTATTACTTATATAGCACGTATTATGTATTAACAACTACCTTATTAACTAATAATAAGCAAAAAAATAGGAGCAAAAAAAGGGAGCAATTCATAACAGATCATCAGAGCCAAGGACTATTGTTGATACTGGGACGAAGTGTTGTTGAGTACACGTATGATCTTGATGTACAGTAAGGTAAATAAAAGTGGATTGTTCAGAGTTCAGTATAACAATTTGCAAGTAAAAATGAAATGTAAACACATAAATACGTGACCCTGGACCACAAAACATTTGCATGGATATTGTATGGGTCAAAATTACTGATTATTATCAATTATATTTTTTAATCTTAAGGATAAGCAAAGATAATGTTCCAGGAAGATATTTTGTCAATTTCCTACCATAACTGTATCAAAACGTAAAGTTTGGATTAGTAATATGCATTGCTAAGGACTTCATCTGGACAACTTTAAAGACGATTTTCTTAATATTTTGATTTTTTTTTCAGATTCCAGATATTCAATTAGTTGTATGTCATTCAACTATATATATCCTAGCCATACATCATACAACCATACATCAGTGGAAAGCTTGTTTTTCAGCTTTTATGGTCCAGAGTCACACACATTAATGTTACACATTTAATTAATCTTTGTTACGTTATAGTTTATTCCAGAACTGCCACAACACACAAACTCCTCTGGCATAAACAAGAGGAAATCTTTTTTATTTCAACAGCTAAACTGCATAGTGGCACACTCATTTCCAGGAGCTAATTTTACCCACGGTTAAGGCGAGGCGCACCTATATTTAGCTTATCAAACAGATTCCAGAGAGATATTTTTACACGGTATCTCAGATCAGCCTTACAGTCATTGAGATTTACAGAATATTTTCCACACTGAGTGCTGAGAGTATATAAATATCAAGCTCCTACAACCCGTTGACACACAGTGCATGACAGTAATGTGTTGCACTTGTTATCCCAGCACCAGCACTGTGCTCTTCTGCTCTGGCAAGGAGGGGCCAAGAGTAAGTTATATCTGTCCACTTGTCATGGAAAATTATTTTCCCAGAACAGGTGCAGCACGGTAACATTTAGAGGCCTGTTCCTGTGGTTTAGCCATCTGGATTGTTTGTTGCTACACAGGTTGATTGCTGTATTTGTGTTCACTCTGTGCCATTTAACATCTCAAGTCAAGTTGTGGCATTGCTCCAAAGCACTGGATTTCTCTTATGCTGCTGCTGAACAAGCAATTTCTCCTGACAATTTAGGTACTGTACAGGCAATAAATCTCATACATGCTCCAGCCTGACTTTATTTGTTTTTCTTACGTTACTTATTTATCTTACTTTTAATTAACCAGTAAAACTTCACACTAGAGTCCTATTTGCGACTAACATTAAGAAGCAATCTCCTTGTTGTTAAAAAATAAAAATACAGTTGTTTATCATTCTCGTTCAAAGTGTGAACAATACAATTAATTAATCCTCTTTAATGTTTTTTTTTTATCATTCGAGATTATATTACAATTTTTATTAATAGTTTATTAATTATTAATAATTAATTATTTTTAAATTGTTTTATGTTGAATTTTTTTATTTAGTTTTATTTTAAATTAAGTAAAATTAGCTTAAAGGTTTATTAGCTTAAACTTATTTTTAGTATCATTGAGATACTAGTTTTTAGATATTTTCTTTTCAGTTTTTAAAACATTTGTTGTAGCTATTTTAGTAGGAAAAATTAAGTTAAATTAATGTTTCCTTGGAAAATCTGAAATAAATGTACAATTTTAACACTTTTTTATGATCTTAATATGTTTTCTACAGCCGTTTCATATTTTACCTAACAGAAATCGAACCTACTTGCAAAGTTTACCTATTACATTAAACATATATAAAATAATTGTATTTATTACATTTATTTGCCATTTCGCATAGAAAAACTGAAGTTTTGAATTATATTTTCAAACTATAAATACGTTCATTCTAAACTTCCAGTAAAACATTTGCCATAATACATATTTAAAAACTATTAGCATTTTGCAAGGTTGTAATAACTGCTGAAACTGATCGTGCAGGGGATAACCTTTGACTATTAATAGGGTGATAAAAGCAGTTTTAGAACAATGGCATAATAAACATAATTCCATATACAAGCTGGGTCAGAATATTTACATATACTTTTTAAAACCAAGTATCTCTTTTATTCCTCCAGATTGCTTGTGGAAAATAATGCTTACATCAAGGGATAAAATAAAGGATAAAACGATTATGAAGATGGGTGCATCTGTGTTTTTATTAAGGGGAAAACTGCTACAAATACACTGTGTACGTATCTTATTAAACCTCAGTCAGTATTACAGCTTCAAAAGTGCACACCATCATTAACATCAGCAATGTTATTACTGTTATCTCATTATTATTCATAGTCATGAATGCATAATCACACCGAGCAAACACAGAAACGCTGGTCCTGCAGCCACCGGATCTCTGTCTGGAGGCCCCAGAGAGGCTGTGGCGCCCTCTGCCTGCGGCTGCACCAAACACAGCTTCTCAGTAAAGCTATCTGGACAGATGCCGCCGAGCGGGTGCATTCAAGGTACTGAATCCAGCACAAGTCCACGAGTTCGCCACGTTTATCCTCAAGCATCCAGCGTTTACTGTTCCAGTGATAAAAAGATGTTACTACAGTTCTGAGCCACTAATCTCCATTGAGTTCTTGGCCATTCATTAAGTTTCTTATACAGACTGTGAGCCATCCGTTGTTTCTGTTGTTCTGGCGGACAGCCGTCAACCAACACAAGAAATGCAGAAGTCCTCTATGTTTATCTGTGACAGTATGCATTGATGTTACAATACAAAAAGAGTGAAAAATATACATTTTAAGGTCATTCTCAAAGATATCAGAACTGGAGAGCTGTGTTGTACAATATCAAAAGTTTCACTTAAAAAAAAAAAACATACTATGCTACAGCTGTGCACATGAATATTGTTTGAGCACTATATTTAGACACTTAAAAAAAACCAACATCATTATTGAGTAAAAACATTGGGATACTGGGAAACTCGGTCGGTTGTCTTTTTCTACTTTCTACTCTTCAGTTTCATCTTAATCTTTCAAAACAATACTGACAACATGTAAAACCCCAAAAGAAGCCAATGAAAAACACATTGCCATCAATTACAATGAACACATTTTCTGTAGGCAATTTTTGTTTGGAAACTACTGAACAATTTTCTGCTTAGTTTTTACTTCCGTGAGGACTTTTTTCGCCATCACACTTTTGCAAATAAGAATACAATATTACTCATTTCTGAAAAGTGACAGCATTTCTGAAAATGTTAGATTTTCTTTTTTTTAACCTGACCTACCTTTTTTACATAACAATGACATGACAAATCATCTGCCTCTTGTAAAATACATTTGGCAGTTAAATAACTGGAACAAAATTCCTACTCAATCATCAAAAGACATTTGAGTTAATTAAAGTGCAATGTTTTTAACATGCTTCTTAGCAGAAAAGGTGATTGCACCTTAATCCAAATTTCAACATAAGCCTCAAAAAAAGTGGCAGTCTTGCCATTTTATTTACAATATAACACCCCCCCTCCCCCACAAAAAAAGGTGATCACTTATACTATGAATGTATAAGCCTCTTTACAGGCCTCTTAATAAATACCAACAAGGACATTCCAACATTACCCAAAAGGCCTTACACAATTACAAATGGCCCTGTACTCAGTACAAATGTACATCAAAAGACAAGTGACATCCAACACTGTGTCCCAGAAAGTGAAAAAGACAAAACAAACTTGATGATTATTCACGCTTAAACAGAATTACTGTAATAATGAGACAACATCTTAAAGAGTGGGAATGCTCATAAACTGAATCTAAATGAGTCCGAGCTGCAAGGCCAAAAACTCTGACTTGCACAGAAGATTTTGTCATTTCATTAGGACACAGTGTTATTCTTAAAGAAATCGATACAGACTCTACTATGGCTTTTAAGAAAACCATACAGGAAAGATCACTCTAAGTGATTACACATTAAACTTTCTAAATGATTAGAAACTGACAGCAAGATATTTATGGAAGCAAATGACTGTTCACATCACACAAGTTCATAAATGTTCCTTTCTCCAAAGTCATGGAGAGTCACTCTTTAAACCAAACCGATTTCATTCCTGGCCACTGAGTTTTGGATTAGACAATGATTGTGACACGCTTAACCTTGCTAAAATAACAGTAATTCACTAAATGCAGATAAACACAACAGCTCTATTGCGACAGATTAAACAAACACTCGTTTCAACAAAGAAATGAATCACAAGTTATCTTATTCTCAAAAAAGTTGGTAACTTTAAAAACAAATGTTTCCAATCAGCTCTAATGGTCTTCCATTCTTGTCAAGATGGGCTCTAAATATAATCAAAGCCACTACATCTGGCAGAATTTTCAAATCTATATCAGATGCGTAATGATGCACCAGCATCATCTGCCGAACTAAACACGCCACAGAAACTCAGAAGCTTGGAGCACATCATTGTAGACCTGTAACCAACTCTATGCAGGTACATAAATGCAAATGTTTCAAGCTATAGTTTTATTCCAAAAAGTGCTAGAACACAATTCATATAATAACTAATCTATTCACAGCATTACTGCAGTGACAACATAGCAGACAGTAGAATAAGCGGTTGTATTCTAGAGGCTGCTGTCTTATACAGTATGTTTGAGAAGAAACTTGTTCGATAGCCAACATGTTTATAGCTAGCTAGCCACAGTACTTAAAACACATCCAGTTTAATAGCACAGAAATCTAAAGGTTGAGCATTCTGAGTACTGTGGTTTGTTAACGCCACAGTTATTACACTGTAATAACACATTCGTGAATACTTCCTAGGAAACATGTTTGGTTTGACATATTTTAATACGTTGTTTGGTATGAAACACTTTTAGATAAAGGAAAACAAAAAATGTGCGCTATGCTTTGGCATTTACATTTGTGTACCTGTGTAGAGTATGTTTCTCTTTTAACGGTCAATTGAAGGTGTATTTTAAAGACATGGTTAGATATGTCTGCTAAGTAGGGATATTATACTGTAGCTCTATCACACCAGTGCTCCTCTTAAACATCTGTGATTCTTAACACTGTACATAAGCTTGGATTTAACAATTACAGAGTACAAAAAACCCTACCAGTAGTAGTAAAAGACAAAAAAAACAACAAAAATAAAAATATGGAGCCTGCGCTTTGAATAACTTTGTGGCCAAAGTGTACGACTACACACTCTTCCACTTCCTGTTAGGATGTTCTCAAGTTTCGCCATATCAATGCTGCTTTCAAGTCATGCTGGAATAATTGTATTTTAGTTGACATGAATGCATTTTAATACAAGAATTGTGGTGGAAGCTGGTATGGATTATAATGTAATGTAGTAGTGAAAATGAATTCACATCCTATTTTTGGTGTTTTTAAAAAGCAGGGAGTGTAAATTCAACCGGCGGGCTATCTAGGCCATGCTAATAAATCAATCTTCGGCCACCTGGTGATCAATAAGTGTGCAAATATTTCACTTCCTTTTTTGTGGAAGAAAAAAAAAAAAAAGATAAAATATGTGCTAAAAAGCTTCTAATGTTTTATCTGCAAATGATCGAGAGAAAGACACTTTCCCAATTAATCCATCATATTCCGACCAAATTGCTTGAATTCATGTCTTCTTATAATTAAGATTGCGGAACTCGTAAATAAAAATCTCCCAAAGGACTTGAAGTCAGCACTAGTGGGTGATACAGATGAATAGTACCGATGGATACAGTAAAAGATAAAACTTTCAGCACACCTCCAGAAGCTTGCCGTCTTATTATTTGTGCACCGTTTAAAACTGAAACTTTTTTCCAAAAATATAAATTTTAATCTGACGCTGCTTAGAAAATATTACTGTAGCAAGTTAAGAGCAGAGTATGCAGTCCTGTCGGTCAATATTCTGTTATTGAACAATAAAAGAACAACGACACTAGAATTCAGACATGTAGAAAACTGTGACGAGTGCAAGTATTCACATCAACTCTTGATTTAAAAAAAGGGCAGATGATATTCCGCATTCCATAAATGATGAAATGAGTGAAAATGAGGATGCTAAAGATCAATCTCTCATTCTCTCTGTTCTCTATTGGTATTGCCTAGAGATGGGAGTTCAGCACGAGGACAGCCAACCCCAACATTTCACTTTTCAGCTTCGCTTTAACATGAATGAATGAATGAATGAATGAATGAATGAACATGGTGCACTGTTTTGAACGCTGATCCCTCTATAATGGTTTTCACTTCATTTCACTTTGGGATGTCACATTTGGATAGAAAACAATAGGAAGAACAGCAAAAACAAGCGTGGTGATATTTATCTATTCCTTTGTCTGACTTTTTGCATACATCAATGTTTTGTCGGCTGATGTTTTGATGCTTATGATAATGTTGATGATTATGATAAGCAACCAGAAGCTCCTCCCCTTCAAATTCAGGAACAACCTTGCGCAAAATGTTATGCAACTGGCAAACAAGCTATAGAGCTACTTTAGCGTCTAGCTAGAGTGTAGCTCAGAAATACAGACCAGAAGAGAGGTAGAGTGAGAGAAAAACAGGAGCAATGAAAATATTCAGCCTAAAACAAGACAGGTGAGAAGATCCTTCACATGGCTGTGTTTGTGGAACAGGATATAATGTCAGACTCTCAGTTCTCAGACAGTGAGAGGGTCAGTGCTGCCTGCAGTGCTGCCTCCTCATCAATACTATAGTCCTGCAAACACAGACATAAAAACAGAAAAAGAACACAGTCAGGTCAGACTACATCACAAAGTTAAAAGAAATTACATTTTGTTTTGTTTTTTACATTTCAGCTTTTAAATTTGTTGTAGAGAAATGACTGTATCACACAGTGTCCACATGGACTAAAATAATGCACATTTTGGAGGGAAAATTTGCTTAACTTAATCTTATTTTCTTTATTTCCTTCTTTTTTTAGATGCAATGTAAGAAAGGTTTGTTTTTATGAGATTTACTTAAACAGGAAAAGTTTCTCTTCTTGGTGAAGATTTTGTAAACGTCAAAATTGACTACTACTCTGCTCCAAAAAATAAAAGGAACACTTAAACAACACAATGTACCTCCAAGTCAATCACACTTAGGAAGCAACCCTGATTGACGATCAATTTCTCATGCTGTTGTGCAAATGAAATAGAAAACAGGTGGAAATTATAGACAATTAGCAAGACACCCCCAATAAAGGAAGTGGTTCTGCAGGTGGTGACCACAGACCACTTCTCAGTTCCTATGCTTTCTGGCTGATGTTTTGGTCACTTCTGAATGCTGGCGGTGCTTTCACTGTAGTGGTAGCATGAGACGGAGTCTTCAACCCACACAAGTGGCTCAGGTAGTGCAGCTCATCCAGGATGGCACATCAACACAAGCTGTGGCAAGAAGGTTTGCTGTGTCTGTCAGCCTAGTGTTCAGAGCATGGAGGCGCTACCAGGAGACAGGCCAGTACATCAGGAGACGTGGAGGAGGTCGTAGGAGGGCAACAAGCCAGCAGCAGGACACTACCTCCGCATTTACGCAAGGAGGAATAGGAGGAGGACTGCCAGAGCCCTGAAAAATGTAGTTCCTGTAAGACAAAGGCATTAATGCTATGGACTGGCCCGTCCATTCCCAAGAGCTGAATCCAATTGAGCACATCTGGGACATCATGTCTCACTCTATCCACCAACGCAATGTTGTCCAGGAGTTGGCGAATGCTTTAGTCCAGGTCTGGGAGGAGATCCGGGCCTCATACAGGCACGTGGAGGCCACACACACTACTGAGCCTCATTTTGACTTGTTTTAAGGCCATTACATCAAAGTGTGTTTTTCCACTTCAATTTTGAGTGTGACTCCAAATCCAGACCTCCATGGGTTAATACATTTGATTTCCATTGATAATTCTTGTGGGAGTTTGTTGTCAGCACATTCAACTATGTAAAGTATGTAATAAGAATATTTCATTCATTCAGATCTAGGATGTGTTATTTTAGTGTTCCCTTTATTTTTCTGAACAGTGTATAATAAGTATGATGTTCATGGGGTTGTCTCCCCCAAAAGTGTAAATATTGAGCTTCCCAGGCCCCTTCAAAACATTTACAGTGGAGCAGTCCACTCCAGCTCAACCTGTAGTGAGAGTTTGGGACACGGCTAGCAGGCTAAGCCAGAGGGTGTTTAGCTGGTGTGGGATGATGGCTGACACGTCTTGCTAAAAAAATAAATTCAGGTTTGGTTGCAGATGTGTAAGACAAAATTCCAAAACTTGCCAAAATATGGCAACCATATGCAAGTAGATATGTTGTTTACATTCATATCAAGCTGCAGATAATGCAAACAGTGTATCCGAGTACGGTCCTGCTGACACAGAACAGCATATGCTTCGTAAGTTTCGTAAAATTCCAGTTGAACCCCTGATGTCACATTTTACCAATGTCTTTTTCTGAGCCTTGATCATGTTAGGATCCCCTTGCTGTCTATGGGAGGGTCAGAGAGCTCTCTGACTTCATCCAAAATATAATTTGTGTTCTGAAGATGAATGAAGGTCTTACAAGTTTGGAATGACATGAGGGTGACAGAAAATTAATTTCTGGGTAAACTATCCATTACTAAATTCAAATGTTTGCCATACATGCTAGTTCCAAGCTATAGATATTGTCATGTGAGAAATGGCGTGATGAGTGTAAAGAGCGTATGCAAAGATGGATTGAAAACATGCTCTATTTTTGTAATTTCACCAGGTGACACTAGTAGCAAAGAAATGGCATACTTTATCTTGATACAGGTTCATCGACTGCATAAAGAAAACAAATTTAGTTTAGAATTATTTTGCACCGTAACATAAATTTAGTTATTACGACCACTTCCCTCCAAGATTCTTAACCTGTAACACATCTGGATGTTTTAATCACATGGTATCAGGAACAGAGCTTGACAAATTGAAGGAATAATAAATCAAAAATAATAAATCTAAAAAAATAAGCTTTTTGCCTTCTTACCACAAATGTGTCATAGGAGAATTTGTGCCGGTGGAGAAGATGCTGCAGGAAGTTGGAGCTCTTATAGCTAGGGTCACCCCAAGGCATGGCTGAACATACTGGACATACCTACAAAGAAAAACACAAAAGAGCAAAGTGGACATTTTGCTCAATATCTCCTTTTATGTTCCACAGAACAAATGGGTTTCAGTCTACATTAGGTTGAGTAAATTTTCATTTTAGTTTATTGTTCTGATCAAGTGATACTTGGCATTCCTGAAACTAAATGACACTCACCACTTTGTTGGGGTCATTGCGATGGTTCTCCATGCAGTGCTTCACTAATTCCTGTTGGTCCAAGTTGCGAGCGCCACAGTACGGGCACACAAATGTGGAACGGTTTGGAATATTGCTGTAAAAAAAAAAAGCAGAGTATTGCTATGTCTTAACCATGCGGTCTGATAAACCAGTATCAGATCTACACTATTACATAATAAGTAGTAGTCCGGGAGCAAAAGAGTAAATAGGCAAATGAACAGAGTTGTGTAACAAACTGATTATCAGTGTTCACATGAATAATGCATATTTGCAGCCAGAGGCTGTATAACATTTTGTGGATAACTTTCAAGTCTATAAGAAATGAGCTAAGAACCTTCTGTTCACATTAACTATTTGAGATATTCCTGACCTCTCAGTTTCAGCAACTCAACTTTTCTTTTCTCTACAGGGATTTCAAAAACGTTGGTGATCTTGTTTAAGGCCATTAAACATCAGTACGTTAATTAAATATTATTACTCCGTAACTTGTATTTAAGGGCAAAATCTGTTCAATTATCCAGCAAATATAAATGCGGCCAATATTTTCCCATGTTTACATTTATTTTTCTGATGTTCTTATTTCAGCAAGTTACAAGACCCTTTAAATCATAGAGAAAATTTGGTGAAAAATATTTCACACAAGACTTCAAAATCAATCAAAATCAAGGGTGTGACACACTTTGAGTCATTTTCAATGTGAGAACTGTTGACATTTTGCTGTAATTTTGAATTTTATTGGTGAATAGGTGATTTTTCAAAGATTAAAAGGTAATTTAACACTTGACTAGGATTTCAGTTTAAATTTAAATCGGTATTTACTTCTGGGAACCACAATGTCAAGCTTTTTATTACCAAGAATTAGACATATTACACTAGAATTACATGGAAATACAAAAAAATAAACATGATAATATAATACATATAGTCAATGGCCTCAAAGTGTCAATCAGAGATAGTTTCTTTCAAAGACATTTTTTAGAATTCTGCCATGCAGCTCGAATGTCCTGATGGTCTGGCAAAGACTCTGGCTCGCTCAGTGGGAGTCCTTTCATATTTGACTTGCAAAGCCCTATCAGCAAATAGCATGGAAAAGACTACAACAGACTGAGACATAACTGGATTAATAGAGGAGGCTTGGCCAGACAGGCATAGAGGATCTTAAGGTCTCTATCACTGTCTTCATGATCAGAGTTGTTCTGTATCACCATGGCACCAAGTAAGTCCCACAGATGAGAAAGCTGTGCCCAAAATATTAATACCACTTTCACACAGTATCCAGAAAGCAAGTCTGATTTGAACACCCCTTCTGTCCACTGAAATGCCTCTAAATGGTGAGTTTTTGATATGTACGAAATTCCACAACCCTATTAGTCAAAAGAATAAAAATGATGTCCGAAGTGTCTGTCACAAGGCGAAATATAATGGTGTCAACATCAAATCAACATTTTACTTCATAAAATTTGATCAAAATGTAATAATTGTTCCACATCCGAAACAACTTTCTGATGATCTTCTTATTTATTTTTTTGATAAACACACTTTTCTCAATCAAATTAATTTCCCAAAAAATATACTCCTGACTAGTGGTGTGCGATAAAGACAAAAATATTTCAATCAATATTTCCTGTGTTTTATTTTTTTTTAGCTAGCACATTGTCACAGCACAATGTCTTAGAGAGCTGACTCCTATAGTTTTTGTATTCTGCATATTCTTCATAGTTTCATAACAGTGACAAACCATTTTCCGCTAGGAGGCAAAATTTGCCCCGTTTAATTGATTTACAAGGGATTTTGACCTTTAGCATCTTTTATAGTCTTACATTTATTCTAATTAATTTTATTGAATAATAAGAAACTACAGGCTGTTATTAGTGTCAGTATCTACAAAACCAAAGAAATGGCACAGAAGTGACATTTACATATATTTAAACAGACTGTTTTGAATGCATTTACTACTGTATTGCATATATAATATGAGGAGATTTGTTGCTTGGAGATGAAAAACCGTTCAAAATTTTACTGACATGATAAACGGTAAAAGAAACACAAAATTACAACTTACTGTTTATTGAACTGTTTTCTAAACTCAGTATGACAACTGCAGTCACACTGAAATGAAACGATGCTATTGCTTGTGTGATGCTATGTAGGGCTGTGCAGAAAAATTGAATGCGATGATCATGCACACCTCAACAGTAAAGCCGGTTTTGTGATTAGTACTAAATCTCCTGCGTTCAAATGAAGTGGCATTTACTACACAGAGCTGTAAAGTTCACTGAAAAGCTATGCAATATCATGTTCATAATCGCAAGCGAAACATCTACGTTAATGAGCATGATATTGCGTCATATGGCTATATGAATGCACACACTACATGTAAGTTTTTGTTTGTGACACAATTGAAAATGTCAGCTCGCTCATTGCAAAAATAATAATTAACATTATCATAGACAGTACATAACACAGACCCTTAGTCCTGACCTACAATTTATCAGTTTGTGGAAGCAAAATACTGTAGGTTGTAAGCACTGCTCAATACTACATTTAAATATTCTCTAGCTGAAGCCCTATAAAGCTCACTTGAATTTGTTCTAGATCATCAGACATGACATTATGGTGTCTTGGAAAGATTAATCTGATCTAGTTTCCTCACCTCCATACAAAACTGCTGTCTGTTAAACCACTGACTGGGCACAGAGACAGAAATGTGTCATAGTGTTACGGACACACTACTGAACAAGGACTCAGTGTTTACTAAAATAATGTTTGTAGGGTGGCATAAAGGTCTGCATTAATAACATGGTTCTACAACATTTGTATGATGCTACCACAAAGAGTACGATAAACAGCCGTGATGCAAGACTTTTGCAGACAGAGACACTGGGAATACATCAACACACTCTGCTTTGAAGAGCTAATTAATTCTTATCCTCCTCTTGCTCTTCCTGTGCTTCAAAGGAAGAGTGAAACATGACAGAGACGCACACATATAACTCAACCTGGAGTCATCCGATTGGACTTTTATCGGATTCCTTTCAGCAAAACTTTCTGTCTGTCTTTAACTGTCAGACATCAGTTTGACATCTCTAGATCTAAGTACACCTACACTGTTAAAGAGTATCTGTAAAGAATGAGACGCGTCCTGGATCCATATTTTAAAGCTCTTTGCTGCATTTTAACTGTTGTCCCAAAGAGCATTGAGTGCTTCAGAGAAGCATGAGTCATAAGGCAGCATTTGCCTAAGAGAGACTTGTGGGATCGGTTGCTCTTTAATGTAGGGAGAAAAATGCTGCGGCCAAACTAGACACAATGCAACAAGTTTCCATTGACGTAATTCTATTATTTGTCCTGACTGAAACTGTCCTAATTATGATGTTGCATCAAGCAATATTTTTATATCTAATGAACATATGATGTTACATATACTGTACAGTGGATTTGGATTTTAAAGCAAAATTTTTGGTTTTCCTTTATCTGGACGGTCCCTTTAAAGGTGCTCCATGTATGTTTTCGACTCTTCTAAAGCCAAAAAATAACATAATATTGTTTGTAGATGTTAAGGATACATGTTATGTTTACATAGCTGTTTCTCTGAAAAATTAATTCTACTCTGAAATGTGCGCTTCGGGCAGATTCCAGGCCAGAATTGCTGTACCCATTTCAACCGCTAGCTGTCAATCCTACATACTGCAGCTTTAACACATTCTGTTGACTGTAAGTAAAATTGCACCTACATATCTACTAGTCTCACTAGGATGTTAGTAAAGTATTAGTTGACAAGTAGGGCTAGGGTTAGATGAAACTGTCATGTGCTTAAAAAGTTACTTACAGTCGGTAGAATGTCTGTTGGGAGACTATCACAATGAAGAGTTAGCAGATACTGTATTAAGCAGAGAGGCTACTAATACACTAATGAGCAGTAATGTATTAAAGTAATAAATCACTTTTGTAACTACTGTAACGCAGTAGTGTAAAGCTGTTCGTGGTCAGTTATTATCCATGTGTGGTGTACAGGTCTGTAAATGAATACTAAAGGACAGCTTCTAATATGTGCAGAGTGATTTATTTAATTCATCTCACTCTTGCTGGGGTATGTGTGACATGGTCAAGTGTAGGCATATTTAGCTTATACTGTTTGATCTAATAAAACAGTTCAGTTTTGTGTGTAATGGCACAATAATACATTTCGTTTCGTTTTTTTTTTTTATTAAGTTAATTTTTAAAAATGGAGCATTTTGTTAATTTAATATAAGTTTTTGTTTTTTTAAAGTAACGACAAAGTGGCCAGCGTCAGACAGTGCTGATCATAAACTATGTTTGATCAATTTTACCTTTTCAAATCATCACAACTTGCCTAAAATACAATAAAAATATTTCAAGCATATAACAATGTTTATTCAGATTGTTACATCATTCAGAACAGTAAAGGGTCTACATTTATTTGGGTGCACTGACAATATCTTGAACAGGAGCGCTTCACAA